>PVKU01001359.1:274027-312259 GCA_004027475.1 Anoura caudifer
GGACGGCCTCCGCAGAGCTACTGGTCATTCTCAGGGGGTGAAACCGGCCACCTAAATGGACTCTGCACGTGAAGCCACGCAGCCGCCTGTTGCTCTGCAGAGAGGTCCGGGTTCTGGGGAGGCCGGCACCCACACGGGGTCATGCCCTCACACCCCTCCGCCCAGTGCGACCCCTAGACTGGGGACATGAGCTCTGGCTCTGGAGACCCGCAGACCCTGCCCCTGCCCACAAGTGTGGCCCAGCCAGGGGGAGGGGCGCTTGACACTCTGGCCTCCCCCAGGGGATTTTCCCGGAGCCCCGTCTCCAGCAGCCCAGCCCATGTGGCCACTCTCTGGGGACAGCCCAGCTGTGGCTGCATGGACAGAGGGGGGGCTTGAGACGAGGGCACCTGAGCAGGGCCCACAGTGCAGCCCCTCGCCCCGACCCCAGGGCCTGGATGCCGAGCCTCGTGGTCCCCAGCAGGGACCCTCCTTAATGCCAGGTGGAGGCCGGCTGGGAGAGACCTCTGACCAGTGAGACTTCCCAGGAGCAGAGAGCTGGCAGGATGTCGCCCGGCCCCCAGGCCTGTGTGCACACCCATGTGGCCCGTGCCGCCCTGCACTGGGGCGGCCGCTCCTGGCCTTCCCATGGTGCTCTCTGCCTTGTCATGGGGGTCTCCGCTCACTGGGGACACCCCTGCTTTCCTGAAGGACCTCGTCCCTCAGCCCCGTCTGTCCCTGCCCTGACACCACCTGGACGGCTTCCATCTGTGGTAACTCGTTCCCGCCGCCCCCTCCCCTAACTGCAGTTCAGTGAGGCCGACGCCTCAACCAGGCGGCGGAGCCGGCCAGGTTGAGCGGGGGCTGGTGGCTCTCAGAGGGTGGGCATCGGGGGCCAGGGGGCAGCAGCCCTTGGGACAAGGCGGGCACCCAGCCTCGTCCTCATGAAATCTTTTAAACAACATCCTCGGATTCAGCCTCTGGAGGCAGTAGGCGGGGCAGTGGTTATGCGTGTCCCTCCTGCGTTGGGCAGAGGGAACCACGGCCCCCTTGGTGTGGGGGACCCCTGTCCCAGGTCCCGGCTCCCCTCAGCCCCCACTGCTCTTGGGTTCAGCTGCCCTGGCTGACCCGGGTTGCTGATATCTTGGGAACGTGGAGATAAGACCCGAGCGTGGGTAACGGTTACCTCCAGGCTCTCGTGAGAACCGCCAGGGCCGGGGGCGGTTTCCAGTCTGTCCTGGCTGGCTCTCCGGAGGCCCCTCTCCTGGGAGTCTGGGCGGGCAGGCGGGGAGCCGGGGGAAGGAGGTGGTGTCCGTTTTTGGTTTGAATTCCCATTTGGAAAGCTCATGTCTTTGGCAAGGTAGCCCGGAGGGGCAGAGCTCTGCCGCAGCGGCCGGGGCTCCGGGCTGACGGTCTCTCCTTGGCATCTCCTTCGGCCCGGGGCTGGGGGCACAGAGGGCTCCGTGCTGGCCACTCAGACCGAGCGAGGTCCCATGATTCGGGCTCCCGCGGGAGGACACCCGCCTGCGCACAGCTGTCGTAGAGGTCAGGGTCCTGAGGACACCCAGGCGGGGTGCCCAGGTTTCCAACTGCAGATGCGGGACACCCAGGTAAACGTGAGCCTCAGACAGACAAGGTGGCATGTTCCGGACAGGTATGTCCTGTGGAACTGGGCAGCCCTGCATGCACACCGGTGAGGACGGCATGACAAAGTACATGCACACTTACACATGTGCATGCACACTCATACTTGGGCACACTCACTCGCACCTGATGAACTAGCCACGTCAGGGGCCAGCGGGGCGCTCCCCAGACAGGCCCTCTGCTCCTGCTTCCTGGGTCCTTTGAAGGCAGGAGAGGCCACTGGAGCCGGGGACAGTGAGCTGTGTGACCTGTGTCACTTTTGGCAGCGGCGTGGACACCCACACGTGACCCCCTGTGTCTTTCTCACTGAGATGAACCACACGGAGCTGGCCCCCTACGTGGGTCTCGGAGTGTCTGTGTGGAGCTGAGTGTGGGCTCAGGATGCTGAGGACAAGTGTTCCAGGGTGGCCAGTGCCCAGCTACACCCAGCTGTCCCGAGCCTCACGCCTCGGGACGTGGGGGGCCTGGCCGCCGCTTCGGGCCTGTGTGGGGAGGAGCCCTCAGGAAGGGAGAGTCCCTGCTGCCACCGGAGGCCCAGAGGACACGGTGCACAAGCTCGTCTCAGCGGAGGGCTCACTTGTCTGTCATCATCACCCCTGCCCTGGAGCGGCGTCCTTCCCGATGGCACCTGCTGCTGCCACGGGTCCCCAAGCCCCTCCGTTGTGGGAGCTGCCTCCCCTCGGAGTGGAAGGCAGCCTCTAGAATTACCTGTCATCAGAGGTGGGGAGCTGAGTGCTTCCTCATCCACTCACTGATCCACTCACTCACTCCCCACTCATTCCTTTACCCATCCACCCATTCCTCCGTTTACTCACTCACTCATTCACACATACTCATTTGCTCACTCACTCACTCATTCATTCATCTACTCATTCATTCACTCCCTCACCCACTTATCCATTTACTCATTCGCTCACCCATTCATTCATTTACTCTTTCATTCACTCATCCATCCATTCCCTCACTCACTCACTCACTCACTCATTCACTCACTCACTCATTCACTTATCTACTCATTCATTTTCTCATTCATTCACCCTTTCATCCATTTACTTATTCATTCACTCATTCATTTATTCACTTACACATTCTTTCATCTACTCATTCATTCATTCACTCATTTATTCACTCATTTCTTCATCTGCTCATTCATTCATTCACCTCTCACTCACTCATTCACTCACTCACTCACTCACTCATTCACTCACTCACTCACTCACTCGCCCATTTGTCTCAGCAGCTGTTCCCTGGGCAGGTGCTGGCCCGGGTGATTCAGGGCCACGTGCTCACAGGACAGAACCTCTGTCCCCCTGGAGCATGCGTTGTAGAGGGAGAGACAGATCCAGTCACGGTCAGAGATCACGGTACTTCATTTGCGGGTACTTCATTCATCACGGGTGAGGCTCCGGACGGGACCATCCCGGGAGCACAGGCTCTGGTGGGCAGCCTGCACCTGCATGTCCCGTCTGGCAGCCCCAGGTGGCTGCTGCCCGGCGCACCTGGGGCACTGTAAGAAGGGCCAGTGTCCATGGTCACTGGGGGCTGTGGCTACTGTATTGCACAGGACGGGCGTAGAGGGCGGTTTGGGGAAGCCCCCTGAGCCTTGTGCCAAAGCCTGGAAATCTGGAGGAAAAATGCCGAGGAAGTGGCACAGGCCAGTGTGGGCAGCAGGGTGGGCCAGGCGCGGGCAGTGGGAGACCCGAGTGGAGAGCAGCCCGCCTCGGGCAGTGGACTATGTCTGGACGTGGAGTTGAGTCCATCGTCGGGGGTGCTTTTGAGGATTGTGAACGACACCAGCTGACCCGATGATCCTGATGTTCTCTGCTGGCCGTAGCTCCTTGTCCATCCCCCTCTGGGGCAGAGGGCCAGTCCAGGCGCTGTTGGACCCACTAACCTGGGGCTTCTTGTCCTGGAAGGTGAGACGGGGTCAGTCTGGTGGCTCAGGGCTGGGGTTTGTCGGTGCCACGTGAGGAACCCAGGGGGCTCAAGGGCCTGGACCCTCAGCACAGACCCCCTGCCCTCAATACCGAGATCTCAGACACGCAGCCCTGGCCCTGCCTGGAAATGGCTTGGTCTCCCTCCACCATGTGGTCATGATGTGGCCAACCATGCTGCACCCATAGAGAAACCTGTACCATGCTAGACCCATTGTCACTTGCTGGGACTTGGAACACACATCTTGACACAGAGGAGACCTGCCCGAGACACTGCCGGGGAGAGATGGAGAGACCTGCCCGGGCGCCGAGACCAGGTCTGGGGTTGGCCCGCCTTCACTTCGCCAGCCGCCCTCCCCCTGGTTGTCTCCCCACGGCTTCCACCACCCGAGCCGGGGATCAGGTCCGAAGCGAGATGCTGCCTTTTTGGTGCTTTCTAAGGGAAGGTCCCATGGCTTCTCTTAAAAAGGAAGAAGTGAGGACAAGGGAAAGTGGTCACATTAGGGAGGGAGCTGGTGGGCGCGTCCCGCCAGCACCCGCAGTCCAGGCTGCAGGGGGAGCTTCCAGGGGTGTGCGGCTGGAGGCTCAGGGTGCCAGGGGCTGGAGGAGCGATGGTCTCGGGTACCCTCGGTGGCTGCACGTTGCCGCCTGTGTCCGATGGATGGATGTGCACTGTTGCATAAACACTTGACAGGTGTCCCGTCCATGTTCCTGGGGCTGCTGCCTCCGAAGCTGGGGGCTCAAACCCACAGCAACTTGGCTCTCCCGGTTCCAGGGGCCGGAAGCCCAAGCCCTATGTTGGCGCCGGGTGGATATTCCTGCAGGCGGGGGTGCAGGCTCTTCCACAGGTTCCTCAGGCTCTGGGGGTGCCTGTGCACCTTGGTCTGTGGACGCGCCACCCCAGCCTCTGCCTCTGGTGTCACGTGGCTGTGTTTCCCTCAAGGACACCCGCGGTTGGAGGCGGGGCCCGTTCTAACCCACCAGACATTCATCTTACCAGACCCGATGGTGTCTGCAAACACCCAGTTTCTGAGTACGGTTGTACGCTGAGGTTCAGGATGGCTGTGGGTATTTGGGGTGATGCCGTTCCACCCAGAACTCACACGCATGTGCCCAACGCCTTCAGAGCCAAGCGTGGACCCTCAGGCCTGACTCCAGCATCTTGGGACCCGGCTCCTGCCGGCCCCCAGCTGCCTTCCTGGTCTGTGGGTCAGGTGGAAACTGGGAGAAGCCAAAAGGGGTGCCCCCCTCCGCTGAGCCTCAGCCACACTGGGGGCATTGCCCGGCTGGCCATCCAGCCCCTCGCCCACCACCGTGATGGGGACCAGGCCACCGAGCCAGCACACCATGCTGGCAGTGGGTGACCGCCCCTGCATGCTGGATGCCTGAGTCTGGAGAGCTGATTGGGGCCCCGGGGAGCAGACAAGGGGGAGCCCCCGTGGGGAGGGCACCCCCTCCACTCCGCAGGGTGGGGCGGTGAGAGGCAACCCCACCATGGGCAAAAACCCTTTCACCGGGTGTCGGAACTCTGCGGCGATGATAAATCTTGCCCCAGGCCCAGGTCAGGAATGACGGGGGCCACTCACACCAGGAAACAGGCCAGGGAGCCGGCTGGGAGCCGCACTCAGCAGGGCGGTGTGTCCCCCGAGGGGCGGACGCCCTCCCCCCAAAGCACAAAGCTCTTTCTCTCTGCAGCTGGAGACGCACAGCCCAGGGCCGAAAAGAGCTCTTTCAACATTAGATTTTAAATTATTTGAATTAAATCTGGGATCCTTCCGGGCCCTGTGCTCCCCCGGTTATTTATCACCGGCTGAATGCCGAGGGCGGCCAGCCCCTCCGGGGACTGTCCTCACCGAGACGCTGCTCCGAACCGTTAGGAGCCATGTAACGCCAGGAGCTGGGCCGAGCCGGGTTGGCGGCCGCCCGGGCACCTCTGCCCATCGGAAGCTGGCGGCTCGGCGAGCTATTCATTGGCTCTGGCTTTCCTCTGGGTAATCACTTTAATACACTTGAAAGTAAACCTTTTCCCCACTGAGGCAAGCCGATTTTTTCCCTATTTAGCAAACATTGATTTTTTTTCCCTCCCCCAGTGTGTCCGGCCTCACCGTGAAACTAACTAACAAGCCTCCTTTGTTCCCGCGCCCCAGCACCCCCCCCACACCCCACATCTTGTGACGCTTCTGTCAGGCGCCAGCAGGGGGCAGGAGATTCTCTGTTTTGAGGGCCACCCCAGGGGTGCTCCTGCTGGGCTGGCCTCCGGTGGGGGGCAGCCCTGTGGTTGGGTGGGTGGGGGGGTGACCAGCAGCAGAGAGACTCTTTGGCCGAATGGGGGCGGGGTGGGAGCAACCCCAGTTTGCCAGGCCGACTTGGGTCGGGATGGACGAAACGCAGGAGGCGGTAAGAAGTGGCAGCAGCAAGATTCGGTAAACGAGGCCGCTGCAGGCCCCCGCGGATCTCTCAGGGAGCCAGAAGAGGCCCAGCCGGGCTGCTCCTGCCAAGCGGCCCCTGTCCCCACACCTCTGCTTCCAGGCCACCCTCCTGGAACGGTCGTTGCCTGCTTTCCCCTGCAGACTCCAGCAGGGGTCGGGGCAGCCGGCAGAAGGGGCATTCCTGCAGACAGCTGGGGAAACTGAGGCCGGAGCGGCCGAGGGTGGGTCAGAGCTGCCGGAGGGCGACCCTCCCCTCAGCCCTGGCCCTCTGGGCGACGCCCCGGGGTGAGCAGCTCCCAAGGCCGCATCGGTGCCCAGGAGTGTGCACGTACAGGGCCCCTCCCGGCAGTCTGGGCTGGGCCGACTGGCCTCCGACCCCCAGCAAACAGCATAGTTGCGGGACATTGTTCTCGAGATCTGCTTACTCGGTGGCTGTGGCTACAGCTGCCATCTTGGGGGCTCTCTCTCTCTCTCTCTCTCTCTCTCTCTCGTTCTCTCTCGTTGTTCCTTCCGAGGGAGGCCACCTGGAAGGACCCCACACGTCGGAGCGCTGAGGCCTGCCGACAGCCACGGGGGCACGGTCAGAAGCCGAAACCCCCTTAGCCTTCAGGTGAGACCACAGCCCTGCCAACAACTTGCCGGTCACCTCGTGAGAGACCCGTGCTGGGGGCACCGGTGAGCCGTGCCCAGAGTCCAGGCCCGTGGAACCTGAGATAAGAGGTGTCCGCTGCTTTCGGTGGCTGAGTTTGGGGTGACCCTGTTACACAGAAATAAGGAATGAGCACAGCCCCTTCCCTGCCATGGAAGGCCTCCTGGCCTCTCATTCCCGATCTGCACACCTGCGCAGCCCGCTCCCCTCCCGCAGGTGCTGTGGGTCAGACGGGCCCCCTAAATTCTGATGTTGAAGTCCCAACCCCCAGGACCCACGGGTGCGACCTTATTTGGGAGTAGGGTCTTTGCAGGGGATGCAGTTTAGATGAGGCTGTGCCCGGGCCCCGGATCGCTGTGTCCTCGCAGCAAAGGGGAACTTGGCCACGGACGCACACTCAGGGAGTGTGCCACGTGAAGTCTGCGGTCCCGCTGCTCCCAGCCGAGGTGCCACCCGCAGCTGGAGAGAAGCCTGGGACAGATGCTCCCCTGGTGTGTTCAGAGGGACCAGAGCCCTGATCTTGAACTTCCGGTTGGAAGGAAGACCACAGATCTGACCCTTCAGTGATGAAAGGGTTGGGGGGCCAGCCACCCTCAAAGTCGAAAATCCGAATATAAGGTGAGTCAGCCCTCGGCAGCTGAGGGTACTCCCTTCCGCCCCTGAGAGAGGAAAAGCGGATGGGGGTGGGGAGGGGAAGAGAGAAGATAACTGAGCAGAAGGTTGGATAGATGGGTGGGTGGGTGGGTGGGTGGGTGGATGGGAGGGTAGGTGGACGAAAGATGGGTGAATGAGTGGGTGAGTGGATGGATGATGTGTGAGTGGACAGACGAATAGGTGGGTGGGTGTATGGAAGGATTGGTGGGTGAGTGGGTGGGTGGGTGCATGGATCACAGATGCATGGTGGATGCTGGGGGCCTGGATGGATGGAGGATGCATGAGCGGATGGTGGATAAAATCATGAGTGCGTGGGCGGGTGGTACGTGCTCCACCTGGAGACTCATGAGGTAGGTGACCAGGGAGAGCGCTCGGGGCTCGGGCTCCCCTGGGAACGACGGGGGCAGAGAGGTGGAGGCCAGGCTGGCACGGCTTCCCCGCCCATGTGCACCGCTCTCCCCTGCAAGAGCAGTGTCCACCGTGCCATCTGCGGTCGCCTGTGCCCTTCAGGCGGCCGGCTGACACTGGCCCAGGCCCGCAGCAAGCAGGGTCTGGCTGCCAGATGTCAGCCAGCACTAATGAGCCCAGTCTGCTGGTCACTAATTGGCTGAGGGTCTGGGCGCCAGTGACAGACGGAACCAGGGACGATGGGACTGGGCGCCGCCCCCGCCCCCTGCCCAGCCTTGGGTGGCCCCATCCCACTGACCCAGGGCAGCGGGGAGCAGGGGTGCCCGGCAGACCAGGAGCTGCCCGCTCCCTAGTGTAGGTGCCTGGCAGCTTCCTACAAGGTTCTCAGCGACTGTCCGCCTCCGTCACAGGCTGGGGTTCCTCCAAGGGCACAGGAGGGGGTACCACGAGGGGGACGGCCGCGGGGGCAGGAACAAGAGCCAGCCTTCCCTCACGGGACGGAAGTGAATGCCCTCCAGAATAATCACGGTGGCGAGCCTGGCCCTTCCAAAGGAGATGGAGTTACAGCCAGTTTGTCCATAAACTTGTTCAAGCGATTTACGAGGCCTGGCCGGCACGGGTGGGGGCAGGGCCGCAGGGCCGCCGCGGACCGGCTGGCTTCTAGCTGGAGCCGGGAGAGGGGACACCGTCCTTGCGTGAACGACCTGGGCGGTGAGCGCTCAGCTACGAAGCTCGTCTGTGGCGCTGAACACCGCATCCGCTCAAGTGGCAAGGACCCTGTGGATGTGGGCACCGGACCCCTGGGGCCCTTCCGAGACGGGTGGACCGGGTGGTCGTGGGGGACGGAGGCGGACATCACGCAGGCCTGAGAGGAGGTTCCCAGGCTCCTGAGAACCCTGTCCTGGGATTTCCGCCCTGCGGGGGGCTGGAAACCAGCCTGATGTCACGTAGGCCGTGGCTCATAAATCCACTTGGTTTCCTCAGCGCCCACGTGGTGCCCCCTCCCCCCTCCCCAAGTCTCCCATTTCTCGGTGGCGGGGTCTCAGAGCCTCGCTGCTGCTCTCCAGGGGGCAACCCGCCAGCTGGGTTAGACACTTGGCGGGGAGAGCCTCCACCGAGCCCAGGGTCAGCCGGGAAATGGCCACTGGGGAGCTGGCGCTGCCTGACCCCAGAGCCCAGAGTGCGGAGCAGGGCAGGGAGGTGCGCCCCTGAGGGGTCGTCTGTCTCAATGGATGGTGGGGCTGGGGGTGGGGACAGCTCCCCAGGCTGCTCTGCCGGTGGGGGGGGGTGCTGGGGGCCCCAGACCTGAGGCAGAGGGAAGCGTGTCTCCCAGGCACAGCCAGGCATGAGAACGGGTCTCTGAAAAACCCCGACGGCTTTGCTCGGAGTCAGCGCGCCGGTGGCTGGCCCGGCTGCCATGGCTCTGTGCCCGGGGGCCTGAGGGTAGCAGGGGTTGAGAGGCATGGCCAAGTCCCAGGTCAGGTCGCAGGTGGAAGTGCCCGGCCCTGGCTTGGAGCCAGCAGGGGTTGCGTGTGCTTGTGAGGCCTCACGTCAGAGGCCACTGGCCCCCGGACGCTGTCCCTGTGTCTCCGTGACGGGTGCCGAGTGGCCCCACAAGCCTCACACCCAAATAGGGCGTTCAAGCTTCGCACGAGAGTCTGTCCTTTCCTCTCCGTCCCTCCTGCAAGCGCCAGGTGCCTCAGCCAGCCCTGGGGCACTGGACACAGCCCTGGACAGCGCCCCCCCCAACAGTGACACTGTCAGGCCACCTCCCACATCAGCCTTGGTCAGGGCCCAGACCCAGAGGGCTCGAGAGCAGGGGCCTCTGGGTGCAGCCCCGAGCGTGGGCAGCAGGAGGGAGCTGCGGCAGGTCCGAGCACCATGCGCTCAGGCCATCTGTGGTGTCACCGGGCTGCATCCCCCAGTCACCGCACCCTGGTCACCAGCCTTGACGTCCCAGCGACCTGCCAGGGACACTCGCCCCCTTGACTGTCGAAGCCCGAATCCTGAGGCCCACAATGGTGGTAGCAAAGGGTGGTCCGGGCTCTGCAAACTCGGGGTCTGGGGCTGGGCCACAGCACCCGCCATGCCACACAGCAGACCCGCTTTCCGTTGGCAGGGTCCCTGGCAGAATCCGAAGCAACGCCACGTGTTCATCGGCTGGTGCCCGGGCTCTGCCCCGGCGGGCACCCACGAAGCCGCCTCTGTACCACTCAGCACTCGGCTGGCGCTTGTTAGGCTGTGCTGGTGGCTGGTGGGGGGGCGGGGGGGGGGGCTATGAGGACCACCAGGAGCAGGAGGCGAGGGGATCACGAAGGCGTGTGACCCTGGGGGCTTCCTCTCAGGCAGCTTTCTGGATGGGGAAGGAGCTGGGCTGGAGGGTGGCTTGAGATGTGTTCCCCAAGCCACTCCGCCCTTCTTAAGGCAGAGAGAGCTGGGTTCTCAGATCTCACCCACCCCAGCTGCTCCCTGAGCTGCAGTCCAGGGTCTGGGCCAGAGCCGCTGACATGGATGCCGCCGTGGAGGCTGCAGCTGCCCCTCCGCCCGGCCCCTGGGGGACTCGGCTTGACGGCCTGGTCATTTCTGACTGAGCCTCTGTGGGCTCGGCTGGCTGTGTGACCGGCTCCCCTTGGGGCTGCCCACAGGGACCCTCACCTGCCCACTGCATTCCCAGCCCCTCAGACCACTGGAAGTCACTCTGGGTCAGCGTTCCTGGGGCTGCCGAACGCCAGGAGGGGCCCTGACCTCAACCCAGAGCAGGGACACCTGTGCCTCCCGCAGAGAGAGCCAGCAGGCCCTGCTTGGCACCTGCCCTGTGGGACAGAGAGCCAGGGCTCTTGGGGTAAAGGAAAGAGAAGTCCCCGAGGGCTTCCTGGAGGAGTCTGCATTCAAAAAGAATGTTCCAAGTTCCCGATGTGATGGGGCTGTGGGCACCATGCCTCCCACCCAACCCTGTGCCTGGTGCTCGGTCACTCCTCAGGAAGGGACATGTGTCTCTGTCTCTCCACACTGCAGCCTGTGGTCTGGGCAGGTCTGGGCTGGGCTGCCTCCCTCAATTCTGAGGCTGCACCTCAGCTCCAGGGGCTGGCGATGATGCCGTGGGTGGGTGCAGCCCGCCTGCCTCAGCTGGGCGTCTCACCAGCTAGGGAGCGCCGGGGCCTCCAAGCCCCGCCCCGAGGGCCCCTGATGCTGGCTGAAGACAGTTGTTACCACGGTTGGATTGTTACATATGTGATTGTCACCCCTGAAAAGGCCTCGGCAGCCTGCGCCCCTGAAGGAGAGCGGACCTGCCATCTGCGAGTCCGTCTGGGGGACACCCTGGGAACCACGGAACCCCGGGCCCCCCGAGCTTCCGGAGGAGCCCGCCGTGTCACAGAGAGGCTGGGAGGGCCTGCCCTCACTCTGAGACGCACAGAGGAGGGTCGCAGACATGTCTGACGCGCACGCGCTAGACGTCCGAGCCGTCATTTTCGACAATGGGTCTGGGCTGTGCAAAGCCGGGCTGTCTGGGGAGATCGGGCCCCGTCACGTGGTCAGCACCGTCGTGGGGTGCCCCAAGTTCCCCGTGGCCTCGGCGGGGGCCACCCGGAAGCACTTCGTGGGGGAGGAGGCCTTGCACAAGGGCGAGGCCCTGCACCTGCGCCGCCCCATCGAGCGCGGCCTGGTCACCGGCTGGGAGGACATGGAGGTGCTCTGGGGGCACCTGTTCGAGTGGGAGCTGGGCGTGAAGGCCTGCGACCAGCCGGTGCTGCTGACCGAGCCCGCCCTGAACCCCCGGGAGGCCCGGGAGAAGGTGGCCGAGGTCATGTTCGAGAGCTTCCAGGTGCCCGCCTTCTACCTGTCCGACCAGGCCGTGCTAGCCCTCTACGCCTCGGCCTGCGTCACGGGCCTGGTGGTGGACAGCGGGGACGGGGTCACCTGCACCGTCCCCATCTTCGAGGGCTACTCCCTGCCCCACGCGGTCAGCAAGCTCCACGTGGCGGGGCGGGACATCACGGAGCACCTCGCGCAGCTGCTGCAGGCGAGCGGGCGGGCCTTCGCCTGCGCGCTGAGCAAGGGGCTGGCGGACGACATCAAGGAGAAGCTGTGCTACGTGGCCCTGGAGCCGGTGAGGGAGATGTCCCGGAGGCCGGAGGAGGTGCTGCGGGACTACAAGCTGCCGGACGGCAACGTGGTCCAGATCGGGGACCAGCTGTCCCAGGCGCCCGAGGCCCTGTTCGCGCCGGAGCAGCTGGGCCTCCAGAGCCCGGGCCTCTCCCAGATGGTCTCCTGCAGCGTTGCCAAGTGCGACGCCGACGTCCAGAACACCCTTTACGGGGAGATAGTGCTGTCTGGGGGCACCACCCTGTTCCCGGGGCTGGACGACCGGCTGCTGAAGGAGCTGGAGCGGCTGGCCTCCAAAGGCACCCCCATCAAGATCACCGCCCCCCCCGACCGGTGGTTCTCCACCTGGATCGGCGCCTCCATCGTCACCTCCCTGAGCAGCTTCCGGCAGATGTGGGTCACCTCTGCCGACTTCAAGGAGTTCGGGACGTCTGTGGTTCAGAGAAGATGCTTCTGAGAGGGCCCGCGCCTGGGGCGGTGCCCTTGGGCGGAGAGCGTGCCCCTGGACATCGGCTGGGTGCCCAATAAAGAGGGTGTAGCCTTTGGCCACGCCAGGCTTGGTTCACTCTTTGTGGCACCGGAGTCCTGACCCCGGTGGAGGATTGGGTGTGAGTGGCCTCTGCCCGTCCCCTCTGCTTCCCCGGGGAAGCCCTGGGTGGTGTCGGGCTGTGTCCATCCGCCGAGTCTGGACCAAAAGCAGGGGGTCCAGGCCTCTGCCCGGCGCTTGCGTCGGGAGGGCCCCGGAGTCTGTGTTTTAAACAGGTGTCGTGGGTGGGTCCGAGACGGTCAGGGAAAGCCGCCCTGTTTGAGGGGAGCACACCCCCCGCTGGGCGGGTGCTCAGCACGGCAGGGCCCTTGGCTCTGCTTTCAGGGGGCTGGGCAGCCGAGCGGGAGGGACCCCCGGTCCTGGGCGGACGGGGACGAGCAGACATGGCCGCCTGCCCGGGGCTGTCCCGGGGCTCGCTCCCAGGAGCGCCTGCGGTTCCACGCCGCCACCTCGTTTCCCGTGCTCCTCCTGCTTGTTTTTCCGTTCCAAGGCGTCATGTACGCCTTCGTTTATAAAGGAGCTGGCGGCCGTCCGGGAGGTCGGAGCCGGGCGGATGAGGGGAAGGCAGCGTTTGCTGTGTTGGAGCACGGGAGACACTTGGGTCGTTTTTAAACCCGACGTTACCCATCCCTGTGGTTTTACGTGGTGAATGTAGACGGTTTACGTGTAAAGGAATATGTTCAGCCTGAGGTCTGCCATTTTATTTTCTGTTTCTTCCCCTTCTCTGTTCCTTGTTCTTTTTTTCTTACCTCCCCGTGGGTTACTGGCACATTTTTATTAGGATTCTATCTTGAGGCATTGATGGGTTTTTGTGTGATTTCTTAGTGATTGTGCTAGGCGACATCCAGATCCCCCGGGGCCGACATCTTACCGCTTGGACCGAAGTGTAGAAAACTGACGTCTACTTAAGTCCCTTTACCCTCCCAACTTTTAAAACAGACCTGTCTTCAGTATTCCCTCTGCATACGTCAAGCGCAACCTCAGACAGTGCTGAGATTTCTCCTTTCGCCCTGGCTGGCATGGCTCCGTGGACTGGGCACGGGCCTGCGAACCAAAGGGTCGCCGGTTTGAATCCCAGTCAGGGCACCGGCCTGGGTTGCGGGGCCAGGTCCCCAGTAGGGGGCGTGTGAGAGGCATCCACACCTTGATGTTTCTCTCTCCCTCTCTCCCTCTCTCCTTCCCTTCCCCTCTAAAGATAAATAAAACGTTAAAAAAAATTCTTAAAAAAAGAACAGGATTGCTGGCAACAGGTTTTCCTAGTTCTCTGTCACCTGAGAACGTCTTCATCCCCCTCTTCATCCCTGAGGAAATGGCGCTGGAAACAGAACTTCTGGGTAACCGTCTTTTCCCGGCACCTGCAGAATCTTGCGCTGTGTCCTTCTCCGTGGCCCCCAGGTTTCAGGTCCGAAAGCGCCTGCTCTTCACCAGGTGCTCTTCCCTCTCAGGCTACTTTCGAGAGTTTTTTTTTGTTGTTGTTGTCTTCAGTATCCAGAAGCTTCCTGAGGTGTCTGGGTGTGGATGCTTTTTGGTTTATCCCCTTTGGGATTCATCCAGCCTCTGGGATCCGTAGGTGTGTGTCTGTGGCCCAGCTGGGGAAGTTCCTTCCCGCTGTGATGTCCTCTGGCGCTGCTCCAGCCCCGCTCCCGTTCTCCCTCCTCCTGGGTCTCCCAACACCCCCAGGCTAGCAGGTCCGCCGTCCCGCAGGCCCTGAGACCTCGTCGATCGTTTTTATGCTGGCTCACCCGTGTTCACGAGGGGTCACGCTGGGTCCTCGCGGCCCCCGAGCCCACCGGCTCCCCTCTCCCTTCACCCGGCGCCTCCAGTGCATTTTCCTTTCCGTTGTATTTTTCAGTTTGATCATTTCCGTTGGGTTCTCTTTTCACTACGCGGCTCTTTTTTTTTTTTTTTTGCTGAGATTTTTCTTTTTCACATTTGTTTCGAGGGAAACAATAATCGCTTGCTGAAGCAGCATTGTGGCGGCCACTTTGAAACCCTGGCCCCGGTCGTCCCCGGGCCTGAATCACCTGTCGCTCCGCAGCCGCATCGGCGAGTTGCCTTTCTCACTTGGTTTGCGGCGTTTCGGGTTTTCTCGCTCGGTTTACTAGGCTTGTGCCCCGGGCCACTCCTGCTTGATCCTGTTTTGTAGTGGGCACCCCCCCCCCCCGTTGAGGGGTAGCACCAGGGCCGATGGGTGGGTGTGTTCAGTTTTCCGATGGGCCCCGCTGAAACCCCCCAGAAACGGGGGCGCTGATGCACTCGGCCTCACTGCAGAGGGGTAGGGTGCAGGTTCAGCGCCCTGCTTGGCCCCAGTAAACCTCCCTGGAGAAAATTGGTACCACCTAACACCACCTCGGTGCCTCTGAGTGGGGGGGGAGGTGAATGCTCAGCTTGCTGTTGGGCTCAGCTGACACCTGGGAGGGGGAGGGCAGAGTGTCTGCCTCCTGCCTCCCGCTACCTCCTTCCATCTTGCTAATGCTGGCTGCGGCTGGAGGTTCAGCACCCCCTGGGCCCCACTGGACCCCTCAGGACCCCACGGATGCCAGGGCAGGGGGAAGAAGTGCTGACCAAACCTGGCTCATGCCACCTGTTCAGTTTCATCGCTGGTGGGTGGGGCTGGGGGCGAACTCACCCCTGAACCCCACGACCATGACTCCTGCCGGGAGCCTGGGTGTCACCGACCTCTGCTGAGTGCAGATGAAGCAGCCCCTTGCTCAGCCTTGCAACACCACCCAGCAGGGGACCCAGAGGGGAGTGGGGTGTGGAGGAGGTGGGGCTGGGTGGGTCGATATGTGAGATCAGCTCCCCACTCTGCCCGCGGAGACCACAGAGGTGGCTTGTGGTTCCCGCTGGCTGGGGTGGGGCGGGCAGCCCCCAAAGGCATGCTGCGGTGAGACCCCACTTTCGCCAGTGGGAGCAGGCTTTCCCTGGTGCTGTTTCAGAGACTTGGGCTCAGAGCCGCGCATCAGACCCCCTGTGGGTGTGTGCAAGACAGTGAGGAAGCTCAGGGGCTCCCCAGGCCCCCAGGCCCCTTCTAGCCCGGGTGTTCCGGCCTTGCAGATACTTCCTGCCTTTGCTTGGGGGGTTGCACCTGGGCTTCCAGTTCTAAGACGGAGGACCTGGGAGGAGTGGGTTCCCGAGTAATGTTCTTGCTCGTCATCATTCCTGAAGGGCGCAGGGGTGCCTGGAGAGGCCCCCGGCCCCCAGCCTCAGTGCCCTCCCTGTCGGGGTCCCTGTTTGTTTTACAGGTGAGAATGCCAGGCTCAGGGGTGGCGACCTCCCAGGGCTGAGCAGGGAGCTGGGAGCAGAGCTTTCCCCAGGCTGCTGGGCCAGGCCTCTGTCCCCCTGAGCAGGTCTTCACACCCTGTCCGTGGGACACCCTCCCGTGTGCCCAGCTGCACCTCAGAAAGTAACCCGCAGCTCACTCACCACCTGCTGGTCCCGGGAGGGTGGCCCCAGCTCGAGCTGTGGCTGCGGGGGTGATGGAGGGGAAGAGGATGATGATGGTGGTGAGGACGATGAAGGTGGCAACAGTGGGGATGACAGTGGTTTTCTGACCTCGAGGTCATCGTCAGCACCGTGTCCTTGGGACAAAGGGCCTATGTCTGTGGCAGGGGGTCCCTCGCTCCACGGTGACAGAGCTGGGGACCAAGGAAGTGCAGGGTGGGAATTCTAAGCCGTGCAGCCAGCTCATGCTCTGTGCTTGGACAGCACCCCCACAAAAGGGGGGTGCCCCATAGCTGTGAGGGTACCCACTGCGCAGCCCCCGCACACCGGCATGGATGCTAGCTTTCTAGTGGTCTGTGGGCGCCGGAGCCCCAGGTGTCCAGAGCCCCTGCTTGGTGCCCCCCTGCCTCCAGCCCTGTGGCCTGAAGCCCCATGTGGGACACTCGCCCCAGACCTTCCAGCACAGGGTGGTATCGGGGGGGGGGCACCAGGCCCCTGCCAGGATGGGGGTGAGCAGATCATGACAGGACAGGCTAGCCTGCCACACTGTCCTTCCCCCACAGGGACTGGGGGCCAGCAGCCGGACAGCCCACAGCCTGGGGAGGGGCTCCGGACTCCTTTGCCGCAGCCCCCCTGTAGCCAGTGGGCAGATGGACCACTCCGGGCCCTGAGTCCACACCTGCAAGGCCCACCCCTTGCTCCTGCCCCTTCTGCCCTTCCCTAAACGTGGAGAAGTGGCTCTTCTGCCCCCAGGGCGGGGCTCGCGGGGTGGGTGGGGAGCCCGGCACAGGGATCCGAGGCCCCCGTGCCAGCACGGGGGACCCGTAAACAAATGAGCTTCAGCTGGGGCGGTTCACGCAGGACACGGCTTCTGACCTCCACGTGAGAGGGGCTCCCGTGGCGTCCGGAGTCTAGACTCACGCTCTGGGAACTCTGCACAGATGGTGAGACAACCGGGGGCTGCCACCCAGGAGGGGGTCCGGGGCCAGCGCCGAAAGCCAGGACGCTCCCCGAGGGGGCTCCACCCCTCCGTTCTGACTGAGGGGAGTTTCATGTCCGGTGAGGGCACAGGACAGGGGCCGTACTTGGAGGGAGCCTGGCCGACCGCAGGGCACGAGGCCCTGGGGGCAGAGTCGGACCCTCAAAGGGACCAGGTCTGACTCTCCAGCTGCCCATAGGCCCCCTGGACAAGGATGGGTGTGCCCCTTGGATCCCCAGACTCCGGATGCGTGGGCCTGTGTCAGGGAGGCGCTGACCCGGAAGGGCACCTCCCGCATGAGACCCCTGCACCTGGATGTGTGCGTGGGGGTGTGTGTGTAGCAGAGGTGCTGGGCTGGGGTCCGACATGTTTCCTGGAGCCGAAGGTTTTGGAGAACCCCGTGGGACACCATGCGTGGGGCCTGGGCTGGGCCCTGGGGGCAGGGGCCAGACAGCCACGGGTTCAGGCAGCCAGAGGCCCGGCCGAGGTGCGGGTGCAGAGAGGCCGAGCTTTGAGGAACTGTGGTCCGTTTCAGGCCCAGCTCCCACGGTGGCTTGTCCTGGACACCGGGCAGAGCAGGCACCTGTCCCTGGATGAGCAGGTACGTCTGAAGCTGCAAAGAGTGGGAGGGCACCACGGCCGTGGCCCCGGGTGGGTCCTGCCAGGTCGGAGAGGCAGGCTCCCCTGCCCCCAACCTCCTGCCCACCTGGGCCCGGACCAGCGCAGGGTGGGCCAGGGCCAGGGTGGGCCAAAGTCCACTGCTGAGTTCCCTTCATGCTGTGTGTTTCCTGGAATGTTCTAGAATGTTCATGGTGGGCTGGGTGGTCTGAGAGCGAGCCACAGCTTCGCACTCAGACCAGTCGGGATTTAGTGGGCTCCCAGGGCCCCCACTTTGCCTGGCCCCAGGTGGCCCCTGGAGGGGGGAGGACCGAGTTAATGCAGCAGCTTGTCGCTCATGGTCCCCTGGGTGTGGCTGCTGGCGGGGAGCCCTCTGCCGGCCTGAGAGGTGACCCCCGACAGCAGGTCCAGGACCCTTGGCCCCTCACTCGCTCTGACGCCAACAGCCAGGGCTGGTTCCAGCCTCATGGTTTTGCTAAAGACCAAGACCCCTGCCTCCCGTGAGGACGGCCAGGACCAGGCCGCTGTCCCGCTGGGGGCAGAGTCCCGCCTGGGTTACTCGCGCACCCTGTCGGCAGCAGGCGGCTCTTTCCCTCCTGGTCACCTTCAGGCCGGGCGGCGGCCCCGGAGCTTCCTGGTAAATGCCCAGCACCGCCTTGTCCTGTCGTGGCTTCCCGGGCACGCCGACCCCGAGTGACAGTGCCCGACACCGGGAACAATGCCCCCATTGTCACGGCTGGCCCTGGCTCGGAGCGCGGAAACATAAGATGCCGCGTCCCTGTTATCGCCCTGGCAGGGAACAGGGCTGGGCGCCAGCCCGCACGAAGACATAATAATTTTCTCCCATTATTCAAATCTCCTGTTTCCTTCGTCGCGCCCCACGTTTTGGCGGCCGCAGCCGGCGGGAGAGGGCGGCTGGGCTGTGAGGGCTCAGGATCCCAGGATCCCTTCACACCTGGTCTGCTGGGCCCCGTCCAGGACCCGCAGGGACCGGGGTGGCTGTGGCCAGGGTGCCGGGCGCTGCTCTCTCCCCAGTGTCTCTTGACCAGAGGCCACATTGCTGGCAGGGCCAGGGATGACGCGGATGCAATCAGAGGGTGGAGGCCTCCTGGTGGCCTGTCCCGCCTGGGCTGGCCAACTCTGGTCAGAGGTGGCTGCTTCTGGCCCCACCAGGGGCTGGGGGCTTCTGTCCACAATGCCAGCCTGGTGCAGGGTCAGGGCCACCACCGAGACCCCACCGGAAGCCTGGCAGGGAGGGGGTTCGGGGGCTGGTCCGCCCGCCCCGTGCGGGCCATTTTAGGCCTGGCTGAGAGGCGTCAGCCGAGTAAGCGGATACCTCACAGTTATGCAACCGGGGTCGGCGAGGATGGGCCGCTCGGCCAGCCAAAACAAGCACCTCCCGGCTCCAGAGTGTGAAATTGTTGGGCCCAATTAGAGGGAGGCGCAGGGAGGCGGCGGGGGCTGGACGCCTCTGTGGGGAGGGCAGCCTGGCCCCACGGCCACCCCAACACCCTGGGGGAGATGGGGAGGCTTCCAGAGGCCTGCCCCACCCCCACCGCCCTGGACATTTCACACACAAAGCCTGCGTGTCGGGGAGGGCGTGGGCGGAGCCTCTCGCTGCCCTTTCTCCGCGCCCAAGGAGACACCAGGCTGCTCACTCAACGCCTGGAATGATGACGTGACCCCTACGTGACCCTGGGCCCTGCGGGTCCTGCGCTTGCCATCCCGGCTCCAGGCTCCCAGCCTGGGTGTCCCCAGAAGATCACAATGTGCAGCGCCAGGTGCCACCTGGGTCCAGGGGAGACAGGGACCCTGCCGTCCCATTCACCAGTGTGTCGTAGAATCCGGGAAGGGCCCCAGGGAAGAACCGAGTGGAGGGCGGAGTAGGGGGTGTGCCCAGCTGCCATGGGAGGGGCTTAGAGCAAGGGGATACCAGGAGCACTCATGGTAAGCCCCCCATTAGTGCATGGGGAGCCCCCACTTTCTGGCAAGGCTTCTCCAGAGCCCGTGATGTGCGTAGGAGCTTCGGGCCCAGGGAGGCATCCCCAGGGGGTGAGGGTGGAGGTCAGAGGGTGGCAGTCCTGGACGCACGTGTGTGGCCCTGTCTCACGCCCGGGGGCCAGGCAGCCGGATTTGTGGAGAGACCCAAGGAGGAAGAGATGCCTGTCCGGCCGGGGCGGGAGGCTGGCCCCTCATCTCGAGGGGAGCTGGGCGGGTATTCCCGTACAGCCCAGCCCAGGGCCATCGGTCAGAAGGTGGGAGCAGGCCTGCAAAAGCTGGATGGGGTGGGCTGAGGGCTGTGCACGTGGGGGGTTGAGGGTCCTCCCGGGAGGCCTCTGAGCCCACGGGGGCCTCTCCAGGCCCTGGGAGAGGTGGCCGCAGCGTGCCCCAGACGCCAGCTGGCCCCTGCCCTGGGTCCCACAAGGACCCATGATGGGGCTGCAGAGACTTTGGTCAGTGAGGTCCTGCCTGCACGCTGCTCCCCACCCCTGGGGCTCATCAGGGAGCCCCTGGGGAGCCCCCGCACCAAGCGGTACAGCGCCCCACACCTGGCATCTCAGCTCCAAGCACGGCCACGGGGATGGCATGGCCACAGCCAGTCACTCCCCCGCATGTCTTCACGGCCTGACTGCCCGCTGCCTCGGGGCCTCTCTCCTTGTGAGCTCAGTGGGGGCAAGTGGCCCAGGCAACTTGTGTCCTTCTTTTTGCAGAAAGAGGGAGGGATGCCCAGGATGCAGGATCCCCCAGGTTAGGGACAGAAGCTCACCTTTCAGCTGCCGTGCCCCCCAGGCTGGCCCCAAATCTTCCCTCAGTAGGAGATACAGCTCCCGGGCTGGAGTGGCTTGAGGGCCATCAGAGGTGACTGTGGGCCTGGGGATGTGCTGGTGAGACACTGGGAGGCCAGCAGTCCTGTACGTCCAGGGCATGGCCCTTGATGGAGAGCCCTGGACCAGGTGCAGCCCCCGTGAGCAAGGCGGCTGCTCACAGGCCCTGGGTCCGGGGACGTGCCCACCCCCCCTGGGATGCTCCACTCAGGCCTTGGACACCCCCTCTGAATCCTCCAGCAGGGTGTGGCTCGTGGGCTGGAGCAGGGGCAGGGGCCTGCCTCGCTGTCCGCCCACCCAGGAGCTCTCTCTCCCCCTGCTCTGCCCTCCCGGAGCGGTGGAGCCGAGGGCCGGTGCCCAGGGTGAGGGACGGCGCCGTCGGCGGGAACTGATTTTCGCCCTCATAGAGACGCAGGTCCGTGATAAACGCGCCGACGTTTCTGCCTACGCGAGCTGTTCCTGGGGTCCGGCGTGGGAGCCCCCAGCCTGGGTGTCTGGGCGAAGCCTCCCTGAGCAGCCGGCTCCGGCTCTGGCTCTTCCCAAGGGAGGGGCCGGGCATCCCTCAGGAAGGACCCAAACCCGCAAGGGGCTTGTCCAGGACGGCCGCCCTGTCCTCTGTCCCCTGCTTGCTGGGGACACCCTCAGAGCCTCAGGCCCACATACCCCCTCCTGGGCGGCCTCGCTCCTCGCTGAAACCCGCCAGCCTTGTGCTGGACAGACACCGAGAGCCTTGCGTGTGAAGAGCCCCCGTGTGCCCTCAGCCACAGCCTGCCTGCTGGGCCCCCAGGTCTCACTGCGGGGTTCAGGGCAGGGCTGCCACACCATCGTTTAGCAAGTCCGCAGGGGGCGTGGGGGCCAACCGTGTGTCACCGTCACCAGGCCGCAGGACCCAGGCGCTGGGGCAAACACTGAGATCTCGCTGCGAAGTGGTCCCTAGACGGCCGCGAGGGAAGCAGATGGCCCTCAGCTCGCTGGTGGGCCGCACCTGATCAGGCGCAGCTGTGGGCGCCGGAGGACTGACCTTCCCCGCGGAGGAGGAAGGGGTTCCGCTGCCAACGGTTCCCTGGGTCTCCAGGCTGCCCCCACCCCGCAGAGTTGGGGCTTCCTGCGCGGTTTCCGCGCTGCGTGAGCCTCTTCCCTACGATGAACGCCTCTCCGCCCGCCCAGGTGTGGGCGCGCTAACGCCGCTGGATCTGTCTCTGCGGAGGACCCTGACCCGCACAGGTCACAGTGGGAAACGTTTACGGCGTTTAGGGAGATGCACCTCCCGTCAAAGAACCTCGAGCGGCCAGAGCTCCCGCAGGGCAGGGGTGCCAGCCGGGCCCCGGGGGGCACAAACTGACCCCTCACTCTCGGGGGCGGGGGCCGCTTTGCTGGGCACTTTGGGGTCACGTCCTTGCTGTGGGCACTGGGACCCCTGGCCTGGCGCCCTGCACACGCCAAGTGCCCGCATTCGCACACGCACCTCTAGGTGTTCCAGAGCACCTGTGTCCCTGAGCACAACCCACGGGGACGTGACGGTCGGGCACCGGAAGGCCTGGCTGGAGACCGGCTGGCAGCCGGGACCGACAGGAGAGTATCCGCCCCCCAAAGCCCCACACGTCGTCCCCAGGTCCCAGGGATGCCCACGGCAGGCGTCACACCCAGTGGCTCGGTCGCAGTGGCAGGGCGTGAGGGAACCAGCTTGCTTTTCTGAAAACAGGTGAACGAAGGCAGGAATCAAGCTTTAGGGATACAAGTACAAATTTTAAATTTCTGCAATGAAACCACAGCGAAGCCCAGACGTGGCTGTGGGGGTGGGGAGGAGTCACCCGAATGTCTTTGAAGCCCGTCCATGACACCCCTGGGAGCCCCGGCGGTGGGGCAGCGGCGGAGTCGAGGGCGCCGCGTGGCCAGCGGGTCCCCGGTGACTCAGCGGCCGGGCTGTGGCACCGGCTGAGAGAGCCCGGCAGGCTGCCGACCCCGTCTGACTCCTGGCACTCCCGAGGGAGCCCCCTGCGTCTCAGGGACCCTCCAGCGGTGTGGGGAGCAGGGCAGGCCTCGGAGGGACACACGCATGCCCGCACGCAAGCAGCTGCACACTCATACGCATGCATGTGCAGAGATACAGGCTCACGTGTGTGCACACGCATGCATGCACATGCTCATGCAGGCAGGCACACACATGCACTCATGCTGGCGTGAGGCCTCACAACAACACCCAGCTCCACCTCCGAGTCACCCGGCCCCACCCTGGCCCCACGGCGACCCCTCCTCACTGTGCCGACGAGGGGCCGGAGACCTGCGGGGAGGGCGTCCTGCCGGTGGGGACCCACAGCCTGGTGGCACCTTCGGCCCAAACCCCCCACAGCCCAGCTTCCCTGGGCGAGCCGGGGCAGGACAGGGCCTCGCGCCCTGCTGCCTGTGGCCGCACATGGGGCCCCGAAAGCCTGTGAACCCATGCCCTGTCATAGTGGGGCCCAGGGCCTCCGTGTGGGTCCCCAGGGCCTGTCGGTCAGGGAAGCCCCGGGTGGCGGGAGCCTCCAGAGTGGACACCCGTGGCAGAAGTCGGGCAGTCAGTGTCCGGACCTGACAGCATGTGCCCCCCCAGATTCTGCCCCAGTTGGGTGACCCCGGAGGAGCGGGCTTGGGGAGGCCTGCCCACGGCCAGCGGTGTCCGTGACTCGGGCTGAGGCAAGGTTTGCTCGGGAAAGGAGGGCCCCGGGTCCCTGGTATTTGTTCTCCAGACAATGACCCACTTTGAGGGTAGAGGGGGTGGCAGGGAGCAGCTGCGGGGGCTTCTCCTGGTCCGAGCACCCCCGCTCCAAGCCAGGCAGACCTGTGGTGGTGACGGGAGGGACTGGCCTTGGCTTTGTTTTGCTGAAACCCAGAGTTTCCAGGACAGCGGTGTCCCTTCTTGCGACGAGGGCTTGGGGCTTGAGCCTTAGGGTGACCATGGCTCTGGACCCCGTGGCCCTGGAGTGCCCTGCCCCTGGCCCCTCCTCCCTTTCAAAGGGGGTCTTCTCCAGCAGGGCTTGAACGCATTCCCTAGCACGGGCCACGGTGGGGGGCGGGGGTCCCCATGACGGAGCCACGTGGGTGCTGGGTGGAGCCGGGCTTCCCATTTCCCGCTCGGATGTCCAGGAGGGACCGGGAGCCTCCTTCCCAGAAGCACGTGTGTGTGGGGAACGGCCGCAGGCCCAGCTGGGTGGAAGGGCTCCGCCGGGACACGGCGTCCCCCCCCCAGGTCACGTGGACGCCTCGCTCCCGAGCCCGTCCAGCCGGCCCCTCCCCGGGGGGAGCTCGTGCGTGGCCGGAGTCTGAAACGACGCCAGCATTTCCGCTGGGATTACGTGAAACCAAAATCATTCTTTCCGCAAGCGTTACACAATCGCTCTTCTTTGAAACGTTTCTCCCCGTCCTGGGGATGGGGGGAGACGTCCGCTCCAGGCCTGGGGCGGGGGGAGGGCGGCTCTTTCCTGGGATGGAGCCAAGACGATGGAGGATGACCTGGTCCTTCCCGGGGCTGGGCTCCCGGTGAGGGCCCTCCCTCAGGTGCAGGCCCTGCAGGGGTGCGGCGGGCAGGCCGGCTCAGGAGGCACAGCGGGCCGTGGGGAGGCGGAGGGGGGTCACCCGCTGGCTGATGAGCCTCGAGAGTGGGACCTGTGTCCCCACGAAGGCTGTATTCCAAGTGCCACGTGTGTTTTGGGGACACTTTGGCCATGCCCAGGAGGCGGGTTTGCAGGAAGTGGCTGGAAACCGCACGTGCTAGAGCAAGGCATGGCGGAGGCCGCTGAAACCCAGGGTGGGGGCGTGCTGTGGGGACGGCGGGCGGCTCGCCTGGGAGCTCTGACGCTCACACGGAGAGTGTCACGAAGACGCGAGACTCCGGCAGCACTCACCGGGGCAGCTGTGCCAGGCACCTGTCACCAACAGGGGCCAAAGTAATGCTCCAGGTTCCTGGGGGGTGGGAACGGCAACCCCGCGTGGGGGCTGTGGCTGTGGAAGGACGCAGTGGCCAGCACCCGGAGGCTCTGCTTCAGCGGAACCCGTTCCTGGGCCTCTCCCTGGGGGTGCTCAGGACAGGTGTGGGGGGCCTGGCCCAGGGCAGGGAGGGAGGCGCCACCCCCTGACCCGACTCCCGCTCTGATGGGGCTCTTCTGGGCCGTGGCCTTGGCCTGCTCCTCCCCTTTTCAGCGAGCACCCCCGCTCCTGACCCCTCACCAAGTTCCCCTTCGTAACTTCCGTCCACTGTCCCCGACTGGTGGCCTCTGGGTCCCCAGCTGCCCTGCTGTGCACTGGGTCAGCTCAGCTTGGTACTGGTGTCCCCAGCGCAGGAGCTCAAGTCGAGCCCGTCACGCCGCTGACAAGGGCCGGGGCAATTTCCGTGACACCCCCGGGCCCCAGGCCTGGCGGGAGCCGCTCACCAGAGGGCACAGGGCCTGTGGACCTCTCCGCCCTCCTCCCAGGGCGGGCCCCTCATCCATTCGCTCACTTGCAGGGGGCGCTGGGCCCACCTGGTGCGGAGCCCAGACTCCGGGGCCACCTGCTTGGTGGCACGGGGAGGGGGAGGCGGCTGAGCTCTCGGGTCCAGGTCCCCTCATCAGCTCGATGGCAGCCCCTCCCCTCAGACCACAGGAAGTGGGCACTGGGCACGGTCCGCCCGCCCCAACATTGTCATTGTCACCAGCGCGCCCGCCTGCGGGCGAGGCGGTCAGGAATGCAGACCCTGCCCGCCAGGGCACACTGTCCACTCAAGGAGGAAGACATGGCCCGAAGACTCAGCGAGGACGGTCAGTGCGCGGCGGTGACAGGAGTCCCGGGGAAGAGGCACCGTCGGGGAAAATAACCTTGAAACTGGCAGAAGACTCACAGCCGCCCTCCCCAAGGGCACCGTGTGGCCGGGCTGGACCCGGGGTCTGCGCCTTTCAGGGTCCCGGCGCTGTAACCTGTGGAAACGGAGAGCGGTCCAAGGGTTCCTGCCCGTGGGGACCGGAGGGAAGGCCACCGGCGGAGGTGTGCTCGACCGTCCCTGCAAACACCTGCGGCCTCCCCTGCGGTCACTCCTGGCTTGTCCTTTGAACTGGTTTTTACACCGTATTGGGTCCCTCGTAAATTAATGAGCTAAGCAGCACTGTTGTTCCGTGGCTGCCTTACGATTGTCTCCGGCTGACGATGTCACCCTTTTAAAAGATGAACCGTTAACCCCGCTGGGAGAGACCCGTCAGAGGGGCCTCCCCAAGGCTGCAGCCAGGCCACGGAGCTGAGCCTGGAAGGAGCAGCGGGGAGGGAGGAGGTAAACGGGAGAGAGCATGCGCAAAGGGCTTGAGGCTGGAGGCCCACGGGGCAGCAGGTTACCTGCCCCGTTCCCCACCTCACCCAGCAGCCTGGCCCCGTGCGACCTCCGGCTGCCTCTATGCCAGCCTCCCGACGTCCCCGACCACCCTGCTCCCGATTCCCCTGGGTCTCCTCCTTGCTGTGCTCATTGACCCCTCTCCTCACCCGCGCTGGGCGGCGGGCGGCGCGGAGAACAGAGGCGGAGGGCCGAGCGTGGGGCCGCCAGCCCGGCTCCGGAGCTCAGCTCCGACTGTGACCAGCTCTGTGACGGCTCTGAGACCCAGCGTCCTCCTCCAGAAAATGTAGAAAGTGTGAAAAACCTAGACGCCGTGGGACCTTGCCGAGGGACAGAGTAAGGGACCAGGCAGATGGGGATCAGCGTGGAAGATGGTTGCCGGCAAAGGGGGCCCTCGGTCCCGTGTCACCTCTTGGGACCCCCCCCCCACAGGGGGGACAGTTTGAGCTGAGTTCGTACCCGATCAGGAGTGGAGAGTCGGGTAGCAACTGTCCACCGGCAGACGGGCGCTCCTGTGGTGCCCTGAGTGGACCAGGGGCCGTCCTCAAGTGGGCGACAGCCGACAGGTCGGACACAAGTCCCCTGGTCCACTCTCACGTGACCGCTCTGCCCGTCCGGAGGTCCCGGGGCCTGTCCCCACCCCACAGGCTGTCCTTCCACGGCCAAAGGTTTGCAAACCCGTTGGGTGTGAAGGCGGAAACCCTTCCTAACATTCGTGTCCCCCCCCGATTACCGTTGACTTTGAGCGTCTCCACGGCGTGGCGGCCACTGAAGTTTTCGTCTCTGAGCTTTTCAGCTGCGGCGTTTCCTTCCAGATCTTGAATTAACCACTTGGTTTCAGCGACGGCTGGTTCTCTCCTGCCTGTGCCCTTCCCCAGGGCTCTGCACCGGGCAGATCCTTGGTCCGTCTAATATTTTTACATCTCTTAATCTGTTTGCGTCTTCAGTGCCGACGTAGCCACGCCCCTTGGTGTCCAGCCACAGGGAGAGGTGTGGGGTCTACTTGATGCTCTTCACCCCCCAGGGTGGTGGACGCCCCCCCCAGCCCCGTTTCCTTTCATTCATGAACGTGGCAGCTTTACATTTCACACTTAGGCCTTTATCCGACCCCAGGGCCTCGGATAAAGGGCTGGCTTTTCCCCACGGTGGTCAGTTTCCCAGACACACCTGCTGTCCAGACGCGAACTCAGTGGTTTCACAGGCCGCATTCCGAGCTCCATTTGCACAGCTGGTCTCGTTGTCCCGTTCCCGTGGCTTCGGGGAGGCCGCGTGGCCCGTGGGCTGAGCCCTCGGCCTAGCTCTTGATTTAGCGACTTGCCAGCCTTGGTTCGACCGTGTCTGCTTGAAAGCGTCGATTAGATCCTGGGGGCAGGCTGCTGGGGTGCTGGGTGGGGCTGAGCTGGCTCTGAAGATGGAGAGAGGAAGCACCGTCTTCAACGTCTGCAATGACGCTGCGCCCGCCCTCCTCCGGCTGGATGCCCTGTGGCAGAGACTAACGCCCCCCCAAAACCTTGGGGGTGCTCCTGCTAGACTAATTCCTACGTCTTCAGGGGGGTTTGCTGCTCCCACAGATGGTGTCCGGTATTTTGCTCCTGTTCGTAACTACTTCCATCAACGGAGAGAAATGCTGTGTGTTTGTGTGCCGGACTTTTATCCGGAATGTGGCTGAGTTCTCCTATGTTTCCGCTGCTGGCGTTGTTTTATGGGTCGGGTGGGGCTTCTGTAGAGATGGCCGCTTGGCCGCTACTCGGATGATCAGTCTTCTAGTATTCCTATTTTTATTCTCACAAACTGTAGGTTGATTGCTTTCCTCGGACTCTCCGGGGAGTTATTTCTCATTGGCGTCTGACAGGGACGGACCTGAAGCCCCGCCTTCCCCGAGTTTAAAAGGCGCCTCCCTGTTCCTAGCTTTCTGAGAGTTTTGGAAAGACGAGTCGGTGCTAATGTTTAACGAACACTTTTTGCGTGTGCCTACGAATTTTTTTTCCCTTAGTCCATTAATGTGAACGGATCCATTTCCTGAATTTAAACCATCTTTGCATTCCTGGCATAAACTGTACTTGATGAGGATGTACTCTCCCCAGGATTTTATTATAAAACTTGCAAACATACAGAAAAGTTGAATTTTACAGGGGACCCCTACCTGCCCACGCCCAGACAACTATAGTATATGATAGAATGGACTACTCTTTCACATCATGTGCATTTACAAGGTGGCCTGAGGTACCTGCCTCAGGGTGTACTGGGCACCGGGCGGATTTGGCAGGAAATAACGCCAGAGTGAGCTTCTGAAGGCTGTGTTCCCCATGTCAACGACCAGGGGGCAAGTCCCTGATCACGGAAGCCAAGGCCACGTGGTCTCGAGTGAGCGGTCCCTGGGAGTTCTCGGGGCTCCTCCCCACTGCACTGCTGTGTCCCTCCTGCTCCAGACCGGTGAGGGGGGTGCGCTGGCTCTCAGCCCATGTCAGCCACGTGTCCGGTCTCCCCCACCCATGATGGCCCAGCTCTCAGGCCGAGGTTTAGAGGGGAGCCTAAACCGAGCCCAGAGTTCTTGGGAGCTAAGCACAGGCGAGATGAGGCCCCCGGACGTGCACGGTTGGTGACGCCGAGACGGCACTGCATCCGTGTGAGCCTCCCAGCTCGGTTCGCTGCGCCAGGGTTACGTAAGCTGTGGCCATCGGGACAAGTTGGGCCAAGAGGCTTCAGAACTCTGTGTGCTCTTTTGCAACTTCTTTTAAGGGTGAAATATGAAACAGATAGTTTTAAAAACATTTCCAGGCACCAGAAGAAGCAGGAGTCTAAGGATATATGCCCCCTGACCAGGAGAAAAATGAGCAATTACAAATACACCCGTAAGTGACATGAACGAAGGTTAGGGCACCGCACGTAAGCATAGTCGGTGTTGCCGAAAAGGCGGAGGAGAACATAAATGGGGTACGGAGAAAACGGAGGCTATGGCAAAGACCCCCCCCCAAAAAAAGACATGATCTAAAATGGAGAAGTGCACAGAATGGGGGTAACAGCAGGTTAGATGCTGCAGAATTTAAAAAAAAAAATCAATGAACTCTTTTAAGAGGACAGTAGAATTGTTGAAAATGTTATGTAGAAAAAATTAAACAGAAAACCAGTGGCCAATAGGAAGCAGATGAACACACCTGTCCCTGGAATACCTGGTGGTGAGGACGGAGATGAAGCACAGAAAGGTATCTGAAAACACGGTCGCTAGAAATACTCAAGATCTGATTTAAGGAAACACTGTTCACTCACAGATCCAAGGATCTCGGCGAATCTCAAGCGGACAAAAAAGAAACACGTACCGAAGTGCCTCACGATCCGGCCGCTGAGGGAATAAAGAGAAAGCCTGCTGCGTGGCCGGAGGAGGGAAGACAAGTGGCCAAAGGTGAGCTTGTGAATAAATCTGTCACCGGGAAGCGCATCGGCCGGAAGACAATGGAGAGACTTCTTTAAAACACTGAAGGGGGGAAATGGTCAACCTAGAATTCCACCCCCAGCGGAACTGTCTTTCGAAATAAGGCGAAATAAATCATTTTTCGGTCAAACTAAAAGTTGGGCGAGTCCGTGGCCGGCAGACCAGCTCTGCCATAACCACCGAGCAGCAATCCTTGCGGGGGGGGGGGGGGGGACCTGCAGGGAGAAATGAAAGGTACTGGAAACGGTAAACGTGCAGGCAAAGACGGGGCACAGAAATTAATATTCTAAAGTTTCAAACATAGTTTCCTCAAGGAAAGTAACAACGACACATCAAAACGCTGATCAGCTGAGGGAGGCCTGTGGCGTCTGTGAGACGGCGGCACGCAGGACGGAAGGAGGGACATGGAGGCCACTGTTGCAAGGCGTCCGCGCCCCGTGTGCGGCAGCGGGGCGTGATTTGAAGGCACTCTGATACATGACAGGCGTGCGCCGTAAACTCTGGGGCCTTCGGTAAAGAGAAAGCGGGTAGCTAATGAGCTCAAGTTGAAGGCAACATGGGTGTTTGAAAACAGGGAATTCCAGAGGCCAGGAAAATAAGAGCAATGAAAAAAAATCAGACAAGTAGGAAAACAAAGAGTGAGATTATATATATATTTAAACCCAACTCCATATTTAGTCACATTAAATGTAAATGGCCTAAACGCCCCAATTAAAAGGCAGAAACGGTCCGACGGAATTAAAAAAATGAAGACCCCACCATACGCCGCCTCTGAGAAGCCCACCCTAAATACAAAACACATAGATAAGCTGAAAGGTTGGAACAAGATAGACTATGAAACATCAATAGAAAGAAAGCAGGAAATAACGGTTTATTTCAGAAGGAGAAATACTACTGTGGACAGGGAAGAGCGATTGAGAACGATGAAGGGTCAGTTCTTGAAGAGGGCACAGTGACCCTGAACACGTATGTACCCGCCACAGCAGACGCTCCTGCTTTTCATGTGCGTGTAAACCAGTCATGAGAGACCCCTTCCTGAGCCATCAAACAAGTCCAAGTACATTTAAAAGGCTCCGAATCGTACAATGTACGTTTTCTAACTACAAGAGAATTAAACTAAAATCAACAGCAGACGATACCTGCAAATCCCCAGATACCTGGAAGCTAACCAACACATATCTGAATAACTCAGGGGTCAAAAAATAAGTCACAAAAGAAATCAGAAAATGTTTTAGACTGAGCAAAAGTGAAAAAAAAAAACAAAACAAAACACTATTTAGAAATGTGTGGGGTGCCGCTAAGCTGTGCTCAGAGGAAAACTTGTCAGCTTGAATTCTCCTATTACAGAAGAAGAAAAACATCAAATTAATAAGTTGCTCTCCCTCTTGAATGAACCATAGAGTGAGCAAAAATAGTAAAGTAAGCAGAAGAAAGTAATAAAGATGAGAGTGAAAACTAAATAAAGTAGAACACAAAAATAAAAGAATCAATAAAACCAAACCCTGTTCTTGGAAAAGGTTATTGATAAACCTTTAGGCAAAAAGATAAGGAAGAGCCCTGGCTGGTGTAGCTCAGTGGATTGAGCGCAGGCCTGTGAACCAAAGGATCGCTGGTTCGATTCCCAGTCGGGGCACATGCCTGGGTTGCAGACCAGTTCCTGGCAGGGGACACACGAGAGGTGACCATACATTGATATTTCTCTCCCTTTCTCCCTCTTTCCTTCCCTTCCCCTCTAAAGATAAATAAATAAAATATTTTAAAAAATATTTTTAAAAAAAGATCAGGAAGAAAAGGGAGAAGATACTGTTACCGATGTCCAAGATGAAAGGGAGGCATCAGCACCAAGCCTACAGACAGTGAAAGAAAAACAGGAAGGCTGCGAGCAACTTTCAGTGATACATCTGAGAAGTAAGGTTAAAGGGATAATTTAAAAAACACCCACAAGCCACAGGCGCTCACTTAAAAAGAAGTAGGCACAGATGGCCCGTTTGTCTATGTAGAAAAGCCAAGGGAACTACAAACAAGCTACAATAACTAAAAGTGAGTTTAGCAAGATCACGGCATGCAGAAGGCAGTGGACAAAAACACACTGGATTTCTACACGCTAGCAATGAACAGCTGGAAAGGGAAGTGAAGAATTTTCTGTGGAATAAAAAATGTGACACCCTCAGTGATCGACTGACCCAGAACAAGTGTCCGACTCACGGATCAGAAACAGCCCAACGTGGCTGAGACGACGGGGAGAAGACCTGCAGAAATGGAGACGTGCTCCGTGCCCGTGTGTCAAGAGGGTCAGTGGTGTTGGAGCGAGAACTTTCCTGAAATTAATCTGTAGACTCAGCAATGCCAATTAAAAATGCAAGAACTGCCCTGGCTGGTGTGGCTCAGTGGACTGAGCACCAGCCTGCGAACCAAAGGGTGGCCAGTTCAATTCCCAGTCAGGGCACATGCCTGGGTTGCAGGCTGAGTCCCCAGTAGGGGGCGTGCAAGAGGAAACCACACATTGATATTTCTTTCCCTGTCTTCCACCTTCCCTTCCCCTCTCTAACTAAACTAAAATGTTTTCTTTTTCTTTTTATTTATTTATTTTTAAACATTTTATTTATCTTTAGAGGGGAAGGGAAGGAGAGAGGGAGGGAAACATCAATGTCTGGTTGCCTCTCGTGCGTCCCTTGCCGGGAACTGGCCCGCAACCCAGGCATGTGCCCTGACTGGGAATCGAACCATAATCCCTTGGTTCACAGGCCCACGCTCAATCCACTGAGCTACACCAGCCAGGGCTAAATGACAATCTTTTAAAAAAAGAAAAGAATGCAAGAATTCTTTCACAGAAATTAAGCTAGTGAAAACTGATGGTCTTTGGTGCCAATTCAACACAGTGAAGGAAGAGACTACTCAGCACAGAACAGCTCAGTTGTGATCCAGAGCCAGAGGGGAGCTGGATTATACGGACTGAAGTCCCCGCCCCTGGTTCCTGATTCGTCTGTCCTCATGCAGATGAGGACTCCAAATCCTCACAGTTTGATTGGTCCAAAAGGCACTGTGGTAGAATAGAGCCACTTTGGTTGGCCAGAGCTTGGCAATCCTATTGGTTGAAACAGAACTCCAGGAAGTCCTTTATAAGCATAGGCTCAGCCAGCAGAACGCAGTGTGGGAGGGCAGTTCAGTGCAGGCTGCTCCGTGGGGTGCAGGCTGCTCTGTGGGGTGCAGGCTGTGTGAGAGCCCCTGTGCAGAGATGGCTGCTAGGCTCTCCTTAAAAAAAAAAAAAATTAAAAAAAATAAAATAAAATAAATAAATAAATAAATAAATAAAGAGCCCAGTGAGCCACCAGGATCCCTTTTAGTAGGTGTCTTCTTTCTCCACGTGTGCTGTGTCTGGAGGCTGGTTGTAAAGCTGGGGCCGTCGGGGGATGGGGAAGAGCTGGCGAAGGGCTGGACCCGCCCCCCTGGGACAGACTCAGGGGCCCATACAAACCACACGTGTCTGGTCCACTGTTTTCCTACAAGGTTGCCAAGGTAATTCAGTGGGGGAAATTAGAGACTTTTCAACAAACGATGCTGGAAGAATTAGACACTCAAATATTTAAAAAAATGAGCTTTGACTCATCTCACATCATACAAAAAAAAAAAAACCAAAACACCGAACCCTCAAAAAAAATCTTAGGTCCACATATAAGAATAAAAAGTGCGGAACTGAGAGAACATAGTAGAGAAGCGTGGTGACCTGGGTTAGGCAAAGACTTTTAAACAGGACAGAGACAAAAGACACTGTGGTGAAGACAAGGAGGCCAGCCAGCCTGGGGGATGCCTCTCCAACCGGGTGCCCGGGAGGGGAGGCTGATGACACAGCGTCTGGGGAGCAGAAGGGGAGGGTCCAGCCCCAGGCCACTGGACACTGTGGCTGCGCGGGTGCCAGACCCAGCCGTCCTGACCCCTCGTGGCTGGGTGCTCTGACGTGGCACCGAGACTAAGTGCCGCTTAATCGTTCGGTGAATTCCCGATTTTCAGGCGTCCCGGCCTCTCACCAGGTGGGCTCCTTGGCTGGAGGGCCCTACGGGACTGGGCTGTCCCCTCCCTGGGCTGCACTCAACCCGGTGGGCCGGGTCCCCAAGCCATCGAGACAAAGGGGGCCAGGGAACCTGGGTCCCCCTCACCCACCTGAATGTCTGCCAGCACACGGACCCCCCACCAGGCCGGACCCTGTCCTGCTAGTCTCCCCTTGTGGGCCCGGGCTGGGCAGAGAGGCAGCTGGACCAACGCTCGGGGCGCGTTGGAAGAAATCCACCTCCGAGGCAAGAGGGTAAACGATCAGTGTGGTTATTCTGGCAGAATTTGGAGAAAAAAAAATAATGTCGTCTTTATAAGGGAGTCAGCTGAACATTTTACAATTCTTCCCCAAATCGACTAAGCCATTTTCACAACATAAAACAAGCAAAAAGTGTAATTATTTCAAGGTGTCCTTCACCTCGAATTCACTGGAGGCTCACAGCTTAGGGGTTTTTAAAAATATATATATTTAAAGCAAATATTATTGCAAATGACTACTCTGTAATTTGGATTAATTGCTTTGGTTTTTTCTGGAAATAAAATCTTTAAGGCAAACCCATAAAAACCCTGGAGCTGTTCCCGCAGTTCCTTGTTTAACGGAGGGCCTGCGGCTGCCCCACGGGGGACCTCGGGGGTCCCAGTCCCCCGTGGGGCCAAAGGCCCTGGAGGAGGCGGTGCCACACCCTGCAGAGCCCACGCCCAGGACAGCCCCGGCCCACCCCAGTGCTCGCTGGTCACACCCACCCAGCTTCGGGGTCGATGTGTGAGCCTGGGGCCATCTCCAGACCCCACCCAGGAAGGGCCCAAGGTGGGCCCTGGCTGGCTCACCGCTGCCCTGCAGGGCTCAGCTTTGGGGACCCTCCTAAGGGAAGCCTGCTGGTGGGGACTGGGAAGCGCGGGGCGCCTGCTGGCCATGCCCAAGGTCACAGGAGACATGTGACTGGGTGTGCTGGGGCCGGGGAGGGTGTGCAAAAAAGGCGGATGTATGGATGAACCCCACACTCTGGCACCTGTCCCCCGCCTTCCTGCCTGCCTTGGACAACTGGGACTGGACACCTGGCCAGACCCCTACCACAGGGAGGGGCCTCGGCCAGGCCCTGGGAGGAGGTGTGTGTCCAGTGTCAGGACTGAGCATGCTCAGTGCTCCAGGGGCATCGCAGGAACAGGAGGAGGGAGCAGGGGCCGGCCAGGCGTCTCTTGCGACCCTGGAGAGCAGTTTCAGCAGAACAAGGCCCAAAGGGCAGTGCCTGGCGGGGCGGGGCACAGATGCCATGTGACCGACACTCACCTGTCCCTTTAAGCCCTCCATCTTATCTGTTCTGAGCAGCAACCCCGAGAGCTGGACCCGACCTGCCTTTCCTGGGTGCTGCACCCAGGGCACATGGCCAGGAAGTGAGAGATCAGAGGACTGTGCTCCCTGGGGGTGTGGTGTGCCAGGTGGGGACGGGCAGGTCCTGGACTCTGGATCCCACCTGGTTGTCAAGGGGAAAACAGCCCTGCACACAGCTGGACGGGGGGGACGGAGGCCTGGGCCGGCTCTGTCGTCCACGTGCACTGTGACCTTGAACAAGTTCCTTCCCCCCAGTAGCTGTCCGTTCCCCCAGTCCACTCCCCAGTTGCGTCACTGAACTCAGGTTCCTTGGGTCCTCGGGTGGGAGCTCCATCTTCCATCCATCCACCTATTTGTTTATTTGTCCGTCCATCACCCATCTTCCCACCCACCCATCCATCCTCCACCCACCCTCTGTCCACGTGCCCCCAAACTACCGATCATGTCCCCTATGCCATGCTCTCTGTTGGCCCCGGAGTCAAGTGGGAATAACATAGGCAAGAAGCCCTTGCAGCGCGGACACCCCGAGGGTTGTGTGGGGCGACGGCTGTGGGGGCAGCAGCCAGGAGGCCTTGGCAGTGGGTGCAAGGGTGAGAGCCGGCAGCAGCCTGCAGGAGGCCAGCGGCAGAGGGCGAGGCCAGCGGCAGTGACAGCTAATGGAGAACAGCGGCCCTCGTGGGCGGGGAGTAAGGCCTGTGTCCCGGGCCAGGTCCTGCCCCCACCCCCGACTGCCCCTCCTGGCTGGTCCCAGGCAGAGCCGAAGGCTTGCTGAGCAGACCTCACGGTCCTCGTGTGCTCACAGGCGGGGCGCCGGGTGGGGGAGGGCATGGTGGTCTGGCGCAGGAGCCCTGCATGCAGAGGGCAGCGCGAAGCGTGAAGGGGCTCCCCGGGCGAGCCCGCAGCGGGGCATCAGGGCAACCTCATCCCTGCCCGCCCCAGGGAGGGCAAGGGTCAGGGGGCTCATTCAGCCCCGTGGGCCGCCCCACACCAGCCCCCCCCTCCAAGAGCTCCACGTGAGGGCGGTGGTCTCTGTGCACCTGTCCAGACAGGTCTCTCCGGGGACCGTAGAGCCCCAGGGCCAGTGAGCCGCTGGTGCGCCCCTCTGTGTCGACGGTGAGGGAGGGGCAGGGGGTCAGCGCTGTGAGCTCCTCCTGTGAGAATCCCCCCAGCAGGACCAGGCCCTGGGATCTGCAGCATCCCTCGGGGTTGATTGCTGATAAAAGTGAGTAAAGTTTCAAGGGCAAGGTGAAACTGTCTCCTCAGTGACTAGCGGTGTCTTCTGAGGGGGTGCCCATTCCCCCCACTGGGAGCCCGGGATGAGGGATCAGAGGGGCCCCCCCAATGCAGACTCAGGAGGGAAGGCATCTACCCCCCAAAGAAAACTCAACCAAGCCCACCGCTCCCACGCGGGGGAGCCTCAGGCAGAGGCCCTCGGACAGCCCCTTGGCCACACGGCACAGAAGAAGATCGCCGCGGGTGTCCGCCTTCGGGTGGACGGAGGGGAGCGAGTGGTCCCTCCGCACTGTGGCCGTCAGTCAGCCTTGGAGAGGCGGGCGGTTCTGACACCTGCCACGGCAGCGTTGACCGACCCCAAGGACATGGCGCTGCGTGACATCGCTCACAGAAGGACAACCGCCCTGTGGTCTCGCTCATACTCGTCTGAGGTCCCTGGAAACAGCAAGGCGGTCATTTCCACGAGTGGAATTCTCAGCCCTCTGCAGGCGTGCGGACCTTTGCCCCACAGCAGCCCGGGGCCGGTGGTTGGTTCTCCCGTTTACAGGTGAGGGCACCCGGACAGGTGCGGCCCATCACGTGCACAGGGCAGCGGTGACGCAGGTGAGCCGGTCTCTCCCCGGCCCCAGGCCCCCATCCCCCGGGAGAAATGAGGCTTAAACCTATAGATTCAGGTGGTATTCAGGAAACGAAGTTTTATTTAAAGCCCGGCTCACGTAGACACTGGCGGGAATGTCACCAACCGCTGGATTGGCAGAGGCTCCCGGAGGCGGTGGCGTCTGAGCCGGCTCGAGGCGGACAGAGAGGGTTCCGCCCTTAACCGTGACCGTTGTCACAGTCACACGGCAGACATCCAGCCGCTGGAGGAAAAGGAAAATGCGGAGAGGTGTAACGGAGGGGAAGGTTGTAACACCCCGAAATGGTGCCCCTCAGTTGGTGCCCACTGCCAACACCTCGGTTCCCGTTCCTAAGGGCCGCCCTGTCGGGTCAAGGACAGGTCCCCACGGGGGCGGGCACCCGCTGCCTACACAGCGGCCATCCTGTGGACCTAACAGGCTTCATGGGTCAGCGCCTTCTGGTTCCGGGATGTGCCGGGGTCGGGGGGTGCTCTGGGAGTCACTCACCAGGACCGGGGCACCCGAGCGGGAGGGGGCCCAGGCTGCCGACAGACGCACCCTTTCCAAAGCCGCCGCCGAGGCCGGCGGGTGAAGACGGCGGGGTACGCGCACCTGGCAGCCTTTGGTCGGCAGACCCAACTTTGGCCAGGACAAAGGGGTGTTCGTAGACATCTGTCCCTGAGGGAGGGAGGACGGGGCGAAGAGGAGTATCCGAGCGGCGAATTGGGGAGGGACCGGTGGTCATAGGGTCACCGACAAGAGAGAGGCAGCCCTGAGTGGAGAGCAGGGTCAGTGGGGACACTTTACCAGGGTTCACACAGAGCACCCCAAAACTCAGGACTGGCCATAGCAGTGCCCTGGGAGTGGGGTGCAGATGTGGCGATGATCTGGCAACCAGAGGGAAGGGGGCTGTGAGGAAGCTCGATTCCTAGATCCCCACCCCCTCCAGCTGCCCCTCCCCCACATCGGCAAGAAGCTCTGGGTCCACTCTCTGGACCCCAGGCAGCCGGACGGAGAGCTGATGGCAGAGACCCCAGCTCTGCCCCCAGAAGCCGGGCAGCCGGACCCTCCCTCCTTCCCCGGGAGCTTCCCCGGGGGGGTCAGCTCAGGCCCTGAAGTGCTGCCCTCAACGGCTCCCAGGACCCCCCTCCTGAATCTCAGAGGCAGCGAGCCCCCTTGATCCTCAGGTCTCCCACCCAGCTCTGTGCTCCCCCCGAGTCACGGGCGGACAGCCCAGGGGAGGCAGACCCTGGAAGGAGGACAGAGACCGAGACCAATACAACGCAGCCGAGCCGTCCGGAGGCACACGGCCTCCTGGGCGGAAGACAACTTCATACTGAGATCGGTTCCCGAGGCAAAAAAACAGAGGAGATGGAGGGTAGAAAACCAGCAAAAAAAAAAAAAAAAAAAAAAAAAATCCACGGAAGTCCCGGAGCTGAAGATGGAGCTTCCGGCTGGAGGGGACTCACAGCGGATGCCAACAGCCGCGCTCCAGGGCACGTCGCTGCGGAAGAGCGGGCTGCGGGCGGAGAGAAGGCTCCGCACGGTTCCGAAGATGTAAGGAGACGGACTCTCCACAGGGACCCCGACAGACGGCAGCAGACGTGGGCCAAGCTCTCGGAATTCTGGAACGAAAATCCTGTCCAACCGAGAGTCCTATAGCCAGCCAAAATACTGCTCTGGGAGCCAGGGCGCCCAGGCGTCTTCCGGCAGCTGTGGTCCTGGAAAGCTTGCCTCCTCCCAACTCACCGGAGGGCACCGGAGGACACGTACCGCGGAAAGGAAAGCGTAAGCCAAGGAACCGCAGGCTCCAGGGAGCCGGAGGGTCACAGAAGCTGCCCCGAGGCGGACAGCGGGAGACCTGGGGTGGTAGCTACGGGCAGGATGACGGGGTGACTGGTCCACAGCGGCGCACAGTGCCTACGGGGCCAGGTGTGAGGACTGCCATTGCCAGTGTCCCTGCGGTCCCCTTCCCTAGTCTTCACTGTGGACAGGCTTGTCCTGACCCCGTGCGGCTGGAGCTCCCGCC
>PVKU01001360.1:0-312039 GCA_004027475.1 Anoura caudifer
ATAAGGTTAAAATATATTGGTCTAAAGGAGATTTATTTTCTTCCCGAAATATTCTTTTCAGTGGTTTGTGAGTGGAAAAAATAATGGAATAGCAGTCTAGTGAATGAGTTTGAATATTACCTGCTTTGTTTCTTCATAAACGTAACTTCCTGAATACAAATAGGTAATTACTATTCATTCTCTCTTTTTTTTTTCTGACTATGCAACTCTTATGTGCATACTGAAGAAAATCTGTTAAGTACCAAACTCATCTTTTTCTGCCCTGTCTCCTTTCCTGCCATTGCGCTTATAACTACAGGCCCTGCACCATAATATTGAATCTAGAATAACTGGTGAACTCTACCTAGAATATGAGGATAATATCTGCTTTAAATTGTGTGTACGTGTGTCTGTGAAAACCGGTGAAATGTTTATGAAGATTCTAACACAGAGATGACACACAGTAAATGTTAAGGATGTCTCCCATTTTAGAGATTTCCCATCTTGTAAGTAGTTTCTTATTGCCTTACCAACTTATGTGAGTTACAAGAATCTGGAAAAAAAGCCCAAACATGGCATCCTTTTGAAAGCCAGAAGACCACCATTCAAAATCCGGATTACCTTTTCCAGTGAAGACTATCTTTACTCTTCTCTTTTCTTTCATTTTCTTCATCATTTTTATATTAACTCTCTGAATCAAATGCTTTGTTATCTTTCCAGCCTTTTGACATTTTCTTTAACAATCATTGGCTTACAGAAACTGTAGCAAGTTCACCTGCAATAGAAATCACAGAAGAGACCACCGCACACTGTGTTATACCTCTACATGGCTGTGTTTTTGTACGGCAATGTGGTCCATTCACATCTCTAGAATAAACAGCTACACTCAGTGTGCTGTCAGAAGCCCACAGTTCTAGTCCCTGCTTTATTTCCCTTTGGAGATCTGCTCTCAGGCAGGCTTCATGTGTCCATGCTCAAAATAGTCACTCATATTCAAAAAGGTCCCACTCTTGGGATTTAGTCCTCTGCCCTCCTATCTTGAAGTTTTTAACAACTTTATCTATGGATTTCTATCTTGTGAATGAAGTTAGATGGGACAGTGCCTTGCGGACTCAAGATTGGAGGCTAGCCCACACATAGGCTAGGAGGTTTCTTGGACTGGCCCCCAGCTCCCTGCGCTTTTCTCTTTAGGGTCCTAGGCCTTGGCCAGCATCTTGTTTCTGCTCTTGCTCCCTGGCTGCTGGTGCCTTCTGCCAGGGGGGCCAGCTGGGGATAAGACTGTGATTTGTCCGCCCTGCCTTTGACCTCAGCAGAAGGGAAAATTATGGAAAAAAAAAATAGACACCAGGCAAAGAATTTTAGACATCAGTTTGTAGGTCATGTAAGACACTAAAACTAAGAGGGGACACATGATCAGAAGGGAGAGTTAAAAGATTAACATGGTAGTGTTGTTTTTAGTGGCTTTGCTCACATAGGAACTAAAGGGGAGGGATCAATAATGATGTCTTTGAAACTACACAGTTGTAAAATGACAAAAGTTTGAATTACAATGAGAACACTTGGAGTGGACATAAAATATAGATTGATATGATATGGGATGGGTGGTTTGGAAGGCAGAGCAAAAAAATGACTGAGACTTCAACACTAAGTGATGAGAAAATTGGAGTTTCACAGTATCAAAACTAGGTGATACATTTAAAAAACCTAACTGAAAAGCAAGGAGTCTCCCCAAAGCCCTGCCACCCAATGCCGTTAAAGGCTGGAACCCACCATTCTCGCTCTTTGCTAACTCCTTGACTGTGTCAGCTCAGAACTTGACAATAAGGCTGACAGTCCCATTTGCCCTAAGAGGCCAAATAACATTCACTGTCATGGCAAATAACAGCATTTCCTCAGTGAAGGTTGAACTAAATTACTTTAACAAGGCTAAATTAAAAATCAAACATGTTGATGCATTTAATGTGAGGCACAGAGGACACAAAAGATCATCAAAAATGAGTGGCAATATTGATTGTCATAAACAACCTTTCATGGAATAAAATAGATTCAGTGCTGACCCCTTGAAATATAGTTACCCTATTCCTAGCTTATTCACTCCTAGGTTATGTAATTTAGGAGAATTATTTCTTTTTTGCCATATTTTATTTTTAATGTTATCTTAACCTTTTCTTACTCACCACAATCTACTTTTCTCTTAAATGAAGAGACTACTGCTGGTAATAATTCCGTTTTAAAGTTTAGGCATTTATAAAAGTTTTCATTCTTTTTTAATTAAATGTATGAAGTAGATAAAACATATCTAATTATACTTCCTTCACAGAAAAAAATCTTATGGATTTTAAATATGTCCTGAGACATAACTGGGATATTATGAGATGACAAAATTTTATTGACTCTGCTCAACTTTCACTGTATTTCCATCCATTTCCTAAAGGATTTATGTGCGATATTTGTGTCCTTACTATTTTGAAAGTGTGAATTCTGTAAAATAGCACAGTATGGTCCTTTAATTTGGTTATGTTATAAAATGTTCGAAAATATAGGATTTTCTGAAATTTGTTTAGATTTCCTCTTTACAGCAGACCTTTTTAGATTAAATTCTTACAACTCACATCTGAGATAATTTGAGATGAGGTTAAAAAATTCTGGCAGAAACCCTGGGCATTAATATAATAATTTATTATTAAAATTTTCATGATCTGATTTTACTAATTTAGAGGAAAATTATTTTTTCATATTTATTCTCATTTTATGAACAGTTTCACCAGCTCCTAAAACACCATCACTACCATAAGGCCCTAAGTAAAAGGTTTCATGAAAATTTCCATATACAGTGTCAATAAACTGTAAAATGCACTGCTCCAAAAGCTTAAATGTAAACAGTTTCAGATTTTTTCCTATAAATTTATGATTGATCCAGCCATATTAGGGTATTATAAGAAGCTAGAAATATTTTTAGAATAAATGTTTGTCCTTTATCTGTTTAATTAATGTTAAGTTTCTTGCCTAATATTTGTTATCAGAATTGCAGTACTGGGTAGGATGCATTATGGATATGGAGCAGATTAAGAGTTTTTTTTCTCACTGTATATTCAGAATGTAATTGAGCCCTGATATAAAACATTACATGAATTACATCCCCATTCTTCAATCTAATACCCCAATAAATCCATAATTGTGTTTCCAGACATTTCTGCCTAACTTACAACAAATTACTTCATCTTTAGTCCACCCATTACTCTACCCAGGTTTTCTTTTTAACACATAGATTTGATTATGTTTCTCCTGTGCTTCAGAGCTATATCCGTAGAATAAAATTCCTTAATGTGATATTCAAAGCCCTTCAAAATCTAGCTCTGACAAACATTTCATTCTCTCAATAAATAATTATTAAGCCCCTGTTTCGTGCTAGAACCTCTGTGGCAGCAGGGGCTCTTGGGGTGGGAGGCAGGGGGAGAGAGCCTCTGCCCTCACATATTTCATGGAGAACAAGCAATTACAGCCCTGTGTGGTCAGCGCTTCACAGTTGTGCATGGGTAAAGATCAACTCCGATTGAAACAGTTAGGGAGGTTTTCCCAGGGGAAATTGTGGCTGAGACGTGTGTGATGCCCAGAAGTTCATCAGACAGAAAAGAGGTAAAAGGGTCTCTGGAAAGGGAAAATGACCTATGTGAAACCTCAGAAGTGTTACCAAATGTAAAATGCTCAGAGAGAGGCAAGCAGTTTCACGTGACCGGTGCCTGGTGTTCAATGAGAGCCTTGGAGAGAGAGGATGCTGGAGCCGATTACTAGTTGCTTCCTGCTCAAAAGGATGCAGTCTGCATCACCCTGTAGGAGGAGGAAACAGTTAAGAGTGTTTAAGAAGACCCAGGAAAGATTGCCTGTGGGGAAATAGCAGAAAGGGAAACACACAGAATAAAATGAGGACAGGTGTAGAGGAGAGCAAGCAGTTCAGCAAGAAGGCCTCAGGATGTGAAGATAGGCAGACCTTTGAGAGGCACTGAAGCAGAATTGTCATCATTTCACGACAAGGTGGACAGAGAAATAAGGGAAAAGGAGGAAGGCAAGATGCCCTCTGTGTTTCCAGCTTGGGCAGATGGGTCAAGGCTCTTGTGACGCTCCCAGAAAGAAAATGTAGAAAGAGGAGAAAATGTGGATCACAGTAGGGCAGAGAAGAAATTAAAAGGTTGGTCTGGATTCTGTTGAGTCTGGGGTCAAATTTGAAGATTTGACTAGAAATGTCCAGGCAATTGTGAAGAGAGCCCTGTACTTTAGGAGATAGTTCTGAGTTTATAGTTCTGAGTTTAATTGTAGCTGGGGAATCTTTGGCATACAGCTGATACTGAAAGTTGTAGTAGCTGAATAGGGGCACAGAAAGTGCTAGAATTCTTTCAGAAATCCATGTTCAAGACAATCTTTTCCAGTTCAGATTTATAAGCAAATGGGTGCACTCCTTTATCTGCTCCTAATTTTCTCTTTTTACTTTTAGTAAAAACTCAATGAATTTTCTTACTGTTTCTTTTAGACAAATTCTCTAGCAACACATATGTTACTGCCACTATACGATGCATCAGTGAGATTTCTAGCTATTAGGTAAAAAATAAAAATTTATGACAGGGTATCATAATAATTTTTATAAGTGATTGCACATTTTTGTCTTCTGTTTAAACTAGGCATCCATCCAATAATGGCCTTTTCTATTTGAGCTGCAGTGCACTTTGAAAGTGTACTAACTTTACAAAACTTACCATATCTCCAATATAATTTAGCTCTGAAGTTTTCACTACCTAAAGTGAGAAACTTACTTCTAAGGCATATATATATATATTTTTTTTTTGCCTAAGTAACCTGCCTGAATTATTGCATGTATTTATTGTAACTGCAGATTTATTCCTTTTTTACTACTCTTAATGCTCCCTACTACCATGTAGGGGCCCCTAGTTGAGCCAATCCACAATTACTTTAGTTATTTTTTTAAATATCCTAAGTCATACACAATGTAAAAAGAAAAAAAATTAAAGGATTAAGTCAAAACTGATTAAAAATAGGTAATCATATGTTAAATTCTAGTTCATGAAATCCAAAACTGTGAAATTGTTTTAAGGATATAGAAAAAATTAAATATCACTAGTACTCAGTGAAGAGCAAAAGTTAACATTTTTCTGAAGATAAGAAAAATTCTAATAAATGCGCTAATATTTTGCAGAAAAACAACGACGTAAATAGTAACATTACAAAAATAGTATCCAGATGCAAGAAACAAAAACATCAGATATATATCTATCAGTAAAGGAAACTATATTTCTTCCTTCTCTAAAACTATCTAATAAACAGACAACAGAACATTTCAGTGATGTTTGAAGGCTGTGTCACCATTTTTTCAGCCATGAATCAAATGTTGCTTCATTGCCATGCACTTAAAGTGACTGTAATGACAAATGAGACTCACATTGGGTTTTAATTCTTCACTAAGACCTTCAGAGAGTCTCTTGATTTGTGTGGGCATCATCATTAAGAAGATCTTGGGTGCTGCAGGGCTTGCTTCTTACTGTGCTTGATTGGCCCATTATAAAAGACCTCAGTGCCCTGGACTCAGTTAGCCAGTTTTCCATAGTGCCTAAGTTGGCACTGCCATTGAACTTAGAAGGAACAGACAAATGATACCACAGAAGCAAAACCAGAGCTTCAGTCTAAACAATAACCCCAGAGTGGAAAAAAAAATTATAGAGAACATCTTTCTCTGTGAAACAAAAGCTTATCCCTGTATGAGAAATAGGACTATGCATAAGAGAGGAAAGGAATCTGTGTAAGAGAGGAAAGGGATATACTGGAATTCCATACTTTTTGTTCAATTTTTCTGCAAACAACCTAAAGCTCTGTCAAAAAGTCTATTCATTTAAAAAAAAATAAAAATTGCCCTCTTTAAAAATTAAATGCCTGAAAAATATGAAGAAAAGAGAAAACATTATTTCAAACCCTACAACTCAGAGGTAGCTACTCGGGATTTTTCGGTGATATTATTCATTCTGCTTCTGTCTCTCTCCCTCCTTCCCTCCTTCTCTCCCTTCCTTTCTTTCTCACATTTTATTATTTTTCAGAATACAAGTTAGAAATATAAATTGGATTTGCACTTCCTCTGCTTGGGTTCTAATCCTGGCTCGGCTACCATATAAATGTGTGGAGTTAGACAGGTTATTACCTACTTGGGCTTTGGTTTCCTCATTTGTAAAACAGGAGCAATTGCAGTTTTTACCTGGTTGGATTGTTGAGAGGATCAAATGTAATAAAATTCTTAAGGACTGAGCTCACTGCTGGGTGCATAATGAGCCCTCAGTAAATGCTGCTTCTCTTTTCCTCAAACTCCTTCATATTCTTATTCTTAATACAGTGTTATATTAAGCCAATGAATATGGAATGTGTATCACCACTTTAAGGCTGCCAACCCCATCAATTATTTTTATCAAACCTCTTTTGATGAACATTGGGTTTATTACCCTGGAGAGGGGGGTAGCATGGATGCATTTTATATTATGCTGTAATAAACAGCCTGGTCTGTGAATCTTTATAGAATTACATGATTATCTCCTTAGGATAAACTCCTATAGATAGGCTTGCTGAACTTCCAATTGTTCTCTGAATTAATTCTTTCCGTAGCATATTTGGTTCTCCATGACCTTGCCCTTACCTGCTTCTCCAGCCTCCCTGCTCTCACTCCTGTGCTAACAGGAAACATACAGTATTTGCAGTTCTTCCAATGCACTTGGAAGATACTTGTACACATTTCTTCCTTTACCCAGGATGTGGTCAGCGTACTGCCTCCTTGTCATCTAAGTTTCTTATCTATATCCCTTGCTAGAATGTAAGCTCTTGAAAACAGGAAATGTATCTGTTTATATTGAGTGTCTGGTTGCACTTTTAAACCAACTGCAACAAAGTTTCTGGTGTTCTAGACATTATCTGAAAAAGTTCATGGAAGAATTTATGCTAATAACCTACAGGTTTATCTTTCTATCTATAGTATAAATTTCTCCTATTTTTGAACAAAACTCAACATCACAAAGACACAGAATGAGGATAAGCTTCAACATTTTCCACCGCCTTTTCCCACATAAGTGCCCAGAAACCTTCCCAATATTGTGACTATAATGAACTTTATTTCTATGATGAGTTTGTGTTAAATGGCAAAGCTGACATCAGGATATTACCTGTGTTGGCCTTACCTAATCACATGAGCCCTTACAAACCTGAGAATTGTCTCCATCTAGTTGCAGAAAAGGAATCAGCAATTTGATACACGGGAAGGATTTGGCACACCATTGCTGATGTGAAAAGGTGGAGAGGCCATGTGGCAATACATTTTGATGGCCTTGAGGAGTTGAGAACAGCCCCATATGAAAGCCAGCAAGGGGACAGACATTTAGTCCTGTAAGTGCTAATAACAAGAATGATCTTGAAATTGCTTTTTTCTTCAAGCCTCCCAATGAGAACTTGTGTAGCCAACACGTGGATTCTAGTCTTCTGATTAACTCAGGAAGCGGAAACTCAGCCATACTCAGCTGAACTTTGAACTTACAAGGTTGTACATTGATAAATGGGTGTTGTTTTAAATTACTAATTTTGTAGCAAATTACTATAAAGCAATGAGAAACTAATACAATGGGGTGAAGAATGGGAGTGAAAAAGCAGAGTAGGTAGCCAGGTATCCCTAAAAAAATTTATTCTTTCTATTTTGAGCCTTCCTGAGAATCTGTAAGTGTTGTGTGGATGACTAGGATCAAATCAGTGGAAACATGGTAAAGAAGGCAGCCACCGGGAAAGAACTGTGGCGTGCAGAAGGTGGTACCAAGCCTCTGCAGGGCCACAGAGCACTGCGGTCCTCTCCACTGAAAATAAATCCCAAGCTCATATGCACACATCTGATCATTTAGAGTTTGATACTTTAACCTTAATTTTTTTTATTTTTAAATTTAATGATTGTTAGCTGGTTTTATTATTGACTAAAAGTACCTCTACAACTGTGTAAAACATGTGATTGCAAGGCAGGACCAGGAGTGCGATGTGGGGAGAATACCCCCCGTGGAGTACAGTGGATGTTTTCATGCATGCCGATAGCACCAATACAAAGTAATGGTAAGGAGAAGGCCTCCCACTAATAACTGAGTCCTCACCTAGAAAAAGATTAAATTCAAAGACTCAGAAGTGTTCATTAAATATAATTACACATGTAGCAAAAAGTAGACATATTTCTATACTTTAGGATATGTTTATAACACAACCATAGATTGGAAAAAAAGAACTGAGGGAAGAATTCGCTAAGTTTGAGACAGAGGCCTGAACTAGCTCTAAAACCATTATTAAATGTTCAAGGATTGTGTGAGCCGATGGGCAAACAATTTGTAGCTTGAAATATTGTCTCCCCACCCCCCAGCTTTGTGAAGAGGTAATTGACATAAAACATTGTGTACATTTAGGGTGTACAACACGATGATTGAAATCAGTCTTGCTGGGAGTATTTAATCAGCAAACACTGTAAAACGGGGCTTTCCTTTTTGAGGTAGTTCGTCAGCCAGCACAGTGCTGTCTGCATTCCAGGTGCTCAGTGCCTTCTGCATGTAACTTACAGTCAGATGGCTGTCCCTAGGCAATATGTGTGCTAATAATTTGTGGATGGCATACATTCGTTCTGGAAAAAAACCCTAGGCAGAATCAAAGTCTTGTGGAGGTGGGGTTAGTGGGAAGAAACTTGAGGATATTAGTATGAACTTAGGCCTTGCTGCAAGGAAAAGAATGGAATTTTCAGACAGGTGGAGAAGGATTACTCAACTGCAGGATGTAAAAAAAGAAAACAATCATAGCAAGATGGCTGCATGGGTGTATTGGTTTTCTATCACAGTTATAACAAATTGCCACAAACTTAATGGCTTAAAATAACACAAATATGTTTTCTTACAGCTTTAGATGTCAGCAAAAAAAATGGTTCAGTAGGGCTTCATTTCTTCTGAAGGCGCCAGGGGGGAATTCACTTCCTTGCCTTTGGCTTCCAGAGGCTTCCCACACTCCTTAGATTGTGACCCACATCACTCTGACCTGTGCCTCCTTCATCACAACTTCTCTCCGGCTCCAACTCTCCTGCTTCCCTCTTTCACTTACATTGCTTGTGATTACACTGAGCCCAACTGGATAATCCTGGATAATCTCCCCATCTCAAGAACTTTAATTTAATCATCATCTGCACCATCTCTTCCGTCATGTAAAGTAACATATTTAAATATTTTGAGAAGTTGGATAGGGGCATCTTCAAGAGACTGTTCTTCTGCCTAAGAATGGGTAATGTAGACCAGGTGATTATGGGCCTTAAAAGGCTGACTGAAGAGATTAGCAAATTATCAATATTGAACAAGGGAGTGATTTAATGAGAGTAGCATTTTAATAAAATTAATATTGCCACAGATGGCTCATTGAAACTGGCAACAGTTCCTGTAGTAGATTCCTTACTGTAATCCACACAGGAGTGATTAGAGTATGCCCTAGGACATGGCATTGCAGTCCAGGTTAGCGACAGTCAGCGCCAGACTTTGACATGGACAAAGGAAAGCCAAAATTAATTTAGAACATTTTCATCACTCCTAAAAACAAACAAACAGACTAATAAACCTGTTGCTGTTAACTCCTCATTCCTCTTCAATACCACAGCCCTAGGCAACTGATGACCTCTCTGTCTCTACAGATTTGTGTATTCTGGACAATCCACCCAAATGGAATCATAAAATCTTTTTCCGTGTATGTGTGACTGTGACTGACTTTCTTCACTTAGCCAAATATTTTCAATGTTCATCCGTCCTGTACCATGAATCAATATTTCAGTCATTTTTTAAATTTTATTTTTTTTTATTTTTAGAGAGAAGGGAAGGGAGGGAGAAAGAGAGGGAGAGAAACATCAGTGTGTGGCTGCCTCTCATGTGCCCCCTACTGGGGACCTGGCTCATAACTCAGGCTTGTGCCCTGCCTGGGAATAGAACTGGCTACCCTTTGGTTTGCATGCCAGTACTCAATCCACTGAGCCACACCAACCAGGGCAATGTTTCAGTCATTTTTTGTCATCAAATAATATCCTATTGCATGGATATGTCCCATTTATTTACCACACCTCAGTTTACAGACATTTGGATTGTTTCTACTTTTTGACTATCATTAATAATTGGGAGTTTCTGATATTATGAGCATATGTGTACATGTTTTTGCATAGACATATGTTTTCATTCATCTTTGTATATACCTAGGAGTTGAAATGCTAGGTCATATGGTGAATCTATGTTTAGAGAAACATTTTGAGGAATTGCCAGCTTGTTTCCCATGGTTGGATGCACCATTATACATTCTATGCAGCGGTGGGCTGGCATATGTTATAACCTTTTTTCATGCCATTTTATTGCATGTAAAGTGGTATCTCAATGTGGCCTTGATTTGTATCTTCTCGAAGACAAATTTTGTTGGCCAACTTTTGTTGCGTTTGTTAGTCAGTAGTATATCCTCTTTGGAGAAATATCTATTCAGACCTTTTTCCCATTTAAATTATGTTATTTATCTTTCTGCAATTTTTGGATACAAATATCACATCAGATGTATGCATGACAATGTATTCTGTTCTGTGAATTGCCTTTCATTTTCTTGATTATATCCTTTGGAACACAAACATTTTAAATTTGATGAAATCTAGTTTATGAATTTTTCTTTTATTTTTGCTTCAGTGTCCTAATGAGGAAGGTTTTGTCTTACCCAAGCTTATGAGTTTGCCTTTTTTTTTCAAGAACTATATAATTTTAATTCTTACCTTGAAGTTTATGATCTTTCAGTCCACTTTTGTGTATGGTGTGATGAAGTGGTCTACCTTTACTATTTTGCATGTGGATGTCCTGTTATTCCAACAACATTAGCATTAGCTGAAAACACTATTATTTCAACTGTATTGTTTGGTTACCTTATCCAAAATTAACTGTTAATGTAAGAGTTTGTTTCTGGAATCTTAATTTTATTCCATTGATCTTTGTGTCTATTCTTATTCCAGTACCACACAATCCTGATAACTTTGAGCTTTGTAATAAGTGCTGAAATTGTTCTTCCACTTCAAGACTTTTGCCTATTTTGGGTACCATAATTTTTATATGAATTTTAAGATCAACATGTCAATTTCTAAAAAGAATCCTGCTGGGATTTTTAGATAAGTTGTCTTGAATTTTAGATCAATCTGGGAAGTACTTTTATTTTGCCTGAATTAAGTCTCCTAGTTCATGAACTCAGGTGTCTGATTTTATTTAGATATTCTTTAGTATGTTTCAATAATACTTTATAGTTTTGAGCATATAGTTTTTGTCCTTATTTTTAAATTTTATTACTAAGTGTATTATTCTTTTTGATGCTATACTAAATACTATTTTCTTAATTATTTTCTTAATTTCCTTTAATAATCATCCATTGCTACCATGTACAAATATAATTGATTTTGTATATCAGTTTGAACTCTGCAAATATCCTGAACTTATTTATTCTAATCATTTTTCTTTGATTCTGTAGGATCTTCTATATCCAAGACTATGTCATCTGTAAATAGAGTCAGTTTTACTTTCTCCTTTGTATTCTGAATGCTTGTTATTTCATTTTCTTGCCTAATTGATTTGGCTAAAAACCCCAGTATGATGTTGAAGAAATGTGATGACAGAAGATATACTTTTCTTACTGCTGACCTTAGGGGGAGTCATTCAGTATTTTACCATTAAGCATGATATTAGCTTTTCATAGATGTCCTTTATGAGTGTGTTGAATGCTTTTATCAAATGGTATTTTGTCAAATGGTATTTCTAAAGCTATGAGGTGACCATGTTTTTGTTCTATTTTCTAGTGATACAGTGTTATATTAATCGATTTTTGGATGCTAAACCAACTTGCATTCCTGAGACAAATCTCACTTGGTTGTGTTATTTACTGTAATCCTTTTTTATATGTTACTAGAATCTGTTTGCTAGTAAAAATTCTAGCGATATAGAATTACAGTAAATTCTATAACTGTAGAATTGGAGTTCCCATATGTGTGGGATTCACCTGCTCAGTAAAACGTGCTTGTCATTTCCAAATCAATACTTGCAGCACTTTCGTGGTCATTTGTGAGCATGCACAGAACAGAGCATGCATTTGCCCATTCCTGACAAAAGGTGATGAAGGTGATGTTCTCTACTCTGTTGTTTCAGTATTTGTACTCTGAACAAGTGGGTTTTTGTAATATTTTTACATATTTTGCCTTTTGTTGGCCAGTTTGGGGTTTAAGATGGTTCCCCAAATGAGCTTTGAAGTCCTATCTACTGTGTTTAGGTGCAAAATATCTGTGATATGTCTTACATAGAAAACACGTTTATTAGATAAGCTTTGTTCAGACAGAAGTTACAGTGCTGTTGGCCACGAGTTCAATGCTAAGCAAATCATATATATATCATATATACGTAAGATATATTCACCTGGAATTCAGTCTTTGCAACCTGGAGCTGTAGGCAATGAGAAGTTGTGCTATCTCTTCCCTTCCAAGGAGATGTCATATCCTTTGAGGAGGAGTGTGTGAGTGGGAGTCCTGTTTTAGCCATACCTAGTTAGAGTGAATGTTTTGTCACCATGAGCTTGGGACAGAGGCAAGACAGGGTCAGGTCATATCTCAAGGGTCATAGACTCTCACTGTTTTTTTTTTTTTTACCAAATCTACAAATCTCCTGTTTTTAGTAAATTTTCTTGAATAAATGTTTCTTCATTTGTTGTAAGCCTGGGACAACTTCCAGACATGTAAAACTTTTTGTATATGATTTCTACCAATTGTTGTTGTTTTACTCGGGAGTGGATTTGTGAAACTTCTCTCACCAATACTCCAGAGTGATCATCCATTAGTGTTGAAAATCTTGAATTGATATTAGTTTAAAGTGAAAGAATTACTGTATAAGAGAATTTAAACAATAACTAAATAACCTTGACCAAATAAATGACTTGTCCTCAGTTTACTTGACTGTAAAATGAAGATAATAATAGTTTCTACATAATAATGCTATTTCATGAGTCAAAATAAGATAATGGATTTAGCATAGTGCCAGTCATACTCAACATACCTAAAAAATGTTGTTGAGCAACTGAATGAAAAAACAATGGGATAGTTATCTTTTTAATTAATTATTTGTATTAATTATTACTGCTCCTAATCATCATCACTTTGTAATTTTTACTGTTAGGTTATATGAATGTCACTTTTGTAAGGGTCATCTTTACACTCAGCTCTCTTTTTCTTTATTCCTTCATAATTTTAGATCCTGAGTCATTGTCACTCTCTAACATTACTTTTTGAATGATTCTTAGTAATTTCAATATTCATAAAGGTGAACTTTCCAATACTTTGGCTCCTCAATTCCTTGACTGCTGGCTTCTCTCTAATGATTTGTTCTCCTTTCTACCTCAGCATTTCTTCTATGCTCATTCCCTTGACCTTTTCTTTCCAATAGCAACAACTTCACCAAAATCTCAAGTTCAAACATCCAACTTTCTGACTCTGGCCTTTTATCTTTTGACGCACAGCCTTTTATATCCCAATTCCAACATTCCTCAGCCCACCAAGACCTAGTTAGAATCAACTCTATCAGATTTATACTGCCTTCATCTCCTAAATCCTTTATTTCTTCTTTACCTTTTTCTTAAACTCCATGTTCAATAATTATAATCACTCTTTTGCATGCATCACATCTCCCATGCCTCTCTTTTGCTTCATCATATTTTCCTGATGAAAGTATAACTATAGTTAAGGAAAACTTTGGTTCTGCTATGTACCTCCACTTGTACATTTCAATATGGTTGGCTAACCATTGGAGATATATAACCATGATAACTGGTCTCACTTGAAGTTCATTATCAACAGCTTAGCTCAAGAGAATCTCTTAATGCAAGCATACTATATTTTCTTTGTTTTCTTTTCTCCTTTTCTAGATGATTTTTTATGATTTCTTCCATTTCTTGAAACCCCTAATAGGTACTCCTTCCTCATTACTCCCAGTTGATGCCTTCATTTCTCATTTCACTGAAAAAATTGAAGCCTTCTGAAGCATTTCTGTAAGTTTCCATCAATGTGGCACCCACAACCAGTATTTATGCTCTTATATTCCAGCATCTTAGTTACCATGCTCATTTATCTGTCTATGCAGACTATGTCCCCATCTGTGCATTAATGTCATGTATCTTGCTTGCTTTGCATTTCTACATAATTTCAAAATCATCATTTTGTTCTCTATATACAATTATTTCCATTAACATAGAATCATACTATTAATTTACTCATCATAAAAACTCTTACTTGATACCATTTGGTTCTATAGCTTCCTCTCCATGTCTTTCTATCTTATATAGCAAAACTCCTTAAGGGAGTTCTCTACCCACTGTCACTGATGTCTTTCCTACCATTCTCTCTTGTACCATTCTCTCTTGCAGCCAGGGTTTTCCCTCAAGTCCACTGGAATTGCTTTACTAAAGTCACTAAAGAGTAGCATATTGCTAGTATGACTTGCCAAGTCTCATATTTGCACAACCTATGAAATTGAACACCCTTCTTCCAGCATCAGCAATTTTGATATCCATCATTCCTTTGACATTCCTATCTATGCAATCTCACTTTGCTAATTCTTCTTTATTTCTATAAACTCTAATCCTTGCATTTTTCTTTCTTTTCTACCTATATTCACTCTCAAGGTGCTAAAATTATCTCATGAGTTTACCATTTCTATGTCTGTGACAGTAATACTCACATCTGACAGCTAAGATCTTCCTCTTCAAATCTATATTTCCAACTGCCTATTCAATTACATCTATCCATCTACCAGATGCTCCAATTTAAAGTGTTTAATACTAAGTTACTAGTGTGCAGCTTCTTCTGCTCCCTTACTTATATTTGTTAACAGTGGCTACCTTCTTCAGGTTACATAAGTCTAAAACTTGGGTGTTAATTTTTATTTCTTTTTCTCATATCTGGTCTATTGATAAATTATGTCTATTCTATTTTCAAAATAGATACAGAATTCAACCCTATGTCTTTTCAATCCAGGGGTCACAGCTCTCCTCTCTGTTACTATCATCTACCACTTGGGTTATTGATGTATTTTTAAATTGCTCTCTTTGCTTTTGCAATTTCCCCTATAGTCTACACTCAAAAAGTTATTTAAATTTTAGGCCCACCCCTGATATTGTACATATCCCTTTTTTCTTTATTTTTTTCTCTTTTGCATTCATTTTTAGAATATTAACATGTTACCTTATTATCATATTCATTATCTATCTTTTCAATAACATGCATGCTCCATAATGGCAGATATTTTTTACTTTATTTTTACTACTATATCTTTAATGCCTATAAGAATGAATGACATGTAAGCAGAAGCACAGAAAGTTCCTTTTTAATAAATGACTAAGGGGATTATAATAAGCTATTGGGAATGAAACAAGAGGGAAAGTGGTAACGAAAATATCCAGAAGATAAGAATTTTTGAGTTGCCCATATAGAAGAGGTAATTAAAACATTTCAATACGTGGAATCTGTAAGTGCAGAGGAAAGCCAGCAAAGAGACAATAAAGAGAATTACTAAACTAAGCAAAGAGGGAAGAAGCAGTTAGTAACTGATATAGAGAAAAAAATCACAGACAATGTCACGAAAGCTAAAAGTGAAGAGATAAGCTATGTCAAATGTAGTGCAGACTTTGGGGAGGGTCAGAATAAAGAAACTGAATGTCATACTATTTGACCACAAAAAAGAAATTTTACCCTCTTTCACATCATGGATAGACATGGAGAACATTATGATAAGTTGAATAAGCCAGTCAGAGAAAGACAAATGCCTTTTGATTTCACTCATATGTGGAATAAAATGAACAAAATGAACTAACAAGCAATATAGAGACAGACTCAGAGATAGAGAGCAGGCTGACAGCTGTTGGGGTGGAGAGTTTTGTGGGGGACATGGATAAAGAGATTGAGCAAAAAAATAAAAGAGAAAGGCCTCACGGACACAGACCACAGTGTGGTGATTGTGGGGCAGAGGAGTGGGAGGAGGTGATGAAGGGTACGGGGGATAAATGGTGGTGGACAGAGACATGGCTTGGGTGGAGAACACACAGTGCAGTACAGAGATGAGGTGTTGTAGAACTGTGCGCCTGAAACCTGCATAATTTTGTTAAATAGTGTCACCTCCAATAAATTTAAAAAAAAGAAACTCAATTCTGTTAGAAAAATGCTTTAATTGAATAGTCTCAGGGTGTTTATGGGCCCATAAATCAAATTATAGGAGTTTAAGGAAGTAAACTTAGTGAGATCAGTGGGGTCTGGAGGTAGTTTGCTTGTTTGAGGAGTTTAGCGGTAAAATAATTTTGAATAATGGGAGGATGACTAAAATAAAGTAGTGGTTTCAAAGAGGAAGATTTTTCAAGATTTTGGACATTCAAAGCTATTTTAAGGAGAAATTAGAGAGTTAAAGAAGAAAAGCATCCTAAACTAGAAAGAATGAGTCATACTAGAATAGGAATGTGGTCTTTTTGGAAGAATGGATCCCATACAAAACAAAGGAGGTCAAGATTTACTCTGTAGGATGTTTTGTATGTGGATGTGACAAAGGGAATCATGGGTAGAGACCTGCTGCATCAGAGTGAGCACAGTGAACTTCATTGCCAGTAAGTACTCTTAGAAAATGATTCCCAGTTTCACTATGGGAGAACATAGTTATGGTGGGCTGCCTTTCAACTTTTATGGAGGTCTCACTTAGAAATTCTGTAAATGACTCCCAAATATCCAATACAATTGTTTAACTATGCAAGCACGTAGAGTGATTTAGTGGTCATTGCACTAATTCAAAGACTCTGAAAGCTCTCGGACTGAGTAGATGTTAGTCAGAGGCAACCAGCCGGGGCTTGGTTAATAAAGTGACTGGTCTCTCCCTCCAGGCTGGCTGCTCCAGGCAAAGCCCAACTTTGACTCTGCCCCAGGCAGGCCTCAGGTCTGAATAAAACCTGGGAGACAAGGAACTGCTTCTACCCTGGTTCTACCACTTTTCTGTCTTTGATCTTGCCCACTTAACCTCCTGATGTCCCAGGTTTTTTAACCTATACCTTAGTTTCCTCATTCCCCACCCTAGCGGTTTACTTAATGTGTGAGTAATTTTTATAGTATGTAAAAAACATAAAATTTTAGTAGTGCCTATATTGTGGGTTAAGATAGAATATTACTCAGTTTATAAAAAAATTTAATAGTGACGATTATAACATTGAATGCCCTGATTAACTTCCAAAAATATATATGTTCATCTGTGAGTTTTACCATAGTAGTTACTTTCATACAAAATTGAATATTATTCCTGGCTGGGTAGGAAAAAAGGCTGCTCATTGAAGAGGTCAAGGGTAATATTTTGTAGTTAACACTGACTTTGGTTTAGTGATATTAATTCATTGTTATGGCTATTGTTGTGTTACATAAATAAAACTGGCCTTTCTCTTAAGTCTGGTTGTGTTGTGAATTTAATTAAATTTGAAATTGGGGAAGCCAGGAAGGCTTATCAGTTTTAAAGAAATTAAAAATGGGTTCTAACAACTTAGAGTTATAAAACATTGTTGTCTGTTTAAAATTAAGATATTAAAGTATTCAATCAACCACTGTTGTATTAGCATATTCAATCCATTAAAAGCATGCAAGAGCACTATATTTCAGATGTAAAATTATCACATGTCAGCATTACTTTATAGTATGGAAATGACCAATGAAATGATTTTTACTTCCTTGAGAATCAAAAAATTTATATTTCTGAGTAGGATACAGAAATGGTTATAAAATATAATTTAGATTATTCTAAATTATATGGAATAAAATCAAGTTACATGGTAGGATGATGACCATTTTGCTATTTAAAATCTTTCTAATAAAGGCATTTTAGTTTTCAAATAATTAAAATTATTTTATTTCTACTTCTGTTGTTGTTGTTGTTACTTTTTTGAGTCGTGTGTTTCACCCTCCCACAATATGGAGTTTCTGCCCAGCAAATGATATAAATGTAGGGTTTTTCCCCCACTTCAGCATGAGTATAGAGGTATTTTTGTTCAATATTTAGTGCTTATATATTAAATAAAATTCATTCACTACAGATTATTTGCCTCCCTTTCTAGTTACAGTAGATTCATGCCTAGTAAAAAGTCATTATTTATAATCTTTGGCCAATTTAGTTAGGGCATTAGTTAAATCTTTATTCTTTTATAATAGGGGAAGCAATTATGATAGAAGCAATGCCAATTTAAAAAGAGAGCCATACTTATCATTTCTAAAAATTATGAACAAAAGGGTTTTAAAAATAGTTTTAGTCTGGATTAATTCATATTGCAGTGACTACTTTACATTTGAGATCAAAATGTGGAAAATCCATAAGCATAACAAAGAAATAATGATGTCCAGTTGATTTTTCAAATTTGACTTAATCAGTATTTTTTTTCTATTCCTAGAAAACTGAAATGACACTTGGTCATATCACTTATAATATAAATAATGATAAGTATCAGCACAGGACAGCCAGGAAAACCTATTATTTTCACTTAAAATGAGCTAGAGATTTTAATCCAAGTCATAAGAGCTATCTTTTATTATAGTTCAGTATTGACCACTTTTAAGAAATTTTTGACAATTAAAAAATCATTATTGAAAGTTAAAAGAACAAAATCTTTGATTATAAAACAACAACAAGAGCGATCTCAATCTCACACGATTGTTCAAATTAACAAACGAGATTTTAAGACGTTCCAGTAAATGTGGGACACTGAGCATTTGCAAATGACTAAAAAAACTGTACTGAATTTTTTGTAGCATACTTATATTGCCTCTTTTATACATGAAACATGGTATCTTTTTCCTAACAAGATAGACATCACTATGTCACATTATTGATTGCTACAGAATTTTTCTTTTAAATGACATTATCTGACAACATAAAACAGCACATTGCATAGATGGTAGTTATATTGTTCTGCTTTATAACATGCTTTAAAACTTGTTTACTGAAGTACATTTTAAAAATAGGGATTGTGTCATGAGCTATACAGTGTTGCAAAGGCAGAGAGAAAATAGCCAATGGGAAGTTGTCTTTTGAAGAAAGCAATCCTATGGCTACCAGAAGATTTCTGACAATGTCTGATATAAATTCAGCCTGTGACTGAGTCTAAAATGAGCAAAGAGAAAATTTCTTCCATGTTAACATATTTCCACTTCAAACATTCTGAACAGACAAACTCACTTTGCTGGGGTTATCTCATGTATGCGATTTTATAACCAGAGGAGAGCTAGAGTCCAAGCCCCAACCTAGAGATAAAGTGTTCAGGATAAAATTCCAGTATCTTGCTGGTACCTGTGCATGCCTAACTTTTCAATATGCATATAAAATGGCCACATATAGCAATGTGTTATAACCATGACAATTGTCAGGATAATGAATACTGAATGTAAGAATTGTCGCTATGACATGTTTTACACTACCTACATGTTAAAAATCTTTTTATGCCAATAATTTGTATAATCTGCTTAGGCAAGCATATGTTGCCCCTCAATTTCTTAAAAGACATGACCCAAGTTAACAGCGCAGTAAGAAAGGTATTCATGTTTCATTATGTTCAGTTAGTGTAGGCTATAGATACTCCCACACTAAAATATAGACATAGGGAATATATATATAAACATTAGGAATTTATGCTTATTATGAATTATGGTCAAAACATTTTGAATATTTACCATGACAGTACCTACTTAATGTTTCATTTGAAAGATTTAAACCTCCTAATCCAAGTATCTATAACCAATAAAGTTGTTTTCTAACAAGCACATTAAAACCAATTGTCAAATTGGAAGAAAGACCAGGCTTTGGGTGTTCTTGCATATTTTTAACAACTAATAATCAATTTATCATTATATTTGATTTCAGCATCTACAATGATGACTTTATTTGGACTCCTGGCTATCTATTTTTTATACTTCACCTATTATGTGTTTTTACTTTAAATTTCATATTCTAAAACAGTAGGCATGTTATTTTAACAGACCCATTTTATTAATATAAATGTGCTGCAAAAAGATTTTTTGCATCGCAGTGCTGGCTAGCTTTGTTGCACTGAAGCCAGCACAGTGTCCAGAGCAAGAGCTGACCTCACGCACTGTACTTGAAAAATTCATGCCCAATAGAACTGCTGCACTTACCTTTTTTTTTGCTTTCACTGTTTACCTAAATTATAATGAAACAGTGTCATTTATCCACTTTAGGTTGAAATTGTGCTCAGCTTTAATTGAAGAAGTGTAGCAAACACAGATAAAGACATCAGAAATAGAATCTTGTGATTACTTAACATAATAGAATAGTATGGGAATGCGAAGCTTGACCTAGATACCTCTTCTTTTTGCAGGAGATATTTTTTCATATAATCACTTGAGAAGTAAGAAATAAAATATAGTTAGGTAGCTTTGTGTTTTGTAATTTTTGTTCTCAGATATTTCAGGCTGGCTTCTTATCTGCACAGGCTTCCAGTCAGGTCAACTCTGTTGTGAGGATTAAAATGTCAGATAATGTATATAAAGTACCTAGTTGCATAACACGGTGAACTTTTAAATAAATATTAAGTTGTTCTCCCTTTGCAATTTTAGATTTATTTTGAATCTTATAATTGTAACACCAGTAATATTTGGATCCAGTTCAATAGTTCTAAATTTTGTCTGAATTCCTCACCTATTTTAATGAAACTTCTGACTGTGAACTGAATCTCTTCAATGAGTCACCTATTTCCTAAATGAGAGGAATCATCTGGATAAAAATGAATGAGTGATTCTTCTTTTTCTCTCCACTTAGGAAGTGAGCAGAGAACCCCCCCACCAGCCATGTTTCTCCCCACCCTACCTACATCCCTTGTATGAATAAGCTTATCTTTGGGGGGAGGTACTGAGAAGAGATTCATAGAATTGAATCATAAGCTGGGGAAGAAAAGATTTTTCTTCAAATAGCCCAGGTAGGTGTTACATGTTTTATGTCGTAGGCTATGCTCAATTCATCTTGTGCACCTGCATTAAACCAACAGATGTCATCCTTGGGAAGCACACTAGCAGTGTAGCTCCTTGGCAAAGCTGCAGATCAATCAGTGGAAGCTATTTTATTCGGTACCTATCATAGAACTTCATTATGTTTTTTTATCTTGTAATAAAGAAAAAGTAAGAAAAAGAGAGGAAAGATTCCTTATAGTATCTGTACTAGTAGATTAATTTCAATTATTTTGCTTGTTTGTCTTAATAGAGGTAGAAACTGACTGGTTGGGTTGAAATGATTATTGTCTCCTTAGGATCTGCTATCATGTGGTGGGTGTAACACTGGTCTAAGAGTAATGCTCCTGGGCTCTGGCTTCAGCACTACCCTACCGACTTATTCAAGGCAAATTATCACACTTTCTGAGACTGTTTTTAACCTATAGCATGAGAAAGATATTAATAGTATTTTTAATTGCCTGGAATTACGCCTGTCACATAAAATATGGCAAAGTAGAGGGTGAGATATTAACACAATCCAGGTCCTTTCAGCCTTCCTATTTTAGAAATTTACCTATATTGCATGCACTGTCCACACATACATATACCTCTGCACATGCATATACTTCTCTAATATTTTAATACAGTACTTCACCCTCATTTTGTTCTACTGACAGTAATATGTTGTGGCTATCTTCCCATGTCATTATAGACTTCAACTTCAGTTTAAATTTTAGTACAGTATTTTATAATAGGGATATACTGTAATTTAATTAATTAGTCCCAGATGGAGGAGCATTTAGACAGTATTTAATTCTTCATTATAATAAATAATACAGCAATGACATCATTGTGTTATCCTAGTTTTTTGTTTTCTTTTTTTTTTGTTTCCTATTTAGCCACCAGAATTTTAATGTAATCAAATGTATCCACTTTTTTATTGTTTCCAGTTTTTATGACATGATTAGAAGGGCTTCCTCTGAAGTGAGTTTATAAATATTTTAAGCATCACTTTCTATGGGTAAATTTATGCTTGCATTGATGCAAAAGAAATTATTACTATTTATATTCTTGTAATTATTGTTGTCATGTAGAAGAAATGAGGTGGAGTTCTGTTTTATTTTTTCACAAATGGCTCCCCCATTGGTCCAATATCTTTATGAATAATCTATTTTCCAATAATTTAAATATGCTCATATATTATTGAATTTATTTCTGGATTATCTGTCATATTCATTTGGCTTACTAATGTTTGCACTGGGGCCACACTTTGAAAAGTACTGCAAATATTGTGAATAAAACCACTATTTATCAATTGCTAAAATAAGGATTTGGGGCTTCATAGGGAAAATCCCCAGCTAAAAGTAAGATGGAAATTTTCAGTTATGTGGTGGAGGAAGTTTAAGTGATGTCTGGAGCAGATAGGTGGGAACAAGGAAAGAGGTAAAAACTGAAGGATGAAGAAAAATAGAGAACAGCATTTCAAGTCTAAAGGGTCTTGCAGTATGTACATATGCATATGTAGTATATATACATGTATACTATATGTATATGTACGTGTATATATGTATATATTGTATACTGTATACTATGTATACTATATATGCATATGTATGTGTATATATGTATATATATTGTATACTATATACTATGTATACTATATAGTATATGTATATTATATATGTATGTATACTATGTAGTATACTATGTAAACTATTATATACTATACAGGTTATGTATACCATATATAGTATACTATATAGTATACTACATGTGTATATATAGCATACTATATATGTATGTAGTATACTATGTGCATACTACAGTATGCTACATATACTATATATGTAGTATATGTATACTATATATGTGTGTATACTATATAGTATACTATATATGTATGTGTAGTATACTATACATATATACTATATATACACACACACTGATTTGTACCTTCCCATTCAGCATGGTGCATATTTTTTATCAGGGTGCAGAAGGAGTATCACTGGATTGAGATTTAAACTGTGGTAGTTACAGAAAAGCAGACTTACATGGACTTGAAGGCACCAACAAAAGGCTAGACAGAATGATGACCTACAAAGGTGTGACTAGTTGCACAAAGACATAAAATCAGGAGAACACCAATAGATTGAGAAAAAAAGAGTAGCCATGGACTTACAGTGTTGATGAAATTCAAGAGCACGTTAAATGTAAGTTAAAGAATGAAACATCTGAGTGGCAGGGCTGTTGTCAGAGGCGATGAGAGTGAAGCTCAGCGGTCATGACGAGAGTAATGAATCCATGGTTCTTTCCTTTGTGCTGCCTGTTTTTTCACAAGGAACTTATCAGAGGGTTTAAACTGACACTCATCAGATAAAACAAGGGAATAAAAACTTTATAGACAGAGAAAGGGTAGGATTCTTCTACTATAACAGGACAGAAAAAAATTTATAAGAAAAGGAGGGTAAAGTATTTTTAATGAATGTTTATTAGGGTTTTGGGGTGTGGGGCAATATAATTAATAGAAAAAGATGAATGGCAACCATTTGGGGGAAAATGAGAGTGGATCTGGTCTAAAATATAGTGCAGAATCCTTGATGATGTGGCAGGAGGAAACAGAGAAAGTGGGTATAAATATTTAGAAGGAGTTCTCCAAGTTCAATTAACTATTTAGGCAAGTCCCCAAATTAAGTTAGATGCCAAGAAATAGTTGGCAAGCAAAGTGTAGTAATTACGTGCCAACAGGCTAGGGATGAGGCTGGGCCTCCCCACATTATGCCATCTCTCCATGGCCTTGTTCACCATTCTTTAATAGTAAACTTAGTAAATGAAACAGATTATACAAAAAATAATAACTGAAACTAAGTACTAAGGACAAACACGATTGTGGCCAGAGATGGGCACTCCAGGGGCAACTCTGCCCTTTGCAATGGCCAAATGGGAATTTACACTCTTGAATAAATAACGTGCCAGGCTCCTGGGGTCCAGCCTGAATGAAGGAAGATGCAGTATTCACAGATGAGAGAAAAGCAGACTGTAGGCTAATAAGCTGTTAGTGTTCTTCAAATAAAGATATGCACGAATGTTTAGCCTGTATAATAACCAGAGTCCCAATCTTTTCATATAAATTCTAGCACACAGACACTGGGCTCATGAGTACCAAACTCAATTGGAATCACAAATGAGAGAGTCAATACCAGAATCTTGAAATATCTAAGAGATCCTACCAAAGTTTCTATGTTAATTCATTATCTTTGAACTATGTAAATATGTGCATAAATATATATGTAAACTATGTAGATATATAAACTATGTATAAAATATAGAGATATCTACATAATTTATACATATTATATATAATATGTTGTTCTCATTTTGATTTGGTTGTTTAAATATTGGTGTTTAAATTGATGCAGATAATCAATCCTACATACAAATAATTTATTCTGATATTTTACATACTTCTTTTTGAAGAGTAGAGTGGCCTTTCCGGTGGAAAGATGAGGAGGGTATTCTAATTAATACAATTTTTAAAAATTTTTATATATTGATTTTAGAGAGAGAGAAAGGGAGGGAGGGGGGGAGAGAGAGAGAGAGAGATTTGTTGTTCTACTTCTTTATGCATTCGTTCGTTGCTTCTTATATATGGTCTGAGCAGAAATTGAACCTGCACCCTTGGCGTATTGGGTTGATGCTCTAACCAACTGAGCTACTGGGCCAGGGTTTCTTCTTATATGTGCCAAGAAGGCTATTCTAAAAGATTGGCAGAGGAAAGTAACTTGGTGTTTATTTGTGCCTTAGATCAAAGTACCCACCAGACACAGTTAATTACTTCACCTCTAATGGATAACATTAGCTTTGTTGTATATGAACACAAAGTGAAAGGAAATTGTAGCAACTGAGAGAAATTCTGTTGCTCCCTAGAGCATTTTGCAAGGATTAGCAACCAGTTTATCCAAGGAATTAGGGTTGTAAGGTAATGCAAAAAAGTAGAGATTCAAAAGTACTGTTCATTTGCCATTAAAAACCAGTAGAGGATCTATAGGAAGTCCTTGGCATAATGGTTATAAAATAGGAAGTGTTTTTCTTTTTCATTCTTGTAGACAAAGTATTGCATTCATTCATACAGATTCTTTGAATGAAGTAGACCCAGGATCATGATCTCCTATTTAGGGATATACAAGGAGATGCAGAAAGCTCTTAATGAACTGTCCGAAGAAGTATAACTAGTGTGCAGCTGAGACTATAGCCCTGCTCTGATTCAAGGGTCTTTCTAATTGGTCTACATTGTCTTTTATAATCCTTATGCTGTAAAGCCAGAGTGGTCACTAAAATATAATCCTTTTATAAAGCAGATTGGATTATTATTCTAGAGATTAGAATACAGGATTGCTCTATACTTGATAAATGTAACTATCGCCAACTGCATTTACTACATTCAGGGTTATAGCCTTGAGTGTTTTTAACTGAGTAGCAGAGAAGCATAAAAAGCAGAAAAGTTTTCCACTGTTATAACTGACAACTGAGAATATGCATCATAAATTTTGCATAAAAATTACTTTTGAATGGAATTATGAAGTTGAGAATTTTGCCTAAAAAATAAATGATCTATGAAATGGGAATAAAGCCTATGACTGTTTTGCTTTAGAGTGAGGGTTAATATAACCCTGCAGACTCCTCTGAAATGATTGAGAAAACATTTGAGAAAGAGAGATTCAGTACATTGTCAAAATACTGGGATTAATGGGAAAAGAAATTTTGTTCAAAAGAAAATGTTAATTTGTTTATAAATTAAGTGGTAGATCCAGGAGATATTTTTTGTGTGCTCCTCGTTAGAACCACGTTCTAAATATAAAGTTAAAACAGTTTTATTTTCTCTCCAAAGAGAAACTAATAAGAGAGAAATTTAAATTTAAGCAATGGTGATTAATAGTAGATATTTTTAAATGTTATTACTTCACAATCTGTTAATTTATAATTTATAACACTTCAACCAGAAATGTATTGAGCTTTTGATGTAACACTTGTCTTTAAAAAAAAATCTTATTAAATAAATAAACAAAATTGTTGTGTTTCTCTAGAAAGAAACATTTACCTTGCTAAACATTTAAGGGGGCTTTAAGTAGCTTAATAGTACCTACTGGCTAGCAATAATAATTTTTTGAGTTTCTGTTCTAATAATCCAAATATTTTACAGAATATCTACTTTACAATTCATTTACTGCCATTTTTGTGTTATTGTCTATGATTGAAAGTCATTCAAAAGACTTTCTTTTTTTAATCATAAACCTCAAACTTTATAGTTTTCAATTTGAGCTTTCTCTTAAGAATTAAACTTTTCCATAACATGTCTCATACTTGCTCCCTCTTTTCCAGCCTTTTCTAATGGCCTCAATTTAGGCCTTTATGATTTCTCAGTTGGATTATTGCAAGTCTTCTATGTCATTGTGATTCTCTGGCACAGACTCCAAATCTCACATCACTTTCTCTTTCAATGCCCATCTGAATTCCCTGTTGCCATAATGATTTTTAGAAAAAGCATTTGTTAATTCTATCCTAAAAATGCTTTAAAGATGTCCTATTGCCTAGATAATAGAATCTGACACCTTAATCACGTTGTATACGAGGCTTCATGCTTCACTCAGTGTTCTTCCACATCTTCATCTCCCAGCCCGAGACTTGACTCATAAAGCCCGCACTCAGGTTTATTCGTTTTTCCAGAGCCCCTACCCTGTTATTATTTTTCATCACGGTCATTCTCCTAGAAATGCCTCTCATTGCTATTCCAATTGTTTCTATTATAGGTAAGCAGCTCATACATCCATATATATTCAGGTTCTACCATTTGCATGTTGACTTTTCCAACCACTGTTTTGTTTATTCATCTACTAAATTCTATAAATACATTAATAAATGATAATGATGATAGCTAATGTTTACTAAAGGCTTTTTCTAATAACTTCTATTAAAAACTCACCACAGTTATGTAAGGATGATACATATTAGCTCCTTTCACTTACAAATTCTTGGAGACTTGGAGAGTTTAGGTTAACTTGTTCAAGGTATTTAGTTAATAAGTGAAGGTGTTGAAGTCAGACCCTTGCTCTGTTACCATGTCTTCCAGTGGCACTCATTGGTTTTAGGTCTGTATTTGCATACAAACTTTTGAGAGCAGACACACTGGCTCTTTATATCTCCAAAACCTAGTAGAGGTTGTAGAATGAAAGAAGTGTACAGATATGAAAATAATCAAATAGCGATGTGAGCTACTCAGAGATGTAGAGAAACCATTAGTAATACCATTGTAACATTTAACATTATGCTCATCCTTTTTCTGTCAAAATGACTTCCTACTGCATCTTCAAATTTCCACTTTAGTAAATGCGAAATACTCTTGGCTTTCTATCCAACTACAATACTATGTCTTTATTTCTTTGCTAAAAGAAGTCTGGTTTTGGCCAACATATGAAGAGCCACAAACTACAAGAGAGTGAATATTAATTAATGTAAGCCAGTCAATTATTTCTACTTTGCTGGTGATTTGTTTAGGGGCAAGCACATGGTACAATGCTAGCCAGAAGAGCCACTCTCCCAGGAAGTTTCTGAGAAGGGTTTATTGCTCTTAAGGTGTATAGGAAAGACCCTATTTCTCCTCTGTGTCTGGAAGTGTTCAGTGATGGGCTTCCTGGTGATCCTGCAAGCATCTTTGAATACAAGCAGAGCAGACTATTTGCCAAATATGGTTAAAAGGAAAGATGGAAGAAATTTGGTTCTTGTCCTAGGCGAGATGCTGAACTAGTCAATTCTGGAACTATTTCGGCTCCAGACATCTTATGACATGTGATAATACATTTTCTTTTCTGTATATGTTATTTAATTTTTTAAAAATTGTTGGCTTTGTGTGATTTTATTACAATGTTCCTAGCTGTGGTTTTCTTGGTATTTATCTTTTAGGGATTTACCAGTAGATGTATTCATTGTGGGTTATTATGGTAGGCATAATTTCAACAACTTTGGCAAATTCTTGGCTATTACCTCTTCAAATATTTTTTTCTAGCCCACTTTCTCATTTCTCTTCTTCTATAACTTCAATTATTCATGTGTTACAATGGTTGCTGTTGTCCCACAGATATCAAATGCCCTGTTGTATTTTTCTTGATGTTTCCATATAGATTATTTCTGTTGACTTGTTTTCGAGTTCACTTATTCTTTCTACTCTGTGTCCAATCTAGTGATAAAACCATTAAATAAATCTTTCATGCCTATTATCATGGTTTTCATTTCCACATTTTCCTTGTGGCTGTTTTTAAAAATGATACAACCAGAAATGGAATAGATGTTAAAATTATAGACAGATAAGGAATTTGATCAGAACCATGGAAATTATATTTTCTTACTTCTTTATATGTGTCATGATTTTTTTATTGTAAGCAAGTAATTTGGTCTAAAAGGACAGTAGAGACTAAAGTAAATTATATAAAACTCAGAGGAGAACAAGCACATTTTTCTCCCAGGCCAGTAGAGTTAGGGGCTGAGTCAATTTAATCTATGGATGAACTGAGACTGTTGTTACTTTAGTTTGATTGAATTCACTACTACCTTCAAATAATTTGAGATTAAGATCAAGACATTCCCTTCAGCAGGACTGGAGATCTATATACCCAAGGGACCCTAGATGCCTCTTTACTTTCAAGCCATGTGAGAGCTTATCATGTTCACAGCAGACTGCCAAGCAGTTGGGTTGCTGTGTATTCTTTACTCTCCAGTGTTGATCCCAGGCTTCTGTGTCTTAGGAGAGTTTTTGTACCCTGTACTTATTTTATTTTTTTAAGATTTTATTTATTTATTTTTAGAGAGGAGGAAGGAAAGGAGAAAGAGAGGGAGAGAAATATCAATGTGTGGTTGTCTCTTTCACACCCTGAGTTGGGGACCTGGCCTGCAGCCCAGGCATGTGCCCTGACTGGCAATCAAACCAGCGACACTTTGGTTTGCAGGCTGGTACTCAATCTTCTGAGCCACACCAGTCAGGGCTCTACCCTTCTTTTAAAGTACCAAGTTTTGGAGGACTGAAGGGGTTCATTTGGTGAAGGGCTGGAGTACCTGTGAGGGGTTAGTTTACCTGCTCTTTGGCTCTGTCCCGAGCTTTGGCTGGCCCTGCATCCTCTGTAATCAAGTTGTGGTCTATGAGCTATTCTACCTTCCCTAGGCCTTCAATCACCATTGTGTCATACTCTGTGGGGAATAATGTTATTTACTCTTCTCCCAGTCTTCTTCAGGCCCTGGGCTCCACTAGTCTTCTATGTGAGTACTCAAGAAAGGACCATGGGAATGAGTTGGTGAATGGGTGCAGATTCTGTATGTTGCTATTGCTCACTGAATTCTAAACTGTCATGCTTGTCCATATGAACTGAACAATTTCTAAAAGTTTAAGTGTTCTTTCTTTACTCAAGTCTTCCCTTACTGTTCCTCTAAGAATTAAAGTGAATTCAGGCTTTTTACTCCCAGGAAGAAATGGTTGCTTTCCAGATTCAATTATTTAGGTTTCACCACATTCTCAGGTTTCTGATAACTTTTTTTAAAAGATGTTATTTATTTATTTTTAGAGAGAGGGGAAGGGAAGGAGGAAGGAAGAGAAACATCCATTCACCACAGAAACTTTGATCTCACAAGTCCCTAACTGGGGACCTAGCCCTCAACCCAGGCATATGCCCTGACCAGGAATCAAACTGGAGACCTTTCAGTATGCGGGCTGATACTCAGTCCACTGAGCCACACTCAGTCCACAGTCCACTGAGTCCACCTGCACCAGCCAGTGCAGGCCTCTGATGACTTTTAAAAAATGACAAAGTTACAATTTTTAAAAAAACAGATCAGAAAGGTTATCTGGTTTTTTTTCCCTTCATTGTTAGGACAGAAGCAGCATTATCCTGGAAATGCCATTATCCTAAATAAAAACAGGAGTCTTTTAAAGAAAATTTTAATTGAGTTTTCTAGTGTTTGCTGTTGAATATACCCTAATCAATTCTACATTGAGTTTGAAATTGTTCTTTAGGATGAGAAAAATCACAAATTATTTTAATTACTTTTTGCTGATTATAAAATTAACCTACTTTTAATTATAGAAAATATTAAAAATACAAAAAATCACAAAGAGAAAAATAAAAATTACCCAGTCACTCTTCATAGATATAAGTATTAGTATCATTTTGTTATATATCTTTTCAACACATTTCTGTAACATATATATTTATTAATAGTTTAAAACAAAATATGCAATTTTGTAAACTACTTTCTATTTATGTAAGACTATAGCATGCACATTTTCTTTATCATTAAATATTATAAAAGCATGACTTTAATGCAGTGTTATATTTTATAATTTTCAAACATTTTTATTCACTCCATCACATATTATTGGGCGTTCTCACAATGAGTCTAATTTCTCACGATGACAAGCTGCCTTGTGATGAACACCCTAATATTCTGAAGGTCAAATAGTGGTCAGTGACTAATCCTTGCACCGGGTGCGAGGTCTACAGCAGTGTTCTCTCTGCAACTGCTCTTGACCCTCCCACAGACTACCTGTAATGGGGCAGCAGGAAGTATTGTGTACAGGTCAAAGGAACAATGAAATGCATGGAGTTTATCACGGCAGAAATCACCAACTGTTTTAGGAGCCTAAAGTATACAGCAGAGGTCCCCAACACCTGGGCTGCAAACTGTTACTGGTCCAGGGCCTGTTAGGCACCAGCTGTGAAGGAAGCTTGCCTCACTCTGCCTCCTGTACCTCCTCCCCCCACCCGCACCTCCAACCCATTCATGGAAAAACCGCTCCCTGGTACCAAAACTGTTGGGGACTGCTGCTGGTATAATGGGTCCGGCACTCAGGAAAAATTTAAATTACAAAAGTGTAGAGCTAGGCAAGGGATCTGGTTAAGTATTATCATTAGATCTCTTTAAATATTTCCTGACCAGGAATAAAATGGATCTAACATGTAATTTGCTTTACTCTTGATACTCAATGATTGATATCATTTCCTTCTTTCAAGTGTTCACCTTACATTGCCTACTTTCCTTACCAGAATAGAAACAATCTCTCTCTCTCTCTCCCCCTCCCTCCCTCTCCCTTTTTTTAATTTCTGCTCTCAGTGCCTTGTTTTAGGATCTCATCATTTCTTGATTACTGCAAAAGCATCCTGACTTTATTTTCCAACTCTGGCTTGGTCCCCATTTAATTTATCTAATCATTCTATTACCCCTGATCTGGTAAGTCCTGTAATGTCTTTATATAGATTCCAATAAAAATCAAACTCCTCGCTTTCTAGACAAAACCCTTTATGATCTTGTTTCTGCTCAGCATTTTAGCTACAACATTTGCCAGTATCCAACAAGGTCACTTCATCTGGTGAACTTCTATCAATAGTATCCCAAATGTCCTTTATTTCTCTGTGCATTTGCCCATGCTATTCTAAATGCCTTGAGTATCCCTTCATGTCTTTAACACTTGTAATTCTTGTTACCTTCAACTTGTAAAACACAACTCCAATGTTTCCCAAAATTTCATCTTTATTGAAACATATAGGTTCTTTACTCTCTGCACCTCAATATCCTCTTCATAGAGGTATCATTGTGCAGACTATACCATACTACAATTTGTAGTTATGTTTTGTTTTTGTTTTCTTTGCAAATGCAATGATTTTGTTTTGACTTAACACAGAGACTGGCTCCCACCAATTGTTTAATCAGTGTTTATTAGAATGCTATAATAATGGTAATATATTAATTGAAGAAAAAAGCAGAAGTGCCTAATTATCCAATCACCCACCCTCTCCTCCTCAAGCCTTCCACATATCAGTAAGAGAGTTCACTGCCACTCACAGAATTGTTAGAACCAAAAATTTAAAAAAATCATTCTTGATATGTCTCCTTCATACTCATCACTTATTCTGTCAAAAAGTCCCGTTGAGCAAAATGCACCCCAACTCTAACCATTTCTCACCCTTGTATCATTGCCATCCTACACCAGGCTATTGTTTTCTAGTTTTCCCTATACTTCTGTTGGCTTCATGCTACTCCTTCTCTCTCTCTCTCTCTCTCTCTCTCTCTCTCTCTCTCTCTCATCCTTCCTTCCTTCCCCATCTCTCACCACATTTTTACATTATTTTTCACATAGTACCTAGAGAACTCTCTTAGAAATAAAAATCTTATGATAGTTCTCTGTGCAGATCACCATCGTACTTAGCTGCCTCTCTCTCTCTGTGTCCTTACAACCACTCCCTGCCTTGTCACTTTAGTCCACTTAGGCTGACTTTCTTGCAGTTCCTTAATATGTAGCAATCTTGTTCCTACCTCTGAGACTTTTCATCTGTTGTGCAGTTGGCTGAAATGGTCCTCTTCACAACGTTCAGGTTCTTAATCAGGTGTCACCTCCACAGTGAGCTTCCTCTAACAGATGTATTGCAATAGCCCTGGCCTACCCCTGGTTTTATCTCTGATCCTGTTATCTCTTTGTTTCTATCTTTGTGGCACTTGGCACTAGATATTATATCATGTTTATATTGTTTACTTGTTTGTTTTCTGATTTTCCACTATAATGTAAATTTTATAATTCCACATATTTCATTTTGTCCACTGTTGTGCTATGATAAATATTTATTGAACATAAGAATTAAAGGTTGCGTTTCATTGTCTAGTCTAGGATCTATTTTTTCCTATACTCCTGTATGCTGCCTTATTGGAAGATCTTCCCAATTCTTATGAGAATGATTTACAGTAAGAAATACATAATGCATAACAATATATACACTCAGACAGATACACATTTGTGATAAACATCTCATCAAACAGTGCTTATCTTTACTACATGAAATGCATTCTCTTTATATTCTATTCTATTTTTCATAAAAGTAAGCTTACCCCTTTGGAATGGGCCATAACCAAGGTTACTACTTATGTTCTTACAAGCTGTATTGCCTGTATTGCACCGAAGGTATAGCTAGATATATAAGGTCTGTCCAGAAAGTATCCATCCATGTAATAGGAAAAATGGAGACATTGATTGAAGAAGATACAAGCAACACTGTACATAGGACAATGGCGCCTCAGTCCCCTTCAAAGTAGATACCTTGGGACCTCACACAGTTCTAACTTTCATCAGCTATCCTGTTGTATTTTCCTGAATCTCACTGATAGTCTGAAATGTCTTTCCTTTCAAAGGCAATTTTAGTTTTGGGAAAAGCCAGAAGACAGAGTGCCAAATCTGTGTTGCAGTGGGGCTGAGTCACTGGGTAACTTGATGTTTCACCAAAAAAGTCTGCATGAGATGTGATGCAGTCACGTTGTTGTGATGAAGCTGCCAATCACCAGTTGCCTGTAGCTGCAGCCTTCTGAATCATCTGAGTAGTTTCTGCAGAGGAATATTCAAGCTTAATGCAAAAATTGATGCAGATCTGTTGCTATACTCGCTCAGTCATTTTGAATGCACCAGCTACACAGTGCACATGCTCACTCAACAGTGTTTACCACCCCCACTGACTAGTGTAATGAAGTCATCATTGTTCACACATGCGCATTCCAGTCCACTCTCCTTGGCTGCCAGGTTACATCGATGTCACACAAACCATTCTCATGATATTAATAATGGTTGGACTTTTTCCAGACAGACTTTGTATATATGTATGTATATAAAAATAAATGTATATACATATCTTAAAGTATTTGTTACATTAAATTTATTTTTAAAGATAAATTGAATAAAATATTTCCTGGAAATTGGGGTCTCGCTTTTCTAGTCAACCAGCAATTTCTTTTGAAATTTTGACTTGGCTTTGAGATAGTATGCATTTCTTAATTGGGTTAACCACAAAATTTTCTTAAAACTAAAAATGATTAAACAAAATATTTTGTGTGTAAATAAAACAATTTAAAAATGGAAAAATGATTATATTTTGTTTAAAGAAAATATGTGACAAAAAATTGAAAATAAATATAAGAATAAGTGAAAGTCTTTCTATTAAGTTGTGGTCTTGGCTCTCTGAGCCGGGAGGCCAACTCCAGGAATGAAGAGATGAGTGTGCTCTTCTCTGTGAACTTGTCTTTAGAATTGAAGTCTGGCAGAGTGAGTGCATTGTTAGGGGCTCTGGGGAAAAATGGCACTGATGAAGGAGAGTCAGAAAAGTTGGAATAAAGTCAAGGGATTATTTCTGTATCTTTTTTTTAAACCTGTAAATTTCACTTTGATTTGTCATGTTCATTCATCTTGTTGCATTTCTCAGGCAGAACACTGGGGAACAGCAAAGAGAATTTTACTTATATAAATTAATGTGCTAATTAGCTGCAGTCTCAAAGCTCTTGGAAAATTGCCATTTCGTTTTATTGCGCATTAAAGTGGGAAGTCCCCACCTTTGTATGTCTTTGAAAATAAAGAAATAAACCTAAAATATTTTTGCCATCAAGGAGAGATGTTAAATACAATGGGCCTGATACTTATTTTCTCAGTGTTTCTTAGTAGCTTATTCTTTGTGTAGAATCTCTTTGTCTTGGTGGGGAGGTGCTATAGTTTTAGTTCTTGCATCTTATTATGTCGATTAATAGTTGTATTCATACATAAAATGTACATATATTATATACATACATTGTATCAGATACATACATTATGTTATGTACATATCTGATATACTCAGAAAAAGGCACTATGCTAATAAACAAATAAAGCCTATAAAAATGCATAAAATGTAAGCCTCAAAGACTGGAATATTTCAATTAATATATTATAATTTTGGATGCAATCCCTTTAAAAAACATGTTCGAAAAGGTTGTATACTTATCTGGGATCTACCAGCATTCAGCTGAACAACATTTATCAGATAACTGGATTTTTCTTCCGTTTGATGATTGTACAATGAGTGAAATATTTGTCTTGGAAAGAAATAAAAAAGTGTTCTGACTTTCTTAGAATAGCTCTGAACCTTTTTAAATTCAATGATGCCATGTAGGATATTCACTGCCACCACACATGTGCGCACACACATGAAAGAAACCTAACAAAACTGATATCTACGAGCATCAGTTATTAACTAATGCCACCTTGAATGCTAAACTGATACAAATGTACTCTTAGTTTCTGTCCATTCTTCTTCTTACATTTAAGATACTGGACAACTTAGCCTTATTTTCTGTTCTACTTTGTTTCCTTCAACTGCTACCCAAGAGAAGAGTCTGCTGTTTTCTTCATCTTTTACAACTCCTGTCTATCAAAATGGGCAGAAGACTCATTTTCATGGATAAAGAATTAGCCATTTGAAATTTAACCCCCAAATAGCCCAGGATCTCTGGAAAATATTCCTGACTTTCTTCATGCAGGTAAATCCCAACAGGACATCCTGTACTCTCTGCTCTGTGTCTTAGAAATTAAAGGCATGTTCCTGTTTTGAAATATCTTAAATCCTTCTTGTTTATCCCAGAACATCTTAAAAAGAACCACAGGCTTTTAATAATCCTTTTCATCTTCCACAAAATGGAAAGGACACCAAAAAAGTCATGAAAAAGGTGGTAAATGGAATCAATGTGTTTCCATAAGGCTATAGGCTTATGAGTGTCAGCAGAACACAAATATGGTAGGTAGATTTCTCAGATGGGCTCTTCTCTTCTTTCTTCCTAATTAAAAGAAAGTTCCAGAAAGGTGACAGTGGTATAAGAGCACCACACCAACCTGTCCCTGGTGGTCGTCTTGGCTCTACTGCCAAAATTTTACTTCAACTCAGGCCAAATTGTTTTACTTCACTGGCACATTTTCTTTGACCTCTAGAGTGAGATGGTTGGCTATCACAAGGCCTCATGCCCCTTCTAGTTCCGCGATTCTGTAGCTACATTTTTTATTTTCCAGACATGATATATAACCTGTTAACAAATTCTACATATTTGTTATTGCAAACCATTGCATAAATTATGAAAAACAATAGTGGAAAAGTTGCCTACAGTGCTAAATTAGGCAGAATTCACTAAAAGCATTATGTAATAAAAGTGGTAAGATAAACAAGTAATTGGTAACTCTTCTATTTTTATTCTTAAATTGAAACAAGTAGTTCTCAGCTGTTAATAGCTATGTGCAGTGTGCAACCTGATTTCCTATGAGCTCTGGCCAGTGGAGAAAAAAAAGGAGATCCCATAGAAGTGATAAGTAATAAGCTATCAGTTTTTTAAAAGCTATTGCATACTTTATTCTATTCTAAGTCTTTTCTCTAGAAGCCAGTCAAATGATGGCTATTTGGAAACACCAGCATTAGCTTACAAGAGAATGGCATTTGCATCTTGAATTATTCTATTAGATTCTAACCTTGGCACAGTATAACCCTTTTGCTGAAATATTTATAATTGCCCTAGTAACATGGGAAATAAACAATTTATTCCTATTATCTGTGTACATGTTTTGAGATGGAAAAAATACGCTGTGAATGACTAGATACTAATAAGATCATGGAATGTCCCCAGCTTGTCATAATGGCTAGTAACAAATATTTGCATCAGCCTTGGTTATCCAAGTATTCTTTGTGAAAAGTGGCTGAGTGGGTTTCAGTTTCCTAACCTTCCAGAATCATTTTATTCTATTGTTTCTGTAATGGATATGTAGGGTAATGTAGTCCTAAGCCTCCAGGCAATGCATGAATTGAGTATCTGCTGTTTGTGGAGCATATTGTTTCTAAAGCATCTAATTTGGGAGTGATTTAGTAAATATAATCATCAAGAATGTGGTGATGTGTTCCCTTTGGTTTTGCATAGAGGAATTCTAAAGGAGTCTCCTTCCCTCCCCCAATCATTTATAAGAAAATGGGGAAAACACTATTACTTAACGCTTGTGCTTTAAGCAAAATCTGTACATTTTTTGGCAAGCAGGGTCACTGAGTTTGAGAGAAGAAAATGGTTTCAACTAAACACATGCATTCACTTTATGAAACAGCCAGATTTTTATCTTAACGTTTATACAACCTGACAGCAAAACTCTCACATTATTACACAAGAGTGCTAACACTAAAACACTTTGATTAAGAAGATCTTCTTTGCTGGGCACCCATGCATTTTCATGGACATTATCAGCAAACCTGAGTATAACATCAGAAACAAAAGGCCTCATTGCAAGTCAGAATGGTTCTAATTTAATGAACTAATATTAAAAAGATTCACATAGAATATCTCTCACCATCTTTCAGCTGCAAAGCATTCATTAAGGAAAATCTATGCTAATGTATCAGTATAAACAGAATCCCAAAGAAGAAAGACCACAATGACCATCCTAAAAAGCCCTGTGGTTTCCTTAAAGGTTTCACTGCTTAACTCATCCCTGTGGCAGCCAGCCACCCCATCACACTCCCCCAGTCCCTTGCTGGCATTGGTGCTGACAGGGGCGCCGTAGAGGAGTTTGCTCCTGGCTACCATCGCTACTCATAATGAGGGCACACTGGCTGCTTTGGAAAAGTTTTGAATCAGCTCCAGTTTGGAGCTGACCTATTTTAGGCTGACTTCTAAAAAGCTTAACCTCTTTTAGTTTTGACTTCTTTTTAATTCCCTTGATAAAAAATGTATATTTTCATGATCAGAAAAAAAACAAAGAAATAAAACCAGCTCCAAATCTCTTCACATAATAAACAGTATTGGATCAGCTAAATACAAAGAAATCAAGAAATCATGTTTTTCTTTCCACTGTCCATGAGTGCTCTAAGACATATGGGTTGAAAAAGTTCCTAACACTATTGACATTCATAAGCCAAGTGACCTTGAGCAAGTCACCTTCTACTTTTTAGGTTTTGGTTTCTTCATACATAGAATATAGGATTAGAGTAAATTAAATTATTGATAATTCCTTTTTGTTCTGAAAATAACCTATCGATCAACCATATTTTTATAACTTTCCTTGATAATGTTACTGTTATAAAAAATGTTTAGGAAGTCTGAAGGGGGAAAGGAAATTTTGCCTAAAATGCTCAGGAAATGCTTGAGCCTTATATGTAGGGAAGTACTTCACAAACTTGGCTTTTAACCCTTAATGGGTAGGGGATGAAACAACATATTGCTAGATTATGAAGAATTTTTAAAGTACATTTATAAAGGCTATCCTCAAAGGAAACTCATACACTTTTCTGCTTAAGTAAAATAAAGCAAGAGGGAATTAAATGGAGGGGTTAAAATGTTTTGCATGTCTATTTTGCAAAGTACTCAAACATGTAAGAAACTGGCCCGGGAGAATATATCACTGGATTTGATAGTTCCCCGGCCAGACAGTGTCCTGTGTAATCCATGGTTATGTAACTAATTTAAGTAAGTCAGTGGATAAAATGTTCATAATTACATATTGATAAATCCAGTATTTTTGAGTTTGGGTTTTCCTCCTCCTTTCTTTCAGTGCATCAAAATATATTAGTTCTTTCATGTTTAAAAATTTGTGTTTAAAAGAACAATTTCTCCCAACAACAAATTATGTTTTAATAAACCATTTTCTTGGAATGGGGGTTGAGAGTAAATACAATCTTGCATTTTAGAATGATTTTATTTAACAAAGATACAGCATATGCTTTAATTTAGCTTTTATTCTGAATTGATTTTTTACTTCCAAGTAAAAGATCATTCATTGGTAAAAAGCAATCATGTAACTTACAGTTATTACATTTACTTGCATAATTGTATTTCTGAAATAAATAGATGTTTAAAATTAAAACTTTGTGAAAATGTTTTAGACACACATATCAGAAATGGACACTCAGAGTGCAGTCACCTTCGAATAGTCACCGTGACCCAATGGGTGGGCCACCACCAAAATATCACTACAAGGGGCTTTTTGGAATTATTTTCACAACCTGTGACATGTTCTTCAACTATAGACTACCATCAACGGTTGTGAATCTTATTCCTTTAAGGATTATTTTGGTCTGAGACACAATGATAATTCATTCAAAGACATATCTAAATATATGAATTGAGCATTCTAAACAGGATAATGCCTCTTTTTGGAGGCAGTTATAATCATTACACTAAGGCAATAAGACTGACTTTCTTGTGTGATAAACGCAAGAAATGATGAAACAAAGGACTCTGAAGGCAAAAGCCAATGGTTTAGAACCAAGTGCAAAAGCTATATTTACAAACGACAAATGTCAGCGAAGAGTCAACTGGGACCCAAGCTACACAATATACCATCACTGCCCTTTCTAACTACACAGATCATAATGTTTTTCTCTTTCAAGACATAAATGTAGGCAAGGTGATACAAAGTATTGCTAAGTTGTCATAAAGGAATGACTATACGAGAGCTCTGTCCAGAAAGTATCCGGCCATGTACTATGAAAAATAGAGACATTTATTGAAGAAGATACAAGATATAAGAAACATCATGTATAAGACAATGACGCCTCAGTCCCCTTCAGTGCAGGCACTTTGGGACCTCACACAGTTCTCCCAATCGCCGTCACCTCCCCAATTGTATTTTCCTGAATCTGATCACTGGTCTGAAATCTCTTCCCTTTCAAAGGCAGTTTTAGTTTTGGGAAAAGTGAGAAGTCACAAGTCACCAAATCTGGGCTGCAGTAGAGTTATGTCACCTGGGCTTGACTTTTTGCCAAAAATCTCTGCACAAGACATGATACATGATAGGCATTTTGTTGTGATGAAGCTGCCAATCACCAGTTGCCATAGCTGTGGACTTTGGAATCATCTGAACAGTTTCTGCAGAGGGATGTTCAAGCTTAACACAAAATTTGATGCAAATTTGTAGCTCTACTCAATTAGTTTGAATGTGCTGGTCACACAGTACATGTGCCCATTCAACAGCTTATACCACCCCCACTGACTAGTACAGTGAAGTCATCATTGTTCACACATGTGCATTTCAGTCCACTCTCCTTGGCTGACAGTTTACATAGATGTCACACAAGTGTGCTCATTATATATATATTGATATGGCTGGACTTTTTCCAGTCAGACCTTGTATATCCAAATGAGTATTGTCCTTCAAATGAGCTATCCTGGAGCTGATACATCCAGTTCACCAATGCTATTATCTTTGTTCAAAACTACTTTTGAAACTCATACTTCAGAATTGTGTTCTGAGTATATTCATAAATTACACAAGAAGTTTAGTAACATTATTATATAACCCATTCTCTTAGAATCTCTCTCTTTCTTTTCTTTACCTAAAACAAGCTAGATCACCTTTCTATTTACCAATATTGGCATTGAATGTACAAATCCTCTCAAAACATAATAATTTGACCTCATTACAGATTTGTAAACAGGATGCCCATCAAAAAGGTAATTTTAAAGGAAAAAGGGCCACACAAATGAAATAAATAGACTCTTGAGGTGATGTCCCAGAATGAAAAGACTTATTTAAAAATGTAGTTTTGGAATTGTTTGTTAGATTAATCTCACTACTTGAGGCTAACCTCTTATGTTTTATATAATTTTGGTACCCAAATCAGGAAACAATTATATGTCACATGACTGGGATCTGCCAATGGGATTGCTTTTAGCATCTTAGAAAGAAAGAACTAAGTGAAAAAAGGTATTTAATGAGAGTTTTAAAAAACATTGAATATATTTTACTAGACTAAGATATAAAATTTTAATTCACACATACATTCACTTAGAAAAACAAAAAGTATATTTCCAAGGAATTAGTCTCATGTGAAAATAGTAGCATTTCAAAAACTTCTATCACATACGCGAGATATGAGGGAAGAGTGGGAAATGAAACATTCATTCAAATATTCTAAATCCATAAGGTATAGAAGGTAAGTAAATTGCACACAAAATAAACTTTAACTTTCTGGTACAAAAGAATTGAAAAAGAACAATCTCCCTTTTCACAACCAAGGAAAAGAGTATCTTCACTTTTTACTTTCTTTCAAATTTAGTAGTACTCATTCTTCAATTTGATGATTTTCTGGGGAAAAATGGAAGCTATTACTTTTTTCGTTAGTTGAAGAATGAGCACTTTTGTTACTTTACAAAATGAGGTCACAATAAAACAGATAGTCAAGCTTATACCCTCATTTGTGTTTGGGCTCATAATTCTTTTTCTGCTTTGAATGTCTGGAAATCACATGATATCAAGTGTATCCTAATTTTAAATAAATGAATATATTACATAATCTTCTTTCAAGCAGAAATTAGATTATTTTTAGATTCTTTTTATATTAAAATAAACCAACAAAACAACTGAGAGGGCATATCTTAGAATATATTCATTTTTGTAGATTCACTTAAATCAACCCTGTTCCTTTCTGCAAGCATGGGTATATCATACCATATTTCTAAATATATCATGTGCACTTGGCTTTGAAAATAAACTCCAAAGAGAAAGACCAGAATTAATACCCCATTTAGATCTTTTAACATGTAGATTCCATATATTTCAGGTCTCTCAAGTAATAGTGCCAGGATCATTTTATAGTAGAAACATGCGGGAAACATTCAATACTTACAAGTATCAAATGCTGGATATGCCTGTGTGCATTATTGCTGCCTCTCTGTTCATTTCTGCTTCTTCTCAGGCATGCAGCTTTCCTACCCATCATTCCCTCTCTCAGAACACACTCACTGTGTGCACCACACGTGCACACAAGATAAATTCCCCACGCTAAACAAAACAATCACTTAAGCAAAATAGCTGTTCACTTAAATTAAAAATTCGATGAGATTGTTAGATCATTATATTGATTTTAAGATATTCCCACTGTCTTTACCATCGGGTCATTTCAGTTAGAATGATCAGTGAAAGAGGAGAAAATGTGCACCTGTGTGTCTGAGATACTATCAAATAAAGATGGTATTTTGGTGGTTTTGCAGCAAGGTGTTCCTAGACACCTGTAAAACCCTGTTGATATAAATGGGACTATTGCTTTTTGGGGGGAGACTTTTCTGTAGTGAGAAAGGGGGCAAAGAAAGGAAACCTTTATGTTACTTGAAACATTCAGTATTCCTAAAATGGACAGCTTGTTTACACAGGTCATTACACATTTTCCTCATTATTTTATTTAGCAGTTCCTGTGATTTTGATTCTCACTACAACATTTTGAGGTGAATGTGCATACTTCACACTCACACAAATATCACCACGGCATACAAAACAACAAGGTTATCTGAAACGAATATGGAATGCATAGCTACATGTCCTTTTTAAATGACATTTGCAAATGATTACACTGCACATCTGTGGTTTGCTCTGAATAAATGTACGACTAAAGCATTACCTTTCTAAACCTGCAGATTGTCCGTCCTGTTAGCTTTGGCTCCAGCACATCTCAGCTCCTCTCGTTGCAGCCCTTTCTCACATGCGCCCGTGTGAGGAGCAGATCTGCAAGCTTCTTGGCAAGACGTGTCGTTAAAGCTGAGCTACTGTTCTGATGAACATTTTCACCATAACTCAGCATTTTTTAGTTTTACCTTTTGTTTTAGATAATGGACAAAATTCTAAACTATAAAAGTAAAAGGAGAGAAAAAGGAACCGATGGTAATTGTTATCTTCACCAAAGTATTTGCCATAACTTCATTTAAATAACAAGTTTCCTTCCATTTCCTTAAAAGTGATCTAGGTAACATTTTCATATGATTGATTATTATATATTTACAATTTTGTTTACAAAGGGCTTGCATTGATGTGAGGAAATTCTAATAACATACTTTAGAACAAAAGTGCAGAATACCAAATTATGTAAAATTTATTTAAAAAATTGTTATCAAAAGTAAAATCCTAGGAAAAATCAACTGAAAGAAAATATTCTAAACTGTTTCCAATGGTTGCCTATAGTTCTTAGGACTGTAGATTATTTATTTCATTATACATTTTCTTTTTTTCATATTTTACACAATGGGTTGAAAAAGAAAAGAATTGTTACAAAGATGTTTTTCTTTGAATAAAAGGGTGTCTGAAAACTTTTATAGTGTTAGTGTCTGGTATAAAGCAAGGAAGACAAAAATATTTTTTTAAAGATGATAGAAAACTTTTTTAAATCATTCTTAACAGATTCAAACAATAATTTGAGTGGAGACTGGATTTAATTAGTGGAGATGTGATTTAGAGTTTCTGAGATTAAATTCCTGATTATAATGAAAATTCTAACCAAACATTACCTAGAGGAAGTGTGCTGATATTTAAAAAACCTTATTAGACAATACCATTACTATCCTGTGATAGTTGTTTCTTTCCTGTGGATTTTTCGAGTAGCATTTAACCAAAATTGTTATTTGTTTTACCAAAAATTGCATAAAGCTAAAAGTAATTTTAATATCATCAAAGTCCTTTTCAAATACATATTTTAACAAGTCTTAAATGACCAGTAGAATTCTCTTCTTTAAATTATATTCTACAGTTTTTAATTTTGAGGTATCATCCACATATTTGGTAAACAAATAGTTTAAGAAATTTTTCTCAAGCAACAATAATAGTATTTTAGGTTTTCATATGATTAACAAGCTTTTTGATGTTATTTTTATCAGAAGAAATCAAGGTTTTACATCAATTTACAAATTCAGAAAATATCTGTTGTGTAAATCTTCATACATGCCTCTTGATTCTCTTACATTCCTAAAGTGTGATTTTAATTATATTAAGCCTTCATTATATACTTTATAGGGGTACATATTAATTTAAAACACTTCCCAAATTGTAAGCAGAAAGTAGATGAAATGTAGATGATAAAAAAGCAAGTAAAAATAGCCTGGAGTTTAGTTGTACATGTGTACTCAGCAATTTGAAAATACTAATTTTGTTCCATTGAATGGTAAAGAAATACTTCTTTTTCTTCTTCGCCTAAAGGTCATTTATAATTGAGGACAATTTAGCAAAAGTCCAGAGGCTGAGTGCGGCTTTGATCTAGGTGTCCAGCCTTTCTCAGCACAAACCATTCTGGGGAGAGTGGTGGGGCCACATCAGTGACCTGATTGCCTTGCTGAAGGTTATCAAGACCCTCCCCTCCACCGCTTCTGTCCCTCCATGCCTCTCCCCTCTCTCCACTCTCTGTGAGTACTTCTGCATTTCTAGAACAACTGTCCTGAAGAAATTGCATTCAGGCATAATCCTAAGCTTTATACCTGCTCATCTTGTTCTCAGTTACCCAGATTTTTCTCTGAGATTCATGGCATGTGTTTCCATCTCTGACCACATTTAACCAACTCACTCATGGACAGATAACAGCAGAGTGATTACCAGAGGGAAAGGGGAGTGGGGGTGGGGAAAGAAAATAAAAGGGGGACAAATGGTGGTGGAAGGAGACTTGACTTGGGGTGGTGAACACGCAACACAGTACACAGATGATGTGTTCTAGAATTGTACATGTGAAACCTATATAATCTTGTTAACCAATGTCACCCCAGTAAATTCAATAAAAATAAAATTAAAATTAAAAAACAAAAATATGTATCATACATATTTTATTACAGATAAGCATAATATTCTCATTCTCATAAAAGGATTAGAATACCATTTGTTATGTAAATCCCTTCATATAATGCTTTCGTTCAAACATCAAGATAGTAACATTGATATTATGGCTTCACTTTTGAAATAAAATTTGCTCTAAATGCTCCAAATTAAAATAAATGATAAAAAAGTTAAACAAACACATATATAGAACTTAGGTAAATTTATGGAATTCTTTGGAAAGATTTTTATTATGTTTTTACTCATAAAATTATTAAAAGAACAGAAAAAATGGTTAAAATCACTCCAGCCTTTTACCAATTATTTAGACTACTTTGTACAATTTGAAAACTTGACAGTAATTTTATCAAAAATCTTATAAATCATTGTCAGAGTGTTGTTGAACAGTCATTTTGAATTATGCCACAACCTTTTTTATTATAAAATATTTCATCAATTATAAAATGTATTAATCTTTATCCTATTTAGATAAAAATTAATAAACTATTTTCAAGAGCAGTTTTTGTGTGAGTACTTTAGCATGGCAAATCTATGTTCACATAATTTTGCACATTTTTAATCAAAAAAGGTATTTTTCATTGAAGCAATATAATAGTTTTAATCTCAATCCCCATACACTTTAATCAAATAATATTTATATTTATATAAACACTTGAAATACTGTTCTAAACTGAAAGAGGTGGTAATGGTAGCTATACATTTGTTTCCTAGTAATGTCTTCACATTATAGGGCAATTCTTTTGGAGAAGAATAAATCCTTGTGACAAATGGTTACAGATCCTTCCATTCCTTTCTTCAATGATTTAATCTTCTCAGGAACTTGAGTACAGATACACTAAATATTGCATTTAAAATGACTATAAAATTGTATATATAGTATGTTATAGTATAACATGAGTAACTGTGATTGCATTCTAAAATAAAATATATACCTTTTATTTTATGCACCTTTCTTTTGAACAATTTTATTTAATATACTAATTCTGCTGTGTGTTTTAATAATAACAAAGCTCTAATTGCCCATGTCTGTACTAAGTTTGTGGTTAAGATAAAATACAGTTTGAGTATATGTGAATGGATTGTTTATGGAATTATAATTCTGCATTATTTACTGCCAATTTGATTATTTTTATGTCATATCACGTGCTATAAATATTATTGTGGTAGCATCATGAAACATCAAAATAAGTTTATTACCAGTAATCAGCTGTGTAAAAACAGAGCTCAAGTTACATAGGAAATAACTACATTTATAAATGACTCTTTGTACATTATTATATTTGTACAGAACTTTTGTTTTTAACATTTCAAGTAATAAATTCTTTTAAGTTTAAACATTTATCAGCATAAAAACATTCATTTTTAAAAAATCATAGCAGGACTATTTTTTGAGCACGCTTGTCTTAAAATTGAAGAAAATGTTGCTATCAAATAATATTAAACTTAATAATTAAAATAAATTTTCACTTTAAAAATTTTTCTATATTTTTATTCTCTGATGAAATAATATTTCATTTTATGGTACAATTATTAATCCCTTGTAACTTGATCATATATTATATCATATATTCTTAATACTTGCTTTCCCCAAAATATTCAGTTCTAATGCTAATAAATAGATAAAGCTTTTTTTTTTGCATGTGGTGCTTTATCCCCAAGAAAAATAATATTTAGTTTTAATGAATATCATTCATAAAGCAAGAGTTTTTTTAAACATGTGATCAGTGTGTCCATTTTCATGTCATTGTTAGTAACAGAAGCAATCTCATTTAGGAGCAAGGCCATTTTAATATAAGTGTGTCCTAGGAGAAAAAAGGAGCTTGTCACACTCCTTTCTAATAGTGAAGGATTTCAGTTCCCCTTTATGCAGACATTTGCACCTAGTATTTTCCAATTCTGTAATGCAAACATTCAAGGAGAGGTTAAATACAATGTTGGCTTTGCAATATGTATACAGAAGAGCTGCATGCATTTTGCACAGGCTTCATTGAATTTAACCCTGGGTCACCGGATATGTTTAAATGTGGCCCTGAACATAAATGGTGGCTACCAAAAGAAAGTAAACGGGCCTGAAGTTTTTATAAAATGTCACAGTTGATATGAACAAGATCTCAAAGAGGGGAGAAAGTGGGGAAAGGTGTTCCAAAATCACTTGGCTGAACATACGTATATTTCATCATTTTAACTTGGTTACTAAACCAAATCACAAATAGCCAAATTGGAGTTACGACTATGCACTAACACTTTCTTTTCTACATTCCTGATACGTTCTCTCACTTTCCAGCTTTTCTATTTCCAGGCAGTTGTATCCATATGAAGCTGACAGCAATTGTTCTGATTCATGGTTTAGGAGGAGTAGCTGATTAATCCCATGTCAGCAGTCTTGACCCTGCGTGGAAAATAGAACCTCAGAAAGCCCACTCAACAATATATCAGGGAGCAGAGTTGCGTGGCTTGCCTTGCTCTTAAATGTAATGAAAGTTTAGGGCAATGCTGAACAGTGATTTGATGCCCCTATACCCCCCCCCCTTTTAACCTATGTTTCAGAAGAACATTCTGGTGCAGGGTGACAATGTGATGGGGAGAAGGAATGAACAATTAAAATTCTCTGGGACAAAATCTGATGTTTCCAAATATTTCACATGTGTCTTCCATGAAATGCTTTAAAACTGTTTTTTTTTTTTCTTAAACATAATCACTAATTTTAAAAAGATACCTGGTCGTATGTGTTTATTTTAAACCTTTAAATTTTTAAACCTGGCAGTTTTTTCCTCATTAATGACTACAGAATTCTCTTTCACCTTTTATGCAGAGATCCGATTGTACTTATTATAAAATAATTGGAAATAACTCCAAATTCCAAGATCACATGTAACATAATGGACTCAGTTTTAAAGAAAGATGTACATGTTATATTTTAAAAACATAAAAAACAAGCTTTGAGGAAACCAGTTCTTAAGTTGCCTTTTTCCATTAAAGCACTACACTTGGCATATATTTCTGCCGTGAATTAGGAGAAAAGCCTTTGTACTTTGTATTCTCTTCTCAGAACTTTCAATTGAAATCAAGGGATAAAATGGAATTCTGTCTTTTTCAAAGAGGACCATGTGCATGAAGGCTCTAATGTATGAATTTTATTTACAAATATAAAGCAGATTGAAATGCCAAGGCAACTTGAAAATCTGTCAAATAATTCTAAACCTTAAAGTAAATAGCAGTTACAAATACAAGTTGGATTTCAATACTGGGAACCATGCACAACTAGTAGAAGCAAAGAAGGGAAAAAAAAAACCCACAATACCTAACATAACTAGATAAAGCTGATGTGCTAAAACCTCCCCTTGCAAACTGCGTAACAGCGCTTCCAATGGCCCCTTTCTGTCACCCACCGGAACCATCAAGCCCTGCTTGTGCTGCAGTCAGGTGCACTCTCACAGGGCTCTTATGGTTGGCTGCGTAGGGTTCCGAGGAAAGGCACACTGCTGCAATTTTGCTGTGGACAATAATAAACAGTATTTTGGGTACATTTAGATTTTTTTTTTGCTAACTAAATCTGAAATGAGTTATACAGGATTTTCTATGCATCCCCCTAAAGCGAAGGTTTTATTTTGACCGAATCCTTCACTATGAGCATGCATCCTTTTGATCATGTAACATTTGCATTTCTGTGTGAGGTCGGGTTTTATGTTCTCCTCATACATACTGTCTACTATGTGTATCGTGTTGGCTTGTGCTAGTCAACATTTAAAACACTAGGTACCAAGTGTTGCCTTGTGAACAGAATCCATATGTATAAGCAGTAGACAATAATAGACTAGTGACATTTAAAATTCAAAATTAATAGGTCTTATGAAGGGAACATAGTTTGAGTGTGGATATTTTAAATATTATATGCTTAATACAGAATGGGATATTTGGGTTTTTTAAACACTGCCTCTTTAGATTAGCCTTGTCTCATAAATTAAAACAGAAAAAAAAAAAAAAGATGAAATGTTTCTTGAGACTTCTCTGAAAAGCCAAGCACTCTGCACATACTGTCAAGGTGGGCAGCATTAAAAAGTAATAATGAAACAAACTGTAGGTTACATTATGTTTCCCCCAGAGTTCTGAAACACGAGGCTGTGGTTTTACGAAAGTGTGTCTTTTGAGGGATCAGCAAGCACCCTGCATTGTCTACGAAAATGGAAAGAATTTGTAAGCACATGTGTTTATATGTGTGAAATGTTCGTTATCTTCATCGGTACCTTTTTTAAGAAGGCAAGAATATTTTTCTGTAATGAATGAAGAAATGTTCTTTTACATCTCTTCAAAAAGCTGGTAGAAAACAGTTTCCCCTTTTCTCCGGTTTTGAAGGCGTCTTTTCATAAAGAAATCGCCAAACCCAGTGCTTCATTTATCCATCTGTGGCTATTAAAACTGCCTGGATCTCAAAGGTGTACAAACACCTTGTCAGTAAAGTAGTAAATTAAACAACTGGCATTAAAAAAATATTCCAGTGAATTTCCTCATTAGCAGCCAGCTATTTGGGGTGCTTTCAGGCTTAGAAATTTAACATTTGGTAAAATTTAAATAGGACAGGCTTTGGGTGTATCGAAAAGTACATTATTCTAGACATTGAATGAAGTCCTTCATTTTATGATTTTTAAGAAAATATTTAAATTTAGTATAGTTTTTCTTAAAAGAACAGCAGCTTTATTTACTAAGTTTTATATAGCACAGCCTTTACAAAAATATAATTTACGTTTGCACTGTGAAGCATTGTGATAGCATTCATCAAAAACAAAAGCTAAGCAGAATACAAATGACATATCTCTCAATCAGAGACAGTTTAGGATCTTATGTCAAGAATATATTATTGGAGGAGAGCCTTTTCGCATCTTCACTGATCGGATGGTTCTTTCTGCTTTTCCTCACCTACTGAGTGAGGCAGCATGTAGTATCTATGAAGAATCTTGGTGTTTATTTTTTAGATAATATGGCTTGGAAGATGCTATTTGCAAGCTTATTTGCTTCTGTGTTGTGTTCATATGCCGGAGAATATAATTCATTTCTGCATATCTGCTAGACTGGACAAATCAAGGTGACAATCCGTGGTTAGCTCTGTCAGGCCCTTTGTCCTATTGCTGCTGTGAGTGGAAGTACAATGGAAGCTAAGTGGAATATGTAACAGTCCAGCTGCCTTGTTTTGACAGCCCAGTCCCACCACTGCGGTGTGTCAGCTCATGTTTGTGTTCTGGTAGCCAATCCATAGGATGACAATGCAAATTGTGTGAAAAGTCTTCTCTAAGATAACAAATCGTGTTGGGGGTTAAGGTACGGAGGGGAGGAAAAGAGGAGGTTGGACACATGTCTTATAAAAATAATGACCCATAAAAGGTTATATTTTTGGTACAATGATTACATTCAAATGCAGGGCCCTCATCCCAGTTCTGGCATGTGTCGCAAAGACGCAGGTAGGCGCTTGCGCTTAAATCTATCATACCATTTCTGTGTGCAAGGTTCTGCATTAATGTTACTTTTAGGGCTGTTTATATTTCATTTACGCATGCAATTAATCATCTTTACTGTGTTGATGCTACTGGCGTCAGCAGTGTGACTTAATTAAATTTGAAATTACAGTACAGTAAATATAGGCTTCCACCTAGCCAGTCCAAATTAAATGCTGTGGTCTATTTCTTACCCATGGTGTTTTCCAATTTCAGTGTTCACTTGAAAGGTTACATTTCAGACTGAAATCAGGTTTCTTTTTTTAAAAACTTAACTGTTGCTAAACTAGAATGGCTCCCGTTCCATGAGCTCTTTATTCCTATTATCTTTGTTCTCAGCATACAGATCCAATGCCATCTGTATTTATTGCATCACCTGTAGTATTTATCTGATGAGATGCCTCGTGTTCTTTAAGGAACGCTTTCCGCCCTGAACGCACCCCCCTCGCGTGCACATCAGCCCAGAGCTGCTTTGCAAAGGGCTCGCCTCCATTTTGTTTCCTGCTGGTAATGAGACAATTAGTCCGCGAATGGACCTCTTCGCTCTGCTCTCCATTCGGCGTCCAGAGAGGTGGTTTACCTGTTTGAACGCTCAGGCGGAACAGTTTACTGTTGATCTTATTAAATTGGTCTCTGAAGAATGTGCTTGTGGGGTCCAATAAATGACTTTTGCTTAGGAGAAACCTCGGGGGCTTGAGACCTTACGGTGTTAGCACTAGAGAATTCTCCTCCAAGCAAGGCCTGCATGTGCTTGCTCGTCTTACCTGACAGAGTGAATATGCAAACCACTTCTTAAAAAATTCCAATAGTAAAGTGCCAAGCACTAAGTCATGGCTAACTTAATTTCTCTAAATGTTTATATGCGATGGATTATACTCTTCTTCAAATAGTGCACAACACGTCTAGCAAGGTATCTGGCCGGAGCGCAGCCGCACTCCCGGCATGCACACAATGCGGTGCTTGAACACCAGGAGATTTGTCATCCGTAAAGTGCAGCACAGGACGTGCGTGTAAAAAGCACAAGCTCTTTTTTTTTTTAATGCAGTGCTGCCTTGTCTGCACTTTTTGAAATTGCATATTTATCAGGTCATGAATTATGTATGAGATTGGAAAAGTGGGGGTGGGGGAATGCTGAGGATGAGGAAGAAGAGCATACAAAAAATGTACGCTTGAAATACTTGGGCTGGGAGATGCTTTTAATGTGCACGCTAGCAATTCTGCTCAAGGGTAGCTGTGTTTTGATTTTTTCCTCTGTCAGCCATGTCTAGATTCGGTGGTATTTTGGAATTTAAAAAATTGTTTTGTTGTCTTGTCTACTTGCTCTCTGAAGAAATTAGGAAGAATGCAGTTTGTTTAAAATTAGGTGACAAAGAAGCTAAAATGCAGAGCATTTCAAAAACTTCTAAAGTACAGGGTATTTAATACATTTTAATCTTTTGTCTGTCAGCCTCTATTGTTGTCAAGAAATAGCTGACAGATTGAGGATTAATGAAATGTTTCATAAATTAGAAATGAAACTACCAGCAGAATGTCCAAAATAGGACTCAAACATTGCTCAAAGAAGAGCTTTGGGCCAGTTGAATAGCCCATTCCTAAATCCAATCCCTTTTCAATCTCATAGGGAAAAACCAAACCTCTCCTATCCCCTGGCTGAGAATATATATTCCACTTCTTTCATTAAAGAAATCAATGTTTTCTACATGATTTTGGCATATTGATATTTTCCACTTAGAATTCTCAAAAACAAACTAAAAAACAAAAGAAAAGAAATAAGAAAACAACCTCAGAAGTGACTTTAAAACCAGGAAACTTAATCCTAAAAATTTCATTAATGATGATAATCATTTTATCAGGTGGAATAACACCAAATAGAATTGTAAGTCTCCTATTTCCAAAGCACTTTATTCAAGGACACACGTGCCAGGGTGGGTGGGGGAAGGGCTTGTAAGACAGGAAGAGACAAGTATTTAAGAAGTAACTTCCTATTACATTATACGATATAATGTGATGATGAGTCACCAGATCCCCACAACTAACCTTCACTATTAGGGAAAGATGAATGATATAATGATAAGTTATAAAAATGCTATTTTCTTATTCTTTCTTCTCCTAGAATTTTTTATATTAAATATGCAACAGAGGAAACATGTTAGCCTAAAATAAATAATAGGGACATGTGTTGATCCTTCAAAATATTCTGTGATAACCAAAAAAAGTGTTTTCTGTATGTGTTATGTGACTAAACTCCTCAGTTTTGGTTCAGAAAATCCTCATTTAGGTATTATTAAGTTAAAGTTGAAACAAGAGCTCTTTCAATTCTTCCTCCTAATATTCTATTTATTTGGACTTACTGACTTTTCTACATGGTTGTTCTGAACACTCACCTGAAGTACCTTCTTCCTATTGGCCTGAGATGTATAATTTGAATGTGGGCTGGTAGAGAGTATAAAAATGTTTAGCCTAATTACTCCCTAATGACAGCGACTTATGTCCTTAGTGCAGTCGATTTGTTTCCTGGGTTTTAAAAGTAGATTATTTCCATGGTGCAGGCTTAGTGTAAGCTGTTGAGAAACCACAAGCACTGCACTTCAGTCTGAGTTTGGGACATTCGCCAAGGGTAATCTGATTAAAAGGGCATTTTTACAACATTGTGCTGCTTTGAAAATTGTGTGCAGCCTGATAGAGTGGGGGCCAAAAAATTGCTTTTTAAAGACTAGTTTTCTTGGGCAAAATCAAAGCTTTATGATTCCCTTCAACCTAAAAGCAATGGATGAATAAAAGTCCTTAGTAACACATCTGTTACCTACCACAAGTCATTTCATGATCTATTTAATGCCGCTGTTTAGCGTGTTCTGCTTTGAGTCACGTGAGCTTCTGACCTAAGGGCACAGTTCTTTAGCCTGGTTCCATGGAGAAGTATGGAAACTGAAAATAAGCTTCCGGTTCTAGTTGTGTTACTGTGTGACCTGCTTTGTGGTCTGCACTGAAAACCAGGAATAGTTTCAGCTACCTGAGAAGTTTAGCAGCTCTAAGTTATTAGAAGGTAATTACCATGTCTCCAATCTTGAGTGTCTTTTAATGGATGGAATATAATACTAATTAAATATGTCATGTTTGCATACATCAGAATGTACTCAAAAGAACCTTTCTTGCATCATTTATTTTACTAAAATATTTTCATATTCTTCCATGGGATCTGAGTAGGTAAGGAGGGATAGATGCTAACTAAATCTGCTCCCATTTTTTAATACCTTTTGAGCAGGACGAATAGTAGATTCATGTAAGAATGCATCCATTTAAATAGCGCAGGGCTGTTGGCACCCAAGCATTTTTATACACTGCCTACAGATGGATACTTGGTTTCTCTTGTTTCTTCACATTCATCCTACTAATGGATCTTGTTGACATTTTGTCTTTGTTGAAGGGGCTTTTAATAGCTTCCTGCCTCTGCCTCAATGAATCAAAGTTTTCAATATAACTGAAACATTGTAAGGAGATGCCATCACACGGTTCTGAAAAGAAAGATGAAATATATTTTAGTTCCATATATGCTTGCTACAGTAAGTGTGCCGGACATTATGTTAGTGCCGTCAAGGAATCAATCCCTGCCCGCAAGCTGCTCACACTCTACTGAGGGGAGAGAGTACGATGCCGGGGGTAAGCATTGCCTTTAATCCAGAAGCCAACTGCTGAGGGGCCAGAGACAAGGGGATGGTCTTACTTCTTGAAAAAGATAGGCATTGGTGAACTGTAGTTAAAAAGTTTTCTTCTCAAGAGTGGAATATTTTATAAACCCCAAATGTACCTCTCTCAATAAAAACTAAGGTCATTGAAAAAACACAGGGGTGTGTGTGTATGTGCGTGTATACTTTAATATTAAGATCTCATCATTGTCTGGCTAAAGCTTCACTGAATTCTTCTACACTGTGTGTTTCTAAATTCTGCAGTCTCCATTTTAATGAAAATAAATCCCCGAGCATGTCATCTTCAGTAAATAGTGAAAATGTTGGCATTTCTTAAAATATACTTTCTAAGTGTTGGTAACTTGGAGAGAATGTGCTGAAAACAACTCAAGTCAAAATAGAAATCCAGAGATACTGCAAATTGAATTAGGCCCACAACAAACAGCGACCGAATTTCTTTGTTAGAGATGACAGTTTTTCTTCTGAGCCAATGTTAACTTCCCAGGAACATGGCCGTGGAACGGATCGGGAGCGGATGCTGTGGTAGAGATGGGGCAATGGCAAAACATGGTGTTTCTAAAGACACTCTTTGCCATCATTAGGTCCCATTTCAGGAGAGCAGACCTGTCACTTCACAGCGAAACTCCCATCTGTGCCAATGGGGTTGTCCTTATGGATTCAGAGAGCATTTTATGGTCTTTCTTTCCCCTGCAGAATAAAAAGGGTAATTTGACTCAGGCACATTAATATGAATGGCTTGGAGTTCTATGATTGAAGATTGTTTAATACTAGCACCAACGTCAGCACGTAGGATTGGAAATAGTGCTCCCAGGTACCAGTGAGCCCCAGTACATACTCCTGCGACCAGAGAGACAAAGAGAAATTGCTTTATTCTGGAGACATATAGTTAGGAGTGAGAAAGGTGTTTTCCTGCTTTGTCTGCATTTGGCATATTAGAAGTCCTCTGAAAATCGTCTAGGGAAAATTGTCCATGAGCTGCCATAGCTCTGCATAGCTGCCTATATAACCCTTTCTTAGTACCAGTAAATGTTGTTAACCGGTTTTACCCTTTGAAGTTCCATGGTAGATTTTGTTTTTAATTTAGGTTTCGGATAGCTCTTTAGGGTTTTTTAATTTTGTGCCACTTAAAATGAGATATTCATGTCCGAGAGATGTCCTGCTGTTCCAGTAAAGGGAGGGGAACACCATTAAAAAAATCTTGATAATCAAGGCCACCTGTGATCCTGGGCGGCTTTCTGGAGCACAAAGACACTGAGGAAAGCTGGTCTCCGAACCAAAGCAGAATTTCTGTGATCCACAAGACACTTCAGCCTCTTCCTGCTAAGAAAAAAGAAAATCGTGGTACAGCAGGATCAGCTGCTCTCTGTCCCCTCCTTTAAAAAAAAAAAAATTGAGGTGGCTGCTATTTAACACAAAGCCCTGTGACCTCAGCATTGCGGCTGCTTTGAAACACAGAGCTATTTAATGATGCAAATTACAAACAGAGGGAAAACATCAGAAGAGTCTGTCTGGAAATTAGCTTGTTGGACTGAAAATTAGCTAGCTTAATCGAACTTGCAGTACTCAGACTTTCTCTGCAGAAGCCTGGCTTGGAGCTCTGGTCCATTGGCATTATCTCTACTCAGTAGAACCCTTGGAATTATTAAAAATTAGAGACATGAAAATCTATCTTCTATATACATGGTTGAGATGGCCAAATGACCTCTTGCAACTTGAGTGAGAGCCTATGCTTTCCAAGGAAAGATGTCATTAGATACTTGCAAAAAGTCAACCTAGACAAATTAAATTAAATTATGTCTATATGTTAGTAAAATATGTCACTTTAGGAACTCAGTTTCTAAAATGCTGAGTCAAATTATCTTTTCATCCTGAAGAACTAGCATGAATCACAATTACATTTGTCATTGGTCTGAGGGCATTGTATGATAACATGACCAATTCATGCAGAGATAGAATTCTTGTAAACATTGAATCTAGTCAAAGACTTCAAAGACATACTTAAAACATGGGACTACATTTGAGGCTTATGAATAATTTCAAAGGTCAAAAAATTGTACCATGCAGAGATAACAGAATCAGGTCATCAAAATCTATATTAAAATATCAATTCTTAAAATGAAGGAAGGACTTAAAAACTTTAAAGTCATATATATATTTATTTTCTAAGAGCTAAGACAAGGAATATGGGATAATTTCTCTGAATTGTTTCAGAAATATTTGTGTTTTCATATGCATATTTTTTGGTAGATGGGATGACTATGTTTACTTTTGTCATAATATCAAAGGAGCAAAATTCCAAAATCATTTGCCAAGCATATCTGCTTTGTGGCCAACTTAGCAATCAAACATCTGTGTCTGATGGAGGAAAATAACATACACAAAAACTAGCTGGTACAGTAATCACTTAATTAAAAATATTTGGAAGTGGTAAGAAAATCACTATTTAAGGTAAGCTCATATCCTAAAAATTAGTGTAAACTTGAGAACTATAGTGGTTCAGAATATAGTTGGAGTCAATGTAACAATGGTGCAGAGACAGAGCAGAAAAATTTACTGCTATTATCTGGGTATCATAATAAAATAATATTGATGACTTTAAGCAGAATTCATCAAAAAGAAATAACAAGAAATATTTTTTCATTTTTCTATTTTAAAAAGTAAAATATGTCATTGTTATTTATAGACTTTACATTTTGATGAAAATCTCTAGTAATACTTTCTGAATTTCTGTTGAGACTACTGACAGTTCATAAATATGTCAGATGCAGTTATTGAGAACATTATAATTTTTTTCTAACTTTTTACAAAATGGTTCATGTATTATTTTTGTAAGTATTGTAAAAAATAGCCGAGGTTATATAAAAATGCAGTTTCTGAAATTTCTAAATTGAATGTTTTTTTCAGTGGTGAAATAGCCTATAGTCTTCCACAGAATTCCAATATCAACAGCACCAGGTTGTCAACTTATCTGATGCTCATATGCTAGTCCGTCATAGCTAGAGCAATTGCAATCTAGTTTAAAGCAATTTTTGCAAACCAAACAATAGGTAGTGATGGTTAGTATTTTGACAAGTGTTAAATAAAATTTATCTTATTAAATGATTTAAAAATTATGTTCTATAAATGTAAGAATAATTTGCAAAAAAATGATTCTAATGGTTTATATTTCAATAGGACTTAATACTTTGAATTATTTACCTTGGTGTCTATACAATGATAGAGAAATAACAGAGGAGTGGTCTTCCAAAGAAATAGATTGAGACTTTTATTAAGTCTCTGGATTTTTTTTTTTTTTTGATGTGTGCAGTCTACTGTTTGTTGATTGCATACATCAGTGGTTTCTGACTTCCTTCTTATAACTAAATAATATTTTCATCACTGTGAAAATATATTTGGGAGATGATAAAATGTCTTCTCTTTCATTGCCATTCAGGGTTGATTTTCATAGCGCTACACGAATTTCTGTGTTTGGTTCTAAACAACTTTCATTTTGTAATCTGGACAATTTTCTGAAAATATTTCACCTCTAAAAGGAAAGTACCCAAGATTCCATGTTTTCCCCTCACCCACCGCCAACCCTTTGCTCTACCTCTCCCCTTTTCTGAGTAGGTAAATCCATTAGCGCCTGGTTCCCTGTTTAAAGGCACCGCCCTCATCTAACTGCTCTGCATCAGACTTAAATTGTGTCATCTCTGGGCAACCCTTAGGTTGGTAACGTAGTGGACGTGCCAACAGAGGAACTCTAGGGCACAGAATCTTTATCTTTATCCGATGGGATATGGTTCCCGCTGTGAAATTTACATTGTCACTATATTTTTGTTATTATTCCATTTGGTTGGCCTTGATTCTTCCACATTTGGTGAGTGAAACTCCCATATACCCCGTGATTTAGTGAATTGAATATGTGAGGTTTGTTCAGTGACTAAGCCATTAGTGAAGCCTAGTGTGTTGACATTATAAATTATAATAGTATCTATCAGTATACATTGTGGCATATATGAATATATGTTGTAAATGTAACTAATATAATACACAGTATAATATAATTAGGCTGTATTAATATATATGCATATATACCACTCTAGGTAAATTTTTTTTGTTCATGTTGTTTCAAAAAAGGTCTTGTGTGCCTTAACCCTGCAAATGGTTTACAGGCAGAGTGTACATTTTACAAAGGGGAAAAAAATCTTTCCTTAAAAGACTGTAATAGTGATCAGCTTTTAATGTTCACGTTGATAGATTCTGAATGAATCATTCTCAGAATGGGAATGGTGGAGGGAGGTGGGAGGTGGAGGGGAGTGGGTCGGGACGCCCACCAGACCTCCCCTCTGTGCAGAGCAGCAGCTTCCCCACTTAGGGATGTGATGCGGATGGAGAGAAACGGCCCTTCTGCATGCAGGATCAGCACATCCATCCCGAGCCAGGCCTGTGGACAGCTCCTCCGTGGAGAAATAGCTGAGCATCGCACAGTTCCTCTTTCCCACCCCGACCCTCGTCCCCTGGCCACATTCACAGCAATCCAAGCTCTGAGTGTGAGCTGCTGGTGTCTGACATTCCCGCAGCAGAGCCTGCGGGAAGAAACCATACTGGGTGCATGTGCTGGGTGCAGGAAGATGGGGAGAGAGATGGGGGGCAGGGAGGCACAGGCAGCAGCGAGATGGGGTGCGGGTGGGGCTTATCTCTTGCCACTAGCTCTGCCTTGATCTGAAGGATGAGAATTGAACCGCCTATAACAAAAGCAAATCCTCCTTAAACACATTGCCTTTCTCCATGACTGGGGCTATGGACTTCAGGTATAGGACTTCACTTTTCAGCGCCTTAGATTTCAAAGGCCAGGAGCCCCAAAACATTTTTTCCCTTATATAACTCTGTTTTCTAGAATGTTTCTACATGGTTACTGAAGCTACCAACACTAACAGGTCATTTGGGTTTCTGGCATAATATGGTCATTACATTAAGAGTAAATAGTATTAACAAGAATAATAATTTGGAATGACTTTACCCACATTAATGCTTTGCTTTGTGCAGGAACAATGAAATCTTGAGATTATATTAAAAGTGTTCCAGAATTATAAAACTCAGCAGTACTACAATCAACATCCTCTTTATTTAGAAAAATAAACATTTCAGAAATATTTAGCAAAGAAAATACTGCTTATTTAAAGGTAGGTAGGTGATACTTCAGTCAAATGCATTCAGTATATTCTAAACTTTTAACTTTTTATCATGTGACTTCCCCAGGAATAACTCTCATTTTGCATTTTCTCAGCAGAGGTACCACTCAGCCTTCTTCAGCGTAGCGTGCGCTCGAGTGTACACTTACACCCTTCATAAAAAGATCTGATGGGAGGCAGGCAGCCAGAGAGAACTTCAAGGATTTGGCAAAGGCAAGGGTAGATCTTAACCTATCCCAAATTCTCATTTTGAGCATGTAAAATTTCAGTCACTTAAAAAAGTAAATTTAATTATGTGTAGCTCAGTACTTTCTTCACAGTCCTGGTACTAGAAATAGTTTAAGAACAAACTGTTCTGGGTTTTATTTTTACTGGATCAGTAGGTAAGACTGCCAAAACTGTCACTTTAAAAATGTTGTTTGCAACCAGATTTTGGATTCTCATTCCTGGTTCAGAACTTTGAAAATAGCAGCCAAATGTTTGGATTCTTATTCAGCTGTGGAGGTAAAAATGTCAGGACAGTGCAAAGCATTTCTATCTCTAAGTGGGAATAATAATAATAATATTAATAATAATAATTAAGAATGGAAGGAGAAAGGCAGAAACAAAGGGTAAAAAGCCACCTAGTTAGAGGAGGTACAAATACGGCTTTGACCTACTTCCGGAACTTTTCCTTCCTACCAGACTGTATTTGCAAAGACAAAGTCAGCTTCCTCACAGAGTAACATGATTATTCTTTCATAACACCTTAGAATTCCAGGGGGAAAAACAAACAAAAAGACCTCTGGGGTCACCTTCACCTTCCCTGCCACTGCAGGCGGGAGTCGAGGCCTCATGGGTTGCTCCGTGTGACGCACTGCCGCAGGTTCAGATTTTAATGCAGCCTCCGTGTTTAGAAGGGGGAAAGGTTTCTTTTATACACGTGGTTTTTAGCTACCAGTTTCCAATCACTCATCCACAGGCACTAGTTCTACCTTCTTCCTGTCCTTGCCTCCCTCCCTCTCCAAACCAAAGGAACAGAACATTTTTTGTTGTTCTCTGGGTTGCTCTGGTTGGGCAAAGATCATCATGCTCTGATTTAGTGTTTTCAAATAAGTGTGCCCTCTGCCGAAGCACTCTATTGAGAGACAACACAGCCCAAGCGGGAGAGTTCAGCATGGCCACTAATAAAACACAAGTGCGGCTTTGTCAGGCCACGAGTGATTACTTGAACAAGTGCCAATGAAGAAACCAAACATTAGAGCTCAGCGCTTCAGACCTCCAAGACAAAGGGCCAATTGACTTTCCTCATTAGTTTTTGTGCCAAACATGTAAACACAGTTTCCTCTCTATCTTTGATGCTCAAAACATGCCAGCTTGTTAACATCTTGGGTGGTACTGTGGTTTATGAGGCTATAAAGACTGCTATTTTGGGTTAGGTATTTTTTTCTCTTCTTATTGGAAAAGATTGGCTTATCTTAGTTATTTTTTTTAATGAAAAAAAGAGTTTTTGGTGCACTTTTCAGTTATCACTAGTCACATTGATTTAAATACAATAATCCAGAAATGTTAAAAAATAAAAATTAAAAAAGAACAAATGAACTCCAGAGTGACATGATCCTTACTAATTCCTGCAAATGTGTAGGTAAAAAGCCTGTTAAAAAGGTTTCAGAAACAAAAACTGCACATATATAATGATGATAATAAGAATACGGATTCCACAGGATTAATGGCGGAAACTAATAAATGTGTTGAGTCAAGTCAGAGCTCCATGTTGGGGTGACTGACACTCCATTTCCTCTCCGTGCTCTGCTTTAGTCAGAGCCTTTTATCAATGTCCCAGAGGTCTTGTGTTATTTCAGCTGTGAGTTTTATTTTTCCTCTCTTCCTGTTCTCTTCTATTTTGGCTATTCTTTACACCTGTGCTTACCAACACTTCATATGCCTTTTTCTTTCACACTTGACTTCTCAGGCCAGATGAAGTAGGTCTCTACAAATCTGTTGTCATTTCTGTGGTTACAGAAAATCCTTTCTCCAATGTGTCTCTATGAGCTAAGAGGAGAAAAAAAAACCATTGGCTTAGTGCCAGATTGCCCAAATTGTGAATCTTTGCTCCAGGAGTCAATGTGAAATTGATTTCTCACCCACTGGACTGGCCGACATGGGAATGTGATAACACAGGGTGTTGTTGAGGTGATGTGAATGGTCAGACTTCATGGAGAGTCATTTAATCATATTTATCAATATTAAAAATGCATATATCCTTTGGCAATTTCACTTCTAGGATTTTATTATATACAGATATATTCACACATGTATATAAAGGCTGGTTTATACATATAAGGCTAATACTGTATATAATAGAATTGTTTGTAGTAACAAAAATTTGGGAGGAAAATACCCTAAATGTCCATCATTAGGGGACTGGTTAGATAAATTATGGTACATCCATACAATGGAAAACTATATATCTGTTAAAAATAATGCTGCTACTCTGTAGGTATTGAAATAGAATTATTCCCAATTTCTATTTTTAAGTGAAAAAGCAAAGTATAGAATTGTCTCAAAAGCTAACATTTGTATAGAAGCAATATAGACTTATATACAATACAAATACAGATCACTGGCAAGAGAAGTTTGCCCTAGAAAAAAGGGAACTGGATTCGTAGGATCAGATCAGGGAGAGACATTTACATTTTACTATATGACTTTTTTTACCTTTTGAATTTCTTGTAATATCAATGTATCCCTTAGTGTAATGAATTGAAATATGTAGTTTTAAAAACATGTCTTAGAGGGAATACACAAATTCACTATTATCTAGTAATACCATTACCAAATGGTTTAATTTGATTGACTAGTTTCATGATTGATTAAACCATTATTAAATAACACACATCATTAAAATCTTAATGGAATTTACTTTGTCCCTTAATAAAGGCTGGTCAGTGCATACCTCTATGAAAATGAGACTGAATTTTGACATATTTTGTCATAGAAGAGGGAAGAGTTTAGGCCCCAAAGAAAAAAATCATAAAGAAAGATCACAGCCAAATAACAGCTACAGGCAGTTGGGGGACTCTGGTCCCTGGATGAAGGAGCTACTGGGCAAAGTAGACACCGGGTGAATGGGGAAGGGTTGGTTGGAGAATCATGGAAAGCAGAACTAAAAATTCTGAAGTCAAAAGGAAGACATGATTTGTGACGGTGCCAACCTTGGTCAGAAAAACTTAAAATGTTTGAATGTTCTATGAGGTGAAGGGGATTCAGGGGCATCTCTAAGCTTTGCAGCAAGATTAGTACTAGGGAAGGTGCATTAGGTCTTTTGGGCCACTAGGGTACCATTTAGAGCAGTGTACTATCATTGTAGCCAATGGCCTGGAAACAAATGATTTCAAAGTAATGATACCCCAGTGGCCTGGAAGAGTTAATGTGCCTCCTAAGTGACTAATTTACCATTAGGGAGTTATTTAGCCTCTGGGGAAGATAGAATTTGTTCTCACAAAGGCAGAGTAACTTGCTAGATAACATTGAAAAGTCAAACACAGTAGAGACTTTTCTATTTTGATGCCTTTGTAGATTTGTTCTGCTAATCTGGTCAGTCACTTAACATCTCTTTGGTTCAGAATAACTGAAACAGGGCCATGGTCCTTTAGTCTATCTGAATCTCAGGCATTGCTAAAATAACACCTCCAAAACACTTAAGGAGAGTATTCTTTTAATATCGGGGTGGCAACATGTTGTAGAACCCAAAGTCACACACTGAAAATCAAATGACTGGATTTTAGTCCTCAGAGAACTGTTAACCAGCTAGTTGACTATGGATATGGTTCTTAACTTCTCTGAGGCCTAAGAGTTCTTATTCATAAAATAAGATCAGACTTTGATGACCTCTGACACCTGTTTGAACTCTAACGTTTGTGAATTTTAACCAAATACCTAGAAATAGTCAGTTAAAAGAAGTCTATAAAATTTTTACCATTTCACTTTCTTCTAAGTTCCTCTATCATTAGTCTAGCAATAACTTACTTAGAATGTAAGATTTAGAGAACACTTCTTGGCCAAAGGAGATGAATATGAACAGCAACAACAACAAAAGATGGTACCTCTTGGTGTTCGATTAATCTCTCTCTTTTGAAAGTTAGAGCATATACTCATGAAAAAGACAAAAAGAAAAGGAGATGGAAAAAAGGAAAATCTTAAAACATATTCAACAACACAAATAATATAAATAATGTATAGCCACATAAAAAAGTATACAAAAATCAGGTGTGGTTAAACCAAGAAGACTTCCTGGAAGATTCAAAGAAAAGAGGATATTTAGGTTAGCAGAGTAAAGGAAGGAAGCTATCATAATGGCTGAATAATTAATACACCAAGGCAAGAATTTAAAAATAAGTACTGTAAGCAGAATGGTTATCAAATTAGTAATATGACACTAAAGATTTTGCATAAAAGATTAATAAGATTTTGGAATGAGCAAGTTAAGGATGTTATTGAGGTAGAAGTTTACTGATGAAAAAACTTAATGATGATGACAGAGAGGAATTTTTACATGAAAATATTAAAAAGGTTAAGATTCATAATTAAGGGCAGAATCATGCCATGACAAAAACACAATTTAAAGGAAAAATAAAGTTATCTAAGTTGAAAGCACATTCGGGAGATTAACAAATAAATACAGAATGATTAGTATAATTAATAATATTTCAATAGGTCGCATTAGTTTTTCTTCTTCCTATGTGAAACATTAACAAGCAAAAATCTAAAAACTATGGCCCTGGCTGGCTCAGTTGGTTGGAACACAACTGCCTGCACCAAGAAGTTGCAGGTTCAATCCCTGGTCAGGGTGCATACAGAGGGACCCACTCAAAGTTTCTCTCTCACATCAATGTTTCTCTCTTGCATCGATGTCTCTCACTCTCTTTCTCTTCTTCTCTCTCTCTAAAATCAATAAAAATATCCTCATATGAGGATTTTCAAAAGAAATCTATAAAGTATGTTAGATAAAATGAAAAAAAAAAAACATTATGAAGTTAAAAGAGGAGAAACTTTGTTCTAAGTACTCCACAACTTGATACATTTTAGAATCTAACCAAAGACTAAATAAATTGAAATTAGCATTAAAATATTTGGAAATTGAGTTTAGAAGAATTAGGTCACCATTTGCCTTCCAATTAAGGATTAGACTGGATTGCAAGAAATATCATAACATTTTATTTTATGTATTATATTTTCTTGCATTAGAATGAGCATCCTTAAAGAGATAATTCACCGAGAGGTGACTGTTTGAAATATTTATTTCAGCTTTCTAGTAAGCCTATTGCAGATGGAAAATAACACAGATAAAACTCCTGAAAACATATCTAAATAACAAACTTCTTATCCAATGCCTTGTTAATACCTCACTTCGCAGAACACCACAGCACAGGCAAGTCAAACTCAACTGCTATGATTTATAATAGTCTTCTCGCTTCAAGATTATGTTCTAAATAAATCCTCATTTTTAGATATAAGTATTCCAAGTCTTCATTGTCATCTAGTTGAATGAATTAACTAAGGATAGTATCACATACCCTCATGGCCACACAGAGAAGGAAAAGTGAGTGAGCAAACGGTCTCTGCACAATGAAAATGGATGCTTGCAATTCTCACATATAAAGCATGCGGATTTTACTCATATCATGCATGCCATGCAGGCCTTCACTCAGATTCTGTTTATTCTGATTTCAACTGGTCAGCCCAGTTGTATGTACTTATTTCTATCAATTCCAGAGAATAGTTTGAGTAAAAATTATCAAGAGAAAAGGGTTGCTATTGGCAGGCATACTGCCTTGGGACCCGTGAACACTGTCACACGGGGTAGAGGAAGAGCGAGTAAAATCACAGACCTGCAGGTGCAAAGAGGACGACATGCCAGCCAGGGCCGTCTAGTAAAGGAGCGAATGTCTCTGTGGACCTCATGAGCCCTCCGGGTGTGACAACATGGGCTATTACAGCCCCGTACAGTAATTGAGAGAAGTAACAATGAGCTCGAGTTGTGAAGAATGAAATAAATTACGTTAAGCACATGTTGTTGAGGAATAGAAAGAGTTGAAACCAGAAGTATGTTGTATTTGTAGGGGTTAAAGTTCAGATATTCCAAAAATTCTGCTTTGGAAAAACTTAGTTCCTTAGAATTTTAGCTTGTTGAGGTTTAAACATAACATACACCTTCTTTCCTATTCTTTCTGAAAAAAGTGTTTCATGAAAACATTATCATACATGAGCAAAATCTCTGTGGCTTGAGTTTGAATTTCAGTTTTATTATGACTAGTTCACATGTTTAGTTTTAGGTGTTCTTAGATATAAAATTGTACGAGTAATATAGACCTCAAAGAGATGATATAATAATTACTAATGACTATAAATTTTTAAAAGATTTTGTTTACTTATTTTTAGAGAGAAGGGAAGGGAGGGAGACCGAGAGGGAGAGAAACACGAAAGATGCCAGCGTGTGAGAGAACACCCACCGGCTGCCTCTCGCACGCGCCCTGACTGGGGGCTGCACCCACAAGCCAGGCATGTGCCCTGACAGAATCACACCGGTGACCTTCCACTTTGTGGAAAGACACCCAACTAGTCAGGGCTGATTATAAAATTCTTTTTAAAAAATTACACTTAGTGTTTATTATGTTTTAGTGTCTGTGCTAAGGCTTTATATAGATATTAATTCTCACAACCACTCTATCAAGTATATCTGTTAACATCACCCCCCGTGTTACAGTTGATGGAACTGAAAAACAGAGACATCACCTAACTTGTTCGAAGTCACACAGTTAGTTGTACAGGGGCAGAGAGAGGATTCCAATTCAGGCAGTTTGGCACCAAGGTTTTCTGTTTTAATCAGTAACCTAATATGTATGTAAAGAATACAGTAAAAACCACAGCGCCTATCATATTCAGCTCCAACTAGCTGTTTCTGACTTCCATTCCCTTTCTACTACACGTTAATATGAAAACAGTGAACGATAATTTTATTTTTCTGATCAATGTTCTCTTATTGATACTAATGGCTGTTTCTCCTGCTGCCTATCTCACAAAGCTATCACTTGAGATGTGACTCAACATGTATTAATTATGCAACTTCTATGTAATAGGTACCAAAAATGTAGAGGTGATTCTCATATGTTTTGGCCTTTGAATTGCTATGGCTGGGGAATTGGGGTTGGGGGATACTACATACAACTAACTATTGAGCTGCCCAGCCAACACTCTGCCTTTGAAGATAAAAAAAGGTATTCTGTCACCAGATTTTTGTGGTTAAAAGAAGCAAGAAATGCAGGATCTCATTGCAGTCCTGATTGTCAGATATGTTCTTGATTAATCGCCCACCAGTTTAACTACGTAAGTGCTGTGACACTACATTATTTTAAAATTAGGAGCCGCTTTTTTAAATGTTTCTCCCATTGGAGAATGCTCTTTTTTAAAATTTAATCTTTATTGTGTTTTTTTCCATTACCATTCAAGTCCCCTTATACACACACCCCCAGCAATCACCACCCTGTTGTCCATGTCCAGGAGTCCTTCTCTCTTTTTGCTCAACCCCACCACTCCCTAACCTCCTCCCCCCACCTGTCATCAGCTTTGAAGAAAATTTAGGGAAAAAGTAATGGGACAATTTATAAAAGAATGATTCCAAAACCTTGCTTAGTTTCAGATGGTGACATGGGACATTTGGGGACATTAGCAAGAACAGAAGTGGGACACACATAACCTGATCTTGGAGGCTGGTATAATCGAGTTACTGCAGTTTTGCTACAACTCTTGACTACTTTTTAATTTGCCTTTATGAGGAAGCATTTGATTGTGAAGGGAATGACACATATAAAAAGAGATATACCATTGAGAATGATATGTAACCATCTGTCTCCTAAAATAAAAATATATGGTTATATATAAATATATATGATTATAAAGGAAATTTGTACATTTGATAGAACATTTAGAAAGGCTAGAGAGGAGGGAAGGAGGAGAGGGGAGGAGAAAAAGAGAGTGAGAATCATTTCAAATTTTAACATTCTAATGAATGAACCTCAGCAATTTTTATTTTCTTCCAGGTTTTAGTCTAAGTACGTATGTTTTACCAAGTTATATGCATGATATTAATGCAATTTGCATTCTGCTCCATTAATAGTTTTTATACATTATAACATGTCATCAAACTTTAAATATATATTCTAATATTAAATAGCATTTTGTTTGTAGTTTGTTTTATCTATTCATTTATTCCTTCTAAAAATCAAATAGCAAATACTTATAAGATAAAATATACTATAAGCATGTAAAGATTAATAAAACTGTTCTCAATCTTAAACACCTTATAGTTTTGTTTTGGAAGAAAATAGGTATTTAGTCAAGGAAATATAATAAAATTGTATAGGTATTGATCAATGGTAGATGTATATAGGACGCAGTTTGAAAAACAAAAAAAAATATAGGAAAATGGTCAATCCTTCTGGATGGAAAAGGTCATAAAATGCTACATTTACAAAGTTGATTCTGAAGGATGATTATAAGTTTTTGAGGTTGAAATACTAGAGAAGACCAAGAAAATTTGAACATTCAGGCAAAAGGAGAATGTGAACAAAGGGACTGGACACTGGCATGTACACCACACCACAAACTAATTCTTTGAGAAGCCTCACTTCTGGTGTGAGAGGTCAGGTCCAACATAATCAGGGACATGCCAAAGAGATCTTTGGAAATTACCAAACATTTCAAAGCTGGCACAGTCAACTTTGTATTTGATTAATGTCACCCTGGTCTGACCAATAGCAGCAGATAGCCAAAAAAGAGGCACAGCCAGAGTAAAGGATGATGGTTAGTGAACTATGGTTAGATCAGGCTACCAATGATGAGGGTTTACTACAGATGTGGCTGGACATACAGACCTGAAAATACAGTGAAGTATATGAGGAGGCAAGTAGTTTGTCTGGTACTACATGTTTGTGATAGGTATTGGATGTTGGATTGGGGCTCGGGGGAAATGTAGGCTAGAGATAAAGATGTAAGAGTCATCAGAGGGTAGGGAAAGTGTTAAAATTGGACTTTTCCTGGTTAGAATTTATATTGAGATTCAAGACAAGAAAAGTAGGTATTTAAGCGTTCACAGATTTTCTATAGCAAACACAGCTCAAAATTGCTTTTTATAAGTTAATTAATTCATTAACCACTTCCAGACTATACCCTAGAAGATTCGTATTTTATTATGTAAAAACTGAACAATGTAGCATTCCTTGGAGAGAAACTCTAAGCCAACCAAGGGGAACTTGGAGAGCTTGGCCTGTGTGTTTTCCAGTAATGGCTGGTACATAACTCTCACCAGAGAATTGCCCGACAGGGATCTTCTGACTGGCAGAGGTGGCTGGTGGCAGCCAGATGAGGAGGCTGCAAAGGGAATATTTGGTATTTCTGAAGTTTGCCAAGAATCATTGGTCATCTTAAAAGGATCCACTCTCATGGTGCCACATGAATAAACTATTAGGAGATTGTGCTAAGGGAAATAAGCCAATCACAAGAAAACAAATAATATATGATTCCACTTACATGAAGTACCTAAGTCATCAAATTCGTAGAGACACGAAGTAGAATGGGGGTTGTAGAAAATCCAGGAACAGTAGCTGGGGAGTTATTATGTAACGGGTGCAGAGTCTCAGTGTTGCAAGGTGCCAAGAGTTTTGGCTAGATAGTGGTGATAGTTGCTCAGCGATATAAATGTACTTAATGTCACTCAAGGATACACTTGAAAGTGTTTAGGATGGTAAAATTTATATTATCATATTTCATCACAATTTTAAAAAATAGCTAATTAATTTTTGAAGAGGAATCCCTCTCCAAAACAAAATGAAACAGGTGATGGCACACTAGAGGTTTGAACTTCCTGGAGCCAGAAGATGAAGACAGAAGTGAAGCAGCTATTGGAGCCAGCTCATACAACCTCATAATAGCCCATTGTTAATTTTACAGGAATGTGGTGAGCTAATCGCCAAATAGGGCCATTCTATAGAGTGGAGTCAATTATATTATTTGATTTAAAGCAAATACATTTTATTAAAATTTCAAAGTCACAACTTACTTTTAATTTCATTAAGTTTTTACCATTACCTATGTATGGTCTTGTGTTTATAATAAAAATATTATAACATTGTCTATCATTACACATTTGGTAATATCAAATTGATAGTTTAAAATTAGCCATGATGAGACTACACACATTCTGACAATCAGATTTTTTCTCCCCAGAAAGGCAATTGTTAATCTTTTCGCTAACACACCAGAGAACTGTGAAAGATTGGCTCTCAGAGAGTTAGTATTTGAGCATCGGCCCCACAGATCAAATATACTTGTTGCAGGAAGGTCTTGTCTACCTTTCACTTTTTTCCCATGTCCCACCTATCTTCTGGTGTAAGATATTTTAAAATAATTTACTTATTTCCCTATACTAATAAGTTTAGGATGCTGTCAATGATTTGCTATTTTAAATAAGTTTCCAAACACGTATTTAATAAATTAACTTTTTGATAGCTTGGATTTTTAAAGGAAAATTCTTAGGAATTGCATTAGAGATTTAGATATTTTAAAAGTTAGTATCATTTTTATAATATTTCTTATTTTCTATTTTTTTGTGAAACAGGTGAATATTATATATTGATCATTTATCCTATGGAAAATGTATTGAAATTTGTTTTGTATTTTCTATGATTATTTTATATTTTTGAGATTATTAATACATGGTAAGAAAAGTCACTCCTCAAAATACCTTATTTCCTTTTATATTTCCTGAGATTTGTAAGTTATATATCCTATTTAAAATTATCTGAGTGGTTAACTTATCTATTAATAAAACTTATTTTTATCATAAAAGTGTGTACCATAAAAACAATTAACATACATGATGTATAAAGGGAAAGAAAAGCTTTGTTTCCTGTATGTCCAATGTCCCCTTCAAGAAGCCATCACTCACTCAATCACTTTTGTGTTTTTAATTTCTCCAGTGGCCCCCACCAGAATTCTTAATAATACTGTTCTAATTCTATATCTTACCTTCTTTAACTTTAAAGGATTCATATTCTTCAACTCACTGAAAACTTCCCCACAATTATGTTACATAATTATTTTTGATGTTTCTAAATTATTTAATTCATAGAGTTAAAGAACATTTAAATCTTTTGATCTTATTTATAAAAATAATAGTTGTTATATAAATAATATTCTGCACAGAACAAAGCACCTGCTGGGCCTATATAGAAGGAAGGTAATACCATGATTTTATACCTTCATTGTATGGAAATGAATGTGTTCCAAGAACTAAATTCAAGTGGATTCACTTTATTACTGACCACCAATTGATCATTATTTTACCTTAAGTTCATTTACTTCATCGTTGGACCATGACTTCATTGAACAACTTTTTCTTTCTTTCCTTTTATTAAGTGTATTTTATTGATTATACTATTACAGTTCCATTTTTTTCCCCTTTGCCCTGTCCTGCATGGTACCTCCATTCCCTCCAGTAATTCCCTGCCTAAGTTTATGTCCTTGGGTCATGCATATGAGTTCTTTAGCTTTTCCTTTTCCCACACTATTCCCAATACCCTCTGTGTATTCCGTACCCACCAACTATGCTTCTTATTCCCTGCACCAATCTCCTCCCTCCCCCTCTCCACTGATAACTCTCCATGTGATTTTCATCTCTATGACTCTGCTCCAGTTGTAGTTGCTTGCCCCATTTGTTTTTGTGGTTTTTAGATCCATTGTTGATAGTTGTGAATTTATTGCAACTTTACTGTTCATAGTTTTGATCTTCTTTTTCTTAGATAAGTCCCTCCAACATTTCATATAAGGGCTTGGTGATGATGAACTCCTTTAGCTTCACCTAGTCTGGGAAGCACTTTATCTGACCTTCAATTCTAAATGATAGCTTTGCTGGATAGAATAATCTTAGATGTAGGTCCTTGCTTTTCATCTCTTTGAATACTTTTTGCCTGTTCCTTCTTTCCAGCAAGGTTTCTTTTGAGAAACCAGATGATAGTCTTATAGGAACTCCTTTGTAGGCAACTCTCTTCTTTTCTTATGCTGCTTTTAAGATTCTCTCTTTATCTCTAATCTTCAACATATTAATTATGATGTTTTTTGGTGTGGCCCTCTTGGGGATCAACCTATTTGGGACTCTATGAGCTTCCTGGACTTGTATGTCTATTTTCTCTGCCAAATTGGGGATATTTTCTTTATTTTATTTTTTTAATACATTGGTTAGTTTCTTTAGAGGTGGAATATTTTAAAGGATTTATCAAGTTTCATTCTAAAATTATATAGATATAGAATGCATAGTTAATAAAAATCTTTCCGGATTTCATCCAGCAGTTTACTGTCAGTATTTTTGGTCTCACTCTTTTTGTGTGTGTGTGTTCCCTATATATTTTTTATTTAAGATGGGAAATCTGAGATAAGTACTATTTTTTGAAAAATACATATCTGTTGAAATCTGTTGTGAACATTGTGATGAATTTTATATGTAAGCAAGTAGCTTTTCTAAGGCTGTGCATATCAGTTTTCCAGTGCCCACGAAGAAATAATGATTATGTCTATCTCCATTAATTTAGAGGTTTAGAAGTATTTTAATCTTTTAAAAATTATTAAATAAACTTCTTACAAAATAAGATAATAACTTTTCCCTATCTTTTCTGTGGTATATATTTTTCCTTTAGTCTTATTTCTTCACTTTCTTTACATCAGAAGTCATCAGTGTTTAAAATATTTCTGCAGAATATAGTCATTAATAGCACAGAGTTTAGAATCAACAGGGGTGAATATGAGCTCTGAAATTAACTAGGTAAGCTTGGACCAGTTATTTAGCCTTTATTAGCACTTGTCCTCTCATTTGTAAAATGAGGATAATATTTTTAATTATATTTTATTGATTATGCTATTACAGTTGTCCCATTTCTCCCCCATCATTCCCCTCTACCCTGCACACCCCCTCCCACCCACATTCCCCCCTTTAGTTCATGTCCAGGTTTCATAAGTTCTTTAGCTTGTACTTTTCCCACACTATTCTTGACCTCCCCCTGTCTATTTTCTACCCACCATCAATGCTACTTATTCTCTGTACCTTTTCTCCCTCCCTCCTCCTTCCTCTCCCCTGTTGCTAACCCTCCATGTGATCTCCATTTCTGTGTTTCTGTTCCTATTCTATTGTTTGCTTAGTTTGCTTTTGTTTTAGGTGTGGTTGTTAATATCTATGAGTTGGCTGTCTTTTTACTGTCATATTTTTATCTTCTTTTTCTTAGATAAGTCCCTTCAACATTTCATATAATAAGGGCTTGGTGATGATGAACTCCTTTAACTTGACCTTATCTGAGAAGCGCTTTATCTTCCCTTCTATTCTAAATGAAAGCTTTGCTGGATAGAGCAATCTTGGATGTAGGTCCTTGACTTTCATGACTTTGAATTTCATGTCTTTCCAGCCCCCTCTTGCCTATAAGGTCTCTTTTGAGAAACCAGCTGACAGTCTGATGGGAACTCCTTTGTAGGTGACTGTCCCCTTATCCCTTGCTGCTTCTAGAATTCTCTCCTCCATTTTAATCTTGGCTAATGTAATTATGATGTGCCTTGGTGTGGTGTGTTCCTCCTTGGGTCCACCTTCTTTGGGACTCTCTGAGCTTCCTGGACTTCCTGGAAGTCTATTTCCTTTGCGAGATGGGGGAAGTTCTCCTTTATTATTTGTTCAAATAAGTTTTCCACTTGTTGCTCTTCTTCCCCTTTTGGTACCCCTATAAACTGGATGTTGGGGCATTTAAGGATGTCCTGGAGGTTCCTAAGCCTCTCTTCATTTTTTCAAATTCTTCTTTCTTCCTTCTTTTCTGTTTGGTTGTTTCTTTCTTCCTTCTGGTCCACTCCATTGATTTGAGTCCCAGTTTTTCTCCCATCTCTATTGGTTCCCTGTGCATTTTTCTTCATTTCACTTATTGTAGCCTCCATTTTTTTCTCTAATTTGTAACCAAAGTCAACCAATTCTGTGAGATTCCTAATCACCAGAGCTTTGAACTGTGCTTCTGATAAGTTGGCTACCAGTGCTATGAGCTCTGCATCTGATAGGCTGACCACCTCCTGGTCGCTCAGATGAATTAGCTCCAGGACCCCAGTCTGTTCTTCCTTTTGAGCCATGCTTGGTTTTTTTTTTTTGGTTGTTGTTGTTGTTGTTATTGTTGTTGTTGTTTTTGTCTGGTCATGGCTGTTACTTAGTGAGGGGCAGAGCCTTAGGCGTTCACCAGGCCTGGGCAGCCCAGTTGCTGGGTTGTGATGCTGGATGTGGAGACGGGGTTCGAGAGGGAACAATGGTGCTTGCTCTGCTCTCTCTCAGATTACACTCCCTTCCACCTCTTTCCCCAAGCAAAGTGGGCCCTTCTGGTGCTGACCTCATGTAGGTGGGCCTGAGCATGCTCCAGGACCCTGTGGGTCTCCACAGTGAACTCTCCTGTGAGGCTGGGACTCCTTCCTGGCACCTCAGCCCCTACAAGTGTGTTCAATCATGTGTCTAGGCTTCACTTCCCAGGGATGGGGCCCTGTATCACGCAGTCTGTCTTGCTGCCCATTTTCTTCTGGTTTATCCGTGCACAGATGTGTGTCTGCCGTCTGCTGCCTTGCGCGTCCTGCTTGGCCTCCTCGAGTTTGGCAACCACCACCTGTGCGCCTGGGGTGACTGCGCACCTGGAACCACCAGCCACTGTCTTCTCCTGCCACGACCACTCACCACCCGACTCTGTCCCTCTTATTGGTCTGGGTGAATCATTGTCAGACTTCCTCCATACAATTCAATTTTCTATCTGTCCTTGTTGGGGTTTTTTTGGTTCTATATTTTTGTTGACCTTAATCTTGGTTGTGAAAGGAGGTACAGTGTGTTCACCTATGCCTCCATTTTGGCTGAAAGTCCAAAATGAGGATAATTTTAATTTTGTCATAGAAGAAGTAGATATTAAGTGAATTAACCAGGAAAGTTCTTAGGACCAAACTTGACACAAAATAAACACTAATATGTGCCAATGTTTGACATTATTGTTTTTACTTTCTAACTTATTCAGAATATTTTTCGTTCAGAGTAAACTATTTTACTGTTTCATAAATATCCCATTGCTTCTTTCAATCTCTCCTGTGATATGATTTTGTTCTTATTTAATTATTGAATACATATGGGATTTATTTTACTATATAGATGAGATTAGGATCTTAAATACCACATCTTGATCTTCTAACTAGTTTTTAAATACTTTATTGAATATTACTCTTCCATGTTGATAGATTCTGTTAATTTCATTAAATATTAAATTCTTACAAAAATAGTAACATGTGTGTGGTCTAATTTTTCTGAGCTGTTGAAATACCAATTCATATCTCAAGGTAAAAAATTCTCATTTATGGTAGCTTTATAATACATTTCATTACTTAATAAGACAAATTCTATTCCATTTCACTTATAGTTATGAAGGCATGGATTCTGATTTGAATTATATAAAGTAAAAAAATAATTAATCCAAGAAGCCTTATCTTCGATAGTGGCTTAGGAAAAAAAAGACAAGCTATTCAAGTTTGGCATAAAGCTATAGCATTAGATTGGGGGAAAAACAGGTAGATAGATTTTTTTTTAAAGAAAAGAAAGAATATTTTAGCTAAGAATCACAGGTGTATCCAAGATAAATTACACGCATCAAAGAGAGCAGCTTAGCATACTTTTTGTTACCTTTAATATAGGGCAGTGAAGAATGGTTAAAAGTGACAAAAAGAATTGGACATTACCTTTTCATCATGCTGCTTCTTTTTAAGTTCATTTTTCCTGCTTCTTGTTCACTTGTTGAACTGAACATTACAATCTCAGCTTTTCAATTTATTAGCTGAATGACATTCCCCAGTCATGTAACCTCCCTAATTCTGTGCTCTCATCTAAAGGTGGAGATTAAATAAGTCCACCTGTAGGGATGATTAGTTATGAAAAACACAAAACCTGAGCAGCGGTTGTTAAAAACGAAACAACTCCAACATAGTAGTTCATCCATTCATTTGTATTATTTATTTTATGTAATTTCATTAGTGGGCCTGAATCTCAGACCAAATGATATGAATGAACCGATTCATGAACAAGGGGGAAATCAGGCCCTTTTTCCTTCCTCAGTCCTTTATCTTTGGCGTTGCAGCATTCCGGTTTCCCCTTCACCCACAGTACTGCCGGTTCATGTTGTTGCCAATCCAGGCCCACTCGGCCCTAGTCATTGGCTCTCCCCCATTGTCTGCCAGCCCTTGGAGAGCAATTGTTTCACAAGCTTGGACTTATTAGTGAATAACTGGCTGGATGCTTTTTCGACTACAAATCTTTCATGAACATCAAAACTATAAAACTGAGCCTAAGAAACTGTTGCAGTTGTCAAAGCCAGAAACCCTAATTCCTACTCAATTCACCATCAGAGCATCAGCCTCTGATTCACCTCTCTTAGATTCTTTCCATGGGTCAGAGGCCAGACTAGCCACTTTCAGTTAGCATAGCAAGAAGCACCTGCTAAGAACCTAGTTTGTCTAATGGTTATGGCGTTTCAAGCTGAACAGCATCATTTTGGTTAAAAATAACAAACAGTAATTTTAATTTTGCTTTTAGAAAGCTATGAGAATAAAAGCCTACCAGCATAATTGATAGGGTGAAAAGAAATTAATTGGGCTGTGAACAGCTGCACAACCTCACATGTTAGTGAGATGAGACATGAGTTCATCATGGGATGGCTTTACAGTTATTGAACATAACTTGGAAAGCAAGATTTCATTGAAATTGACTGTATCTTTTGGTTACAATGAGTAAACACTAGCGGACACTGGCCAGTGTGGAAAACTAAACCGCAAAGCCCAGGTGCTTTGCTGCCGAGTTCATCACTGTAACTTCCGGGCTCACTTGATTGTTCTTGTCATTTTAAAGCACAAGTACTCTGACGGAGAAGACATTCCAAAGCTCCACTCTTCTCTGTTTAGAAAACAATGCTGCACAGCATATTTTATAAATAGATTAGAATGATTACCAGTATGCAACAAATTCTGCTTTCATGTGTTCACGGATTTTCTAATACAAGCTTAGAACAGTGCCAGATCAACACACCAAATGTTTTACCAACTGCTAGCAGGGAGTAAAGCTGTCTCATTCTGGATCCCTTAGTTTCAAACTCTAGTCTTTACTTTACCTTTTAAAGTAATATTTCAGGGCTTTTCTGACTATATTTTCTGACCCAAGAATCATTGATAATGATCTGGTGAAAACTTGAATAAATTAGGAAACAAGGTGATAAATTTCTATTGATGTGGGCTGTTTTTATAAATGAAAATCGTGTTGCATTTTTACTGTGTCTGTTTCTCCCTGTGTAATCTAAAGGATATATTTCTTCATTCTCATTACCTTAATAAAATGTGTATCAAATTAGCCAGTTTATTAGTGATAATAAATGAGAAATAGCCCTGGCTGGTGTTGCTCAGTGGATTGAGTTTCGGCCTGTGAACCAAAGGGTCGCTGGTTCAATTCCTAGTCAGGGCACATGCCTGGGTTGCAGTCCTGACCCCCAGTGGGGAGTGCATGAGAGGCAACCACACATTGATGTTTCCCTCTCTTTCTCCCACCTTTCCCCTCTGTCTAAAAATAAATAAATAAAATTAAAAAATGAGAAATCACTATAAAAAATCACTGAGCCCTAGTTGGTGTGGCTCAGTGGATTGAGTGCAGGCCTGTGAACCAAAGGGTCCCTGGTTTGATTCCCAGTTAGGGCACATGCCTGAATTGCAGGCCAGGTCCCCGGTAGGGGGCACGCAGTAGGCAACCACACATTAATGTTTCTCTCCCTCTCTTTCTCCCTCCATTACCCTCTGTCTAAAAATAAAATAAATAAAATCTTTAAAAAATTATTGAAAAAATAACTAATAGCAAAAAAACTAATAGCAAAGAAACATATAATTAAAATAATCTAACAATTTAGAAAAGAACACTGACAATGTATTGATTTGGTCGTTAACTAAACTGATCATGCTGAAGTATATCAGTATCTTTATATACACTGAGGATTGAATCATTGGTTCATGTTGTGACATGTGCACATTTTCTGGCATTAAGTGTTATCAACAAGCATTGGAGTTTTGTTGGAAGTCATCCTTTCTATGAAGGATACACTGTAAACTAATACACTTCTACAGCAACAGTAGTTTTGTAATATAATGCACTCTAGCAGGGAAAATATCTGAGTAAAATAATAGTAAATGGACATTTTTACAAGATGATGTGTTTTTTAAACATGTGTAATTCTCTTTTTATGACTCTTGGATATTGCTTTATTACCCCTTCATGGAAACTATTTTTTTAATTTGAACACTATAATATTTACTGAGTACCTACTATGCAATACTCAGTATGCTAAATGCTCTTACTCTATTTGATCTGAATGAACAATAGGCCATGTTTACAAGTGAAAAGACATGAACAAATGTGTCTAATTGTGCCTTTTCAATGATGTGATGGGGCAGTAATGTATTTGAGTTCTGAACTAATCAATCACCTTAGAACACAAGGCGAATTTAGATTAGTCTTATGCGTAGAAGCCTCTTTTAAAATTTGCCAGCCTTTCTATATATCGGAATTCCAAATATCATGCTGTTCTTCCTACCTTTGTTCTTCTGCACTGATAGTTTTTAAAATGAAAGCCCTAATCTGTATTATATAGGATCATTAATTTCTGCATTTTACACTTGAGCAACAGCACTCTGATTATCTGCTGCAATGAAAAGTAAGCAGCACTGCTTTTGCAGACTTAATTACCTACTGCAGGGCCTTTCTTCTCCCTGTTACCACAAACAGTCTGGAAATGGGGTCAAAAGCATGATTAGAAACCAAATTAGCCACTGAATTCAGAAAACAAACATGGAAACAGATCCAATAAGCCACTCTAATACAGAAGTCAGTTTCCTATCACACCTGGGTTTATCCAAAGTGACTCAATTTCATATCCCTTGCAAGAACAAAGCCACACTAACAAAGGCTGTCCAATGACTTTTATAGCTGAGAAAATAAAATTAACTTAATAATAAGCAAGGGATCAGTGTTATAATAAATTAGAGTCCATCTAGGTGAGAGGAACTATTTTGGAATTTGACTTATATATTACATAAATGACCAGAAAAACACCCACATAGTTTTTAAAAAATTAATCCTCCAATTTCTAGTTTTAAAAAGTCATAAAATAGGCAGTTTGTTGGTTTATAAACTATTGCCATAATATTTTTAAATAAGTAGCATTAGTCTTGATGTTTTTATGTTTTTGCCTTTCTTTTGGGAATTTTATTTATATACCATGTGATAGGTATTTTCTAAAGCCCAATCGATATGGCCAATCTTATCCATATAGTGTTTTTCTTTAATCATGTCCAGTTTCTAAACACAACACTAAAGTGCCCAGAGAATTTGAAGGCATTTTCTAGCTACATACAAAAGAATGATGTCTCATAGATTAAGGTCTTCCTTTTCAAAGAATTTAATGGACAGTAATAGAATTTTATACCATAAATGAAATGCTGATCGATTTATATTAACAGGGATAATAGTGTTTAGTTACAATATTGACAGGTATAGTAACATGATGACCTAATTTAGAAGATTGTAGAGCAAGACACCTATTGGTTAAAAATATTCATAAAAAGTAACAGAGAAACAAAATGATAAAATATTTAAAGAATACACAGGAAAATGAGTCAATAAAAACCACAGTTAACATTAAGAGATCATTGAGTTCCATTTAAAATTTGCTTACCTGAATGTATCGCACACAAATGCAACGAATCATAGTTGCTCAAGCTTAAAATATAAAATCTAATCCTATTTTATTTATAGAATAACTGTTCAGAAAAGCAATAACTTAAAAAAATTTACTTATCAAAAAAGATTTACTTATCAGTAAACAATCGGGTTAAAATCTGGCTATATTTCAAAGTCATGTCTTATATATTGCAGGTAGCTACGATCTTGTAACACACTTGTACATATAAGAGTACTCACAGTCACTTAGAACTTTATAATAATTATCTATAAATTCCCATGCACACTGAAAAATGAGAAAAAACATAGCTTTCCTCAGAATAGCTACTCCTCCTATGCATTTATGTCCATTTCACTTGTAATTTTAGCTAATCTCTAAGATTCAGTTACAACCAAAAAGGCTTATATTTCATGATGAAGACACCCTATCTCCTTAAGCAAAATAAAGGAAGGATCTGAACAATTGTAGTGAATATATGGGAAATATACTGAAGAGACACAATAAGCTAGGCCATAAATCTTTTCCTTTACTCCAAGTTCTGTCGTTCTTTCTCTTTGGGGGTAGGGGACGTTGACTTTGGTCTGTACTGTCCGGCGACTACATGGACGCTCCCGCTTTGTGACTGAAGCCTTGGCGACAATGAGGACTGGAAGCTCACTGGATTCATTTAGAAAAAACTCTTAAAGATAGCCAACTATTTCCTGACTTTTCAGAGGATATCAGTAAAATATAATGCCCACGTCTGATTGAACTGAGGGCATTTTTCGAGGAGAAAATCACCTCATTGTTACTAGTTCATTTTTCTAGAGCTATTTTCTCTCATCAAGGGACTATTGTCCAGTGAACATAATTTTGGATCAAAAGAACCTTATAGCCCATCCATGTTGAACATACCTTTGCTACCTGCCTATTCTTATTTTGAGGAATTTTGTCAAAAACTTCAACCAGTCAATCAATATTTATCATCTGCTGTGGCAATTTGTGCTTGGACAATATAAAAAGAAGTAAAAGGCCTAAAAAAAGCATATAGTCCAGTAGAAAAGACTTTAAAAATAACATTCATAATAAAAAAAAATACATTCTATACAAGATAGCTATGATACCTTAGAAAGAGTATAAGCTTTGGAGCTAGACAGATGTGAATTAGATTCACTCATAAGAAGCATGGGACTTTACAGAAAAAGGAGAATTTTGAGAATCAGTCTTCTCACCTATAAAATGAGAATAGAATTTTCCAATTTTCAAATTCAAAATGATTTTGTTTTAAAATGATTTAAATGATTTAAATTGTCAAATTCAAAAGGATTTTAAACTTTGTTTAAGTAAAATCTTAAACAAAGAAACAGATTTTAAAAAAGATATATCTCACTTGTAGTGCCTGGCATATAATATGTGACATGTATATCCTTGCTCATTACGGCCATGATTGACTGCTATTAGTACTCCTGTGTATAAGAAAATTATAAACAACAAGCATGCTTGTGTTCTAACTATATAAAGGGTGGTTAGGAAGGCAAAGAGAGTGGGGCAGAAAACATACAAAAACTGTATAAACCTAATCAAGTGGTGAGGAAGAAATAAACTGTTTATATTGGAAACAGAATCAAAGATCAGGGTAATAGAAACTTCCAGTCAAGATGTAGGGATACATAGATACATTTTACCTCCTTGTACAACCAAAGGAAGGACAACAACAAATATAAAAACAAAAAATAACCAGAGCTGCCTAGAAATTGAACTGTATGAAAGTCTGACAACCAAGGAGTAAAAGGAGAAACATTCATTGAGACTGTTAGGAGGGTCAGAGAGGAGTAGTCAGGGCAGAGAGCACACACAGCAAGGTGGTGGCTGGAGGACAGGGTGGTCCCACATTTGTGTGTGGATAAACAGGGAAGAACAAATGGGGAGTGAGACAGACCACACAACCCAGGGCTCCGGTGCAGGGGAATAAACTTCAAAACCTCTCGCTATAAAAAGCTGTGGGCATTGTGGTGGTGGGAGAAACTCCCAGTCTCACAGAAGAGTTTGTTGGAGAGACTCACAGGGTCCTAGAACTTGTATAAACCCACCCACTCAGGAATCACCACCAGAAGGGCCCAATTTGCTTGTGGGTAGCAGGGGAAGTGACTGAAAGATGGCCAAGAGCTGAGCAAGTGGCATTGTTCCTTCTCAGAACCCTCCCCCACATATAGCACCATAACACAGCAATGTGGGTTGCCCCATCCTGGTGAACACCTAAGGCTCCACCCTTTATAATGTAACAGGTGCACCGAGATAAAAAATATGGCCCAAATGAAAGAACAGATCAAAGCTCCAGAAATAGAACTAAGTGATGAAGAGATAGCCAGCCTCTCAGATGCAGAGTTTAAAACACTGGTAATCAGGATGTTCACAGAAATGGTTGAGTATGGCCATAAAAATAGAGGAAAAAAGTGAAGGCTATGCGAAGTGAAATAAAGAAAAATAGGGAACCAAAGGTGAAGGAAAGGAAACTGGGACTCAAATCAATGATTTGGAGCAGAAGGAATAAATAAACATTCAGCCAGAACAGAATGAAGAAACAAGAATTCATAAAAAGAGGAGAGGCTTAGAAAACTCTGGGAAAACTTCAAATGTTCCAACATCCGAATCACAGGGCTGCCAGAAGGAGAAGAGGAAGAAAAAGAAATTGAAAACTTGTTTGAAAAAATAATGGAGAACTTCCCCAGTCTGGCAAAGGGAATAGGATGTATATGACAAACCCAAAGCCAACCTCATACTCAATGGGCAAAAACTGCAAGCATTTCCATTAAGATCAGAACAAGACAGGATGTCTGCTTTCAACACTCTTATTCAACATAGTACACTGAAAGCCCTACTCAAGCAATCAGAGAAGAAGAAATGAAGACATCCAAATTGGAAATAAATAACTAAAACTGTCATTATTTACAGATGGCATGATACTGTATAGAGAGAATCCTAAAGACTCCACAAAAAATACTAGAATTGATAAATGAATTCAGTAAAGTAGCAAGATACAAGTTAATATACAGACATCAGCAGCATTTTATACATCAATATTGAACTATCAGAAAGCTAAGAAAATAATCCTATTTACAATTGCTTAAAAAAATAAAATACCTAGCAATAAATTTAACCAAGGATGTAAAAGATTTGTGCTTGGAAATGTATAAGACATTGAAGAAAAAAAATTGAAGGAGATAGAAATAAGGGGAAGCATAAACTATGTTCATGTATAAGAAATTTTAACATCTTTAAAATGTCCATACTACTCAAAGCAATCTATAGATTCAATGCAATTTCTATCAAGATGCCAATAGTATATTTCGTAAAACTAGAACCAGTATTTCAAAAATTTGTATAGAACCACAAAAGACCCTGAATAGCCACAGTAATCTTGAGAAAGAAGAACAAAGTTGGAAGAATCATGTACCTGATATCAAACTATGCTACAAGGCCGTAATAGTCAAAACAGAATGGTACTGGCATAAAAGCAGACACATAGATCAATGGAACAAAATGGAGGGCCCAGAAATAAATTCACATCTTTTTTCTTTTTTAATTATATTTTATTGATTATGCTATTACAGTTGTCCCATTTTCCCCCATCATTCCCCTCCACCCTGCACACGCCCTCCCACCCACATTCCCCACTTTAGTTCATGTCCATGTGTCACAAGTTCTTTAGCTTCTACTTTTCCCACACTATTCTCGCCCTCCCCCGGTCTATTTTCTACCCACCGTCTGTGCTACTTGTTCTATGTACCTTGTCCCCCTCTCTCTTCTTCCCTCTCCCCTATTGCTAACCCTCCATGTGATCTTCATTTCTGTGTTTCTGTTCCTGTTGTAGTGGTTTCCTTAGCTGGCTTTTGTTTTAGGTCTGGTTGTTAATACATGTGAGTTTGCTGTCTTTTTACTGTTCATCTTTTTTTATCTTCTTTTTCTTAGATAAATCCCTTTAACATTTCATATAATAAGGGCTTGGTGATGATGAACTCCTCTAACTTGACCTTATCTGAGAAGCACTTTATCTTCCCTTCCATTCTAAATGACAGCTTTGCTGGATAGAGCAATCTTGGATGTAGGTCTTTGATTTTCATGATTTGGAATACTTCTTTCCAGCCCCTTCTTGCCTGTAAGGTCTCTTTTGAGAAATCTGCTGACAGTCTGATGGGAACCCCTTTGTAGGTGACTGTCCCCTTATCCCTTGCTGCTTCTAGAATTCTCTCCTTCAATTTAATCTTGACTAATATAATTATGATGTGCCTTGGTGTGTTCCTCCTTGGGTCCAACTTCTTTGGGACTCTCTGAGCTTCCTGGACTTTCTGGAAGACTATTTCCTTTGCCAGATTGGGGAAGTTCTCCTTTACTATTTGTTCAAATAAGTTTTCCACTTGTTGCTCTTCTTCTTCCCCTTCTGGTACCCCTATAATTCGGATGTTGGGATGTTTAAAGATGTCCTGGAGGTTCCTAAGCCTCTCCTCATTTTTTTGAATTCTTGTTTCTTCGTTCTTTTCTGTTTGGTTGTTTCTTTCTTCCTTCTGGTCCACTCCATTGATTTGAGTCCCAGTTTTCCTCCCATCTCTGTTGGTTCCCCATGCATTTTTCTTCATTTCACTTATTGTAGCCTTCATTTTTTCATATAATTTGTGAGCAAAATCAACCAATTCTGTGAGCATCCTGATCACCAGGCCTTTGAATTGTGCATCTGATAGGTTGGCAATCTCTTCGTCGCTTAGATAAATTGGCTCTGGGGCTCTGATTTGTTCTCCGGTTTGAGCCATTTTCATTTCTGGGTTTTCTTTCTTTTTTTTTTTTTGGTCTAGTCGCAGCTGTTATGTAGTGAGGGGTGGAGCCTTAGGTGTACCCCAGGGCGGACAGCCCAGTCGCTGGGTAGTGACGCTGTATGTGGGGGCGGGGTCTGAGAGGAGACAATGGCGCTTGCTCTGCTCACTCTTGGATTCCCCTCCCTTCCACCACTTCCCCTTTGCCTGGATTATCTGTGTGTGAATGTGGGACCACCCGGTCAGCCAGCTGCCTTGTGCGGCCTCACTGGTTCTGCACAGTTGCTGCCCCGTGCCTGGGTTCTGCTAGTCACCACCTGTGCACCTGGGGGCTGCCAGCCGCTGCTGCCTGCGTGCCCGTCTGCACCTCCACTTTTTCCTGTCGTGACTCCGCCCCTCTTACCGGTCTGGATGAATCGTTGCTGGACTTCCAAACAGTTCGATTTTCTGAGTTCTGGTTGTTTTCTTGTGTCTAAATCTTTGTTGTCCTTAATTTTGGTTGTGATAGGAGGCACAGTGTGTCTGCCTACGCCTCCATCTTAGCCAGAAGTCCAAAATTCACATCTTTATGGTCAATTAATATTTGATAAAAGAGGGAAAAACATACAATGGAGTAAAAATAGACTATTCACTAAAAGTATTTGGAAAATTTGGCAGATACATGCAAAAAAAATGAAACTAGACCACCTTCTTACACAATACACAAGAATAAATTCAAATGTAAAAGACCTAAATGTTGGACTGAAAATATTAAAAGTCCTAGAAGAAAACATAAGTAATAAAATCTTGAACAATTCTCATAACAATATCTTTTTTGATATATCTCCTCAGGCAAGGGCAGCAACAACAAAAAATTAAATGGGGCTACATCAGAACAAAAAGTTTTTGCACAGCAGAGGAATCCAGTAAAACAAAAAGACAACCCACAGAATGGGAGAACATGTTCACAGATACATCTGATAAGTGGTTAATATCCCAAATCTATAAAGTACTTATAAAACTTAACACCCCAAAAAAATGACTCAATTTAAAAAAGGGGAAAGGACCTGAATAGATACATGCCCAAGGAGAATATACAGATGGCCAATAGATGTAAGATACTCAACACCACTATCATCAGAGAAATGCAAACTAAAACCACAATGACATACTATCTCACACCTGTAAGAATGGCTGTCGTCAACAAATCAACAAACAACTGCTGGCCAGGATATGGAGAAAGGGGAACTCTTTTACATGGCTGATCAGAATGCAGATTAGTGCAGCCACTGTGGAAAGAAGTATGGAGACACCTCAGAAAATTGAAAGTGGATCTGCCTTTTGACCCAGTGATCCTACTTCTGGTAATATATCCAAAGGAACCCAAAACACTAATTTGAGAAAACATAAGCACCCCTATGTTCATTGCAGTGTTGTTTACAGTCACGATATGGAAGCAGCCCAAGTGTCCATCAGTAGATGAATAGATAAAGCAACTATGGGGCATTTACACAATGGGATACTACTCAGCCATAAAAAAAAGAACATTTTGCCCTTTGCAACAGTATGGATGGACCCAGAGAACATTGTGCTAAGTGAAATAAGCCAGTCAGAGAAAGAAAAAGTACCACGTGATTTCACTCTAATGTGAAATCTATTGAACAAACTGGATTAACAAGGACAGTGGGGACAGAGTCATAGATGGAGAGAAGGATGACAGCTGGTTGGGCATGCAGAAGGTCAGAGGGTAGAGGTACTACCCTCTAAGGTACACATAAAGGAAAAGGTACTCATGGACATGGAAAATAGTGAGGGGATTGTTGGGGGAAGTGGTTATAAGGGGACTAAAAGGTAATGTAAAGAATACAATGAAAAATAAAATAAAAATAAAAAAGAAATTTGTGTTTTACATTATTCTGGACACAAACAAACAACTTAATGGTGATGAGAGAACAATAGACATTTACAACAGACAATATCTAAAAAATATTTCCCACAATTTCCCACAAACTCTCAGGAAGCATGAGCTAAAACATGAGAGAAAAGAAAGAGAAAAGAGGGCCATCAGGTCCAGGAAAGAAAGGATTCCCTCCAGGAGAAAAGGAACAGAAGTCCTGGAATGAGGGTTGTGCCCACAAGGCACCTAACCCCAGATTTTAACATGGCAGAGTACCCCAGTAACAATGAGGTCAAAATTTATTTATCAAAAAATAAAGTTATAAAGTATATGATTTTACAATAAAGCTACATTATTATAAATATGCTACTTCTAAAGAATGCTAGATTATTTAGAATTGTGAAGTGAAATATAAGAAGATGCACCAAAACAGGTGGGAAAGGATGGCTGGCCTCTATTGTGGGAGAGCAAATAGAAATGCAGGAAAAGATGTTTTTCATTATAAACTTGTAGTATTTTCTGATGGTTAGGAATAGATATATGTACTAATTTCACACATAAAAGTAAAATAAAAACATTTATGTCAAAACCCACATAGCCATTGCCAATCAATGGACCGTATGTTCTATTAGTGGAATACATGTCAACAGCGAAGTGTCAGCGACGCAGGGCTGCACTGACACGTGTGCATATCTGAATCACGTCCCTGCCTTGCACTTCAGCTGCCGTGGGACTGTGCAAAGTGAGCACACAGTTCCACTATCTGTGTTTTTGTTAACATGGGACAAGGCTGATCAGAATGCCTGCACAAATTTTTAGAAATCCCATTTGGGAATTGATCCTTTAATATTATTTAATGAGTATCCTCAAAAGATTTGCTTTCTCTTTAATCCATGTAAACACTTTTAGATATTTCTTTTAAAAATAAATTCCTTTGAGAATATATAAGTCTTAGAAAAGTAACTATGTCATATATATTTTGGAAGATATTTATGGATGATTTCTGCCTTTTCACAAGCACCATAGTATCTTTCCTTGAGGAATTTTCTGCTTAAGGTGTTCAGTAAAAATAGGGTACTTGGAAGTGCACTGATGTGTAAAGATCAATTAAAAACTCAAGTAAAGTTTTAGGATTTGTTTAATTTAGTGCTAGTTTTAGATGAGGGTTCAGATCAGTTCTTACTTTATCCCTATCAATTCATGCATCAGAAATTATAATTACTTTTTTCTAGTCTTTAATTAATTTTACCAATAATTTGTATAATATTCAAGATGATTTAAATTGTATTATCTAAAAGAAAATGTTTAATTCATAGTGATTAGTCTGTACAGTTGATAATTACATTGTTCCCTACAGAGGAGGGATATTTGTTCAGGATAAAAAGTTTTAGAACAAGCAACAAAGTAAATCTATTCCACATAACATAAAACTGCAAAACAATAACAACAACAACCTTAAAACTCATTAAATACGTACAAAAATGATACATTGAAGAATTTAGATATGTTTAAAGATTATATTCTTGTACAATATCATGTTTTATAAATGCAGTTATAAGTTTTATGGTTCCTTTTTACTTTTAAATCAACATTAAGAAAGTATAATTTCAGAAAAGCTAAGAGATTTCTTACCCACCATATGCCTCTGTTACCACCTTCACAATGGGATAAAATTTTACCCTTAAAATTTATATTATGTCAATTTGCAGTCCACCACATTTCCTCCCACCCTGAACAACCACTGTTCTGCTTTCTGTCACTGTAGATTAGTTTGCCTAAGCTACAGTTTCATGTCAATGAAATCATACAGTAATGTACTCCTTTTGTATTTGATTTAGAATATGCTTTTAAGACATCTATGTTTTTGCATATCTCAATAGTTTACTCCCTTTTACTTCCACGCAATATTCCATTCTGCAGGGATGTTTGTGTTCTTTGGAATTTTGCCCATTGTTAATAAAATTGCAATGGATACCTGTGTACAAGTCTTTGTGTGAACAAATGTTATTGTTTATTTTAAAATATTAAGAGGCAACATTGCTGGGTCCTATATATAGTAAGTGAATGTTTACCTTTCTAAGAAATTGACAATATGGTTTCCAAAGTAAGTGAACCATTTTATACTCCCACTAATATATATATATGAGAATTGCAACAGCTCTTTGTCCTTACCAATATTTGTTATTGTCAGTCTTTTGTAATTTTAGGCTTTCTTGTGTGTTTGGTAAAAAAATCACTGAGCCTTTAATTTACATTTCCCTAATGTATACTGATGACTAATGATATTAAGCATCACATTGTATGCTTACTAGCCACTTATATATCCCATTTTTGTGATGTGCCTGTTCAAATCTTTTGCACATTTTCAAAATTAGGTTGTCTATTTTATCCTTATTTTTTCCAGTTTTTTTTTATTGTTCAAGTAGAGTTGTCTCCATTTTCCTCCCACCACTCCCCCATCTCCATCTGTTCCCATCCTCTACCCTCAATCCTAACTTTCTTTGTCTTCGTCCATGTGTCTTTCATGCATGTTCTTTGATGACCCTTCCCCTTTCCCACATTATGGCCAATCCCCCTCCCCCATCCCTACTGGTTACTGTCAGTTTGTTGTTTTTTGCTTTTCTTCACCCAGGTCTCTGGTTCTATTTTGCTGGCTTATTTGTTTTGTTGTTTAGGTTCCACTTATAGGTGAGATCATATGGTATTTGTCTTTTACTACCTGGCTTATTTCAATTAGTATAATGCTCTCCAGTTCTATCCACGGTGTTGCAAAGGGTGGGAGCTTCTTCTTTCTTTCTGCTGTGCAGTATTCCATTATGTAAATGTTTTTTGATCCACTCATTTACTGATAGTCGCTTAAGCTGTTTCCAGCACTTGGCTGTTGTAAATTGTGCTGCTATGAACATTGGAGTGCATAGATTTTTTTGAATGGGTGGTTCAGTTTTCTTAGGGTATAATCCCAGCAGTGGAATTGCTGGATGAAAAGGCAGTTCCATTTTTAGTTTTCTGAGGAAATTTCATACTGGTACAGCCACAGTGGCTGTACCAGTCTGCATTCCACCAATAGTGTACCAGGGTTCCTTTTCTCCACAACCTCGCCAGCCAGCACTTGTTGTTTGTTGATTTGTTTATGATGGCCATTCTTACCAATGTGAAGTAGTATCTCACTGTGGTTTTAATTGGCATCACTCTGATGGCTAGTGATGCTGAGCATCCTTTCAAATGTCCCTGGGACCTCTGTATGTCCTCCTTGGAGAAGTGTCTGTTTAGGTCCTTTGCTCATTTTTTAATTGGATTGTAAATTGGTGTGGAGTCATGTGAGTTCTTTATATATTTTGGAGATCGAACCCTTGTCTGAGGTATTATTGGCAAATATATTTTCCTATACAGTTGGTTCCCTTTTCATTTTGCTGATATTTTCTTTTGCTGCGTAGAAGCTTTGTAAGTTGATGTAGTCCCATTTGTTTGTTCTTTCCTCTGTGTCCCTTGCTCTAGGGGACATATCAGTGAAAATATTGCTGTGTGGAATATCTGAAATTTTTCTGCCTGTGTTGTCCTCTAGGACTTTTATGGTGTGGCAAATCATGTTTAAGTCTTTTACCCATCATGAGTTTATTTTTTGTGTGGTTTAAGTTGGTGTTTGAGTTTCATTTTTTTGTGTGTAGCTGTCCAGATTTCCCAATACTACTTATTGAATAGGGTATTTTTAGTTCATTTTATGCTCCTATCCCCTTTGTGGAATATTAATTGACCATAGATACATGGGATATTTCTGGGCTCTCTATTCTGTTTTATTGATCTATGTGTCTGTTCTTATGCCAGTACCAGGCTGTTTTAATTACCATGGCCTTGTAATATAGTTTGATATCAGGTATTTTGAATCCTCCTACTTTGTTCTTCTTTCTCAAAATTGCTGCAGCTATTGGGGGTCATTTATGGTTCCAAATACATTTTGAAATGTTTGTTCTATAGCTGTGAAATGTGTCATTGGTATTTTAATAGGCATTGCACTGAATCTATAAATTTCTTTGAGCACTATCAACAATTTATTTTTACAGTGTTGATTTTTTTATTGTTGTTCAATTACAGTTGTCCCCATTTTCTCTCCCATTAATCTCCCCTGCCCTACCCACCCCCACCTCCCACATTTAATCCTCCCCCACACCAGGTTGTCTTTGTACATGGATACTTTATACATGTTCCTTGACATCAAGGAAATTTCTTTTTTTTCCCAAGACTTTTTAAAAAAATTATGTTCTTGTTGAATTCAGTTGTCTACATTTACCACCACCACTCCCCCCAACCTCAGCCAAACCCACCTCCCTCCTTTGCTTCCATGCCCCCCTTGGTTTTGTCTATGTGTCCTTTTTAGTTGTTCCCGAAAACTCTTCTCCCCATTATCGCCTCCCACCTCCCCTCTGGTTACTATCAGATTGTTCTTAATTTCAAGGTCTCTGGTTCTATTTTCCTTGCTTTTTTCTTTTGTTGATTAGGTTGCACTTAAAGGTGAGATCATATGATATTTGTCCCTGACTGCCTGGCTTATTTCACTTAGCATAGTGCTCTCTAGTTCCATCCATGCTTTTGCAAAGGGTAGGAGCTCCTTCTTTCTCTCTGCTGTGTAGTATGCCACTGTGTAAATGTACCATAGTTTTTGGATTCACTCATTTACTGATGGGCACTTAGGTTGCTTCCAGCACTTGGCTATTGTAAATTATGCTGCTATGAACATTGGAGTGCATAGGTTCTTTTGGATTGGATTGGTGTTTCAGGGTTCTTAGGATCAGATACCATGATCAAGTGCGATTCATCCAGGGATGCAAGGATGGTACAATATTCACAATACATCACATTAACAAAATGAAAAACAAAAATCACATGATCATACCCATAGATCCAGAAAAAGCATTTGATAAGGTACAGCACCCATTTATGATAAAAACACTTAGCAAAGTGGGAATAGAGGGAGAATTCCTCAACATAATAAGGGCCATATACAAGAGACCTACAGCCAACATCATACTCAATGGACAAAAATTTAAAGCTTTCCCACTAAGATCAGGAACAAGACAAAAATATCTGCTTTCACCACTGATTTTCAACATCATATTGGAAGTCCTAGCCACAGCAATCGGACAAGAAAACAAAATAAAAAGCATCCAAATTGGAAAGAAGGAAGCAAAACTGTCACTGTTTGCAGATGACATGATAGTGTGCATAGAAAATCCTACAGACTCCACCAAAAAACCACTCAACCTAATAAGTGAATTTGGCAAAACAGTGGGATACAAAGTCAATATTCAGAAATCTGAGTACTATGGACATTCTGATGATGTTAATTCTTCCAATCCATGGACATACTATGTGTTTCCATTTATTTGTATCTTCCTTACTTAATTTTTTTCTTCAGTGTTGTGTAGTTTTCTGAGCATAGGTCTTATACTTCCTTGTTTGGGTTTATTCCTTGGGTTGTCTATTTTCTTACCAATGTATTGTAAGACTTCTTCATAGATATTCTAGATGACAGTCTTTTTCAGGTATATGTGTAGTGAATAATTTTTCCTTGCTTGTGACTTGCCTTTTTATTTTCATAATGGTATATTTTTCATGCAACAATGCTAATTTTAAGAAGTCCAATAGATCTATTAATTATTTTCTTTTATGCTTAGTGTTTTCTATGTCATTCTAAGCTATCTAAGTAACTCAAGGGAGCAAAGATTTTCTCCTGTTTTTTTTTTTACCTGTAAGTTTCATAGTTTCAGTCTTTGAGTTCTTTTCTTCAGTAGTGGTTTCTTTCTTGGCATCTTATGGTCTCACCCTATGCACTGGTAGCTCAGTAATCAGCTAAAGTCCCAAGTGCTCAGTAATCAGCTAAAGTCCCAAGTGAACAAGACCCAAGTGCTGATGTCTGGAACCGTTTTTCTCCCCATTCTCTCAGTACACTTCTCCATAATGCCCAGCCATTCCCAGTTCTTTGAACTTCCATCTGTCTCTTCAACTTAGATCTGCTTGAGTTTGCCATAGACTTTCAGGTGCCTAAAGTCAGAAAGTTTAGGATTCAACTTTTGCAATTCTCTTCTCTTTGACATCACAGTCCAAACACTCTTATGTAGAGAATTTTCTCCAGCTTTTAATTGTCCACAGTAGGAACCCAGGGTTTGCTTTCAGTAACTCAGTCATAAGCACAAGTGGTCATAACCAGGCAGTTGGGATCATAAATAAAAATATATAAAACACATACTAAATTGAACAAATAATCAAAATTGCTTGATTTTCTCCAGTTTTTACATTCCTATATGATAACTAGCCACTGAAGAAAGCATAAATACAGTGAAGATTTTAGGATGTTTTCCAAATAAATCACTAAAAATATTAAAAGATAAGGCATTTATTTTTCAAAAATATATTGAGTCATTGTGATAAAATAATAAAAACAGGAGAATTATAATATATGCAGTACTACCAGAGAACAATTTACTTATTCTCCAGATAGCGTTAATAATATTTTTATAAACTTTCTCTCATCAGTCAAAATTGTAATAATAGATATGTTAAGGCTGGAGTTGATTATTAATTTTCTTCCCCATGATGTAAGAAGGCATCCTGTGATTACTATACAATTTAAAGCCAGGTGGTTGCTTCCGACTAAAAGAAATAAAAAAGTTTCAAATGCAGAGGAGAATTGATGTTAATGGAGGGGAAAGAGGATATTGTAAGATTTTCCACATATGTACTTGTGGCTGCCTGCTTATTCAAGTGATCTGGATGAATCAATCAGTTTCCTTAAATTTGCTAGTCAATTAAATCTAACATCTGTTTTAACTACCTTTTTATCACTAAAATTTGACTGTGAGCATCCGAGTATAATTTTTAATATTATGCAGAAACGGTTGAATGTCTTTTCAACCTTAGATGACATATAATCTATTTCTTTATCTCATTTGCATTCCCTAATTCACTTAGTTAATTTAGCCTCTTTGCAAGCAAATTAAACTTTTTCAAGCCATTATTATACTATGAAGTACCAACAGTGATGAAATACTTACCAAATTATCTTCCAAACATACATTGTTTTATTCTCAACTTAATGACACTAAAACTAATTGTTATTTATTATAATGACCCACATCAGCAAAGGACCAATATAATGAAATAATAGTAATAACTATCTTGAATCAAATACCTACTTATGCTGCAGACTCTGACCATGTTTCCCGTCTTGTGTAACTTCATATTTCACACTTATAACTCAGTATCTGATCTCAGAAAAGTTAAATAACTATCCACAGTCACACAGCTCAAAAGTGACAGAAACCAGGATTCAAACCTCAATTTATGTGGCTTCAAAATAACCCATGGTTATTGATTATACCACATTGCTATCCACTTTATCTGGGTTCTTGTGTATATAAGTTGATTCTTAAGATGCTTCTTTATCTCACACAGGATAAGAAAGGAGAAAGAAGGGCACAGCTCCATTCAAAACACTTGACCCCCAGTTCTTTCCACACTGTAATCTTCTGCCTTTCAATGGCACTGCTGCTCAAGATTATATACCCCAGTTAAGAAATTTCCAGGCAATCAATCTTACAAATGCAAGAGTAGGAGTTTACATCACTTGATTAAAATATACTATACTCCTTTCTATTAGTTGTTCCTAAGCTAAAAGGTTACTTTAGTACCATTTTACAATCTAAAAATAGAAGAAAATTAGAATACTAACCAAATTTTTTCATTGCTAGATTGGCTGCCATAATTTTGGATGTCATTAAATATTCTGTTTTAGTTCCAACATTTAAACATGAAAATAATAATTCTCTTACTTTAGCCAAAAAATGTGGCTGAATAAATAGTGATTGAAAGGGCTGAGCAAGCCTTGAGCGGAGTTTTGAAAAATTCTAGAACATGGAGAACCTGGAGCCCTGCTTATATAAACAATTTGCATTAAAAAATTCTATTACAAATTTCATGGACCTAGCATTATGGTCATTTATGGAGGAAGTTTAGAATAATTGGTAGAGAAGAGGGACTTGGATATTTTATTGTCCAATCAGTGTACCTTGCTCCTTATTCTTTCATGTCATAAACACTGTCCCTATCTCATTTCATAGTTCCCACTTGGAAAAAAAAGGCATAAATACTTTTATTATTCAAAATGCAATGTTCTTCAAACAAGCTTTTGTTGAAATAATATAGATCTTCTTGCCACTGCAGTTTCCTGGTGCCACGTATTCAGTGCTGGTAACACATTACTCACCACGTTTCTGTGGCCCTGCAGTCACAGGGCTTCCTGTGACTCAAAAGTTGTTTCAATGAGCACAAGTGCAGGGAAGATTGAATGGTGTTTTCTCTTCCGTTCATTTTAAATTTGCCACTCAGAATCTTATAATGTAAAGTTAGTTCTTTTATTTCAGGTATGTCTCTTTTGTACAAAGTATGACTGGCTTTTATTTATATTTTTCTAATCCAATCATTTTTTGTCTTCCAATGTGAGCTTTTAGACCACATATCTATAGCAGCTCTTGACACATTTGGGTGTGTTTCTATGTTTTAATTTAGAGATTTTATTTTGAATTACTTTTTCTCATTATCTTGACACTTTTGTTCTCTCCTTCTTTGCCTCTTTTAGATTGAGCTTTTTATTTTTATCTCTATTCTATTTCTTTTCTCTCTGCTAGATTGAAAGCATTGGAAGTTATGTCAGAATTTCTATAGGCTTATTTACTTCAACAAATATCTAAGATTAATTAACATTTTTTCTCCTGTCCCAAATAATACTAGGACTTCGGAACACTTGAACTCCAATTACTGCTATTCCGACTCATCTGCCATTATTGTCTAGGAATTCTGTTCCACATTGTTATATTTTTGTATTCACTCAATTTTCTAAGACATGTTAAATTCTGATATTTTAGGGGGCTGCTGATAGATGTGGGCTCTGACAGAGAAAGAAGAATAAAAGATGATTCCAAGGTTTTAGTTTGACCCACAGGGCTTGCCACAAACCAAGGTGGAAAGAAGACTGGGTGGGACATGCACAGTGGAAATGGAGGTAAATGATTAGGAGTTAAGTTTTGGGCCTGTTCTGTTGATATTTCTGGTAGGCCAAGTGCAGAGAACTTATCTAAAGGACATGGTGACAAAATGACAAATAACACTAGTAAGAAAAATACGATTTTCATTGCATTTTATAATACAGAGGTCATTGAGGACCCTGACAAGTGCATTTGCATGGATTAGTTGGGGACAACCTTACTGAAAGAGATACAAGAGAGAATTGGAAGGGTGTGTGTGTATATGTGTGTCTGTCCATCTCTGTGCATGTGTGTATGTGTGTGTGTGCGTGCGTGTGTGTGTGTGTGTGTGTGTGTGTGTGTGAGAGAGAGAGAGAGAGAGAGAGAGGCTAGAATAGACAGCTTGCTGGAAGAGTTTTTGCTCTAAAGGGGGCAGAGAATGGGGCAGTGTGTAAAAAAGAAAATGGGGTCAAGAGATGTAAATTTTTGCTTTATGTTTACGATGAATAAATGAGAGCATGTTTATTATGCTAAATAGGGAAAGGGAGGAAAGGAAGATGTGAGAATAGTAGAAAGAGGAGCAAAGTTTCTGGTGCCCTGTATTTGCATAGGCAAGAAGGATGGTATTTTGTGTCTTACTGCAATAAGGGAGGGCTGGCTTTAGGTAGGAGCAGGATTAGTTCACCTAAGGCAGAGGATACCCCTGCGGATGTGACTGTTAATGTGGCCCCAGGCCTCCTGACTTCTGTTTCTGTGGCCTGGTGAAGCCAGGTATCGCTGGAGAGCGTGAGCCCGGTTGGTGCTCTTGGCCTCTGAATAGAAGCTGGAAGGCCTACCCGACCCTTGTCGGAGAAGGGCAGAATAACATTGCTCACGGTTGCTTTAATTCTTCATCTGTTTTAGTGATTTTAAAATATGAGCTCATAGTAATTGTTTTGTGTGTTGGGGGGGATTTTTTGAGGGTTTTCTTTTACTTCTAACAATAACATGGTAGCACAAATAACCTAGAAGCAACATTAATAAAATATTGGATTTATAGTCTTTGGGGCACCCACTTATTACGAATTCAGGCCACAAACCCTCATGAGTCAAGATTTGTGATAAGGAAGCTTCCAGATCTTTCTTTCCAGGTTCCCCCCCTGCTTTGCTAGGCCAAGCCTGGAAAAGGCAATAGAGCAATGCCCTCACTATTTTGTTTGTTTGTTTGCTTAATCTTCACTTGAGGACATGTTAATTGATCCTAGAGAGAGGACAGGAGAAAGACTGAGAGAGAGAGAGAGAGAGAGAGAGAGAGAGAGAGAGAGAGAGAGATCAATCCATTGTCTCCCATATACGCCCCTACTGGGGAATCAACCCGCAACCTAGTTGTGTGACCAAGGTGTATGGGACAACAATCCAACCAACACAGCCACTAGGTCAGGGCACGTACCCTTACGCTTTGTTGGGTAATTTTCCTGAGAAGTTCTGAGTGTAGCTTTTCCAGAATTTTCATTTCATGCAAAGACAGGCACTCTGCCCTCCTGCCCTGCTCAGACCCCAAGCTCTGCCTCTCCTGAGTCATCGACAAGGACAGCATCTGGGCAAACTCTGGCTGCACACTCCCTGGCTCCTCTGGGCTCTTGCCTTCTTTCTGTTGCTGATTTCTAAGGAGATGTGTTTCCTATATATAGGGTCTGCTATAAATTTAATGGGTGATATGTGATATTGTTTCTTCAGTGACTTTATTTGCTATTGCTAAATGTATTACTCTGAACAACTAGCTTAGCATGTTGCCAGAAATATGTTTTATTTCTTTTATTACAATAAATATTTGACATTTTTTAAATGATGTGATCAATAATAAACACTCATGGACTAACCCACAGTTTAAGATAAGGATATATTTCAAAATCAGATGACAGACTCTGATTCTATTATCTTCAATTTTCCCCATTTCCTCTTCAGAGCTAACTTTTATCTTAAATGTGGTGTTTTAATTTCTATGAATGTTTTTCTACATTTACAATATACACATTTTCCCATAAAATATGTAAATTTTATATATTTTAAAATGTGTATAAAATTTACATACAAGGGGAGACCCCAAAATCCAGAATTGCCTTTTAGAGTCCCCCTTTACTACAGGTTTCCCCCAGTAAGTGAGTGTTCTAGGAACCCATCCGTATCAGGGTACCAGCTGGTATTGTTGTGAGAGGCTGCATTTGGCTTCAGTGAATTTTTTGGAAGACCATTTCAATGTGTTTGCCCATTTCATACTGAAGCACCTGCCCACACCGTGCTGAGTGTTTAGCAGTTTTTGGCCCAATATGGTATGATCCCATGTCCCACCACCCCTATTTACCTGATGTCTCCCCAAGTGACTTTTTTGTTTGTTTCCCCAGATGAAAAAAGTCCTAAAAGGGAAACGTTTTGCCGATGTGGAACAGGTGAAACAAAAAATGGCAAAAGCACTAAAAGACATCAAAATCAATGAGTTCAAAAACTGTTTTGAGCAGCGGGAAAAATGTCTCAATAGGTATATTGCATCAAATGGAGAGTACTTTGAAGATGACTGAAGTTTAAACATGAAAGAATAAATACACAATTTTTAATAAATAAATTCCGGGTTTTGGCCCCCCCCTTTGTAAATGCTGTATTAAGTAGCCTTCCGCAAGTTTCTCATTTCACTCAATGTTATGTTCCTAACATTAATCTCCAGTTACTTCATTTCCAGAGTTGTATAATATTCCATTGTTAATTCTACAACTTATACAGTTTCCTTTTAATGGATATTTAAGCTATTCCTAATTTTTTGCTATTACAAACAGTACCACCACAAAGTAACTTATGCACTCATGGCACTAATTAGGGTTCTCCAAAGATATATATATATATATTGAGAGAGAGAAAGAGAGATTTATTTTAAGGAATTGGCTCATGAAATTATAGAGCCTGAGAAATGCCAGAATCTTCAGTCAGAAAGCCAGAGACGCAGAAGAGCCTAGAATGTAGTTCTAGTCAGATCCGAAGGCTTGAAAACCAGGAGAGTTGATAGTGCCCATTTCAGTCTGAAAGCCAGTAGGCTAAGATCTGAAGGAGAACCAACGTTTTGGTTTGAGTCTGAAGACAGGAAAATAATGATATCCCAGCTCATGCAGTCAGGTAGAGGCACCCCAGCCCTTACTAGTTAGAGAGTCAGGCTTTTTGTTTTATTCAGGCCTTCAACTGATTGGATGAGGCCCACCTGTATTAGAGAGGGCAATCTGTTTTGCTCAATCTACTAATTGAAATGATAATGTCATCCAAAAACATCCTCATGGACTCACCCAGAATAATGTTTGACCAAATGTCTGGTTAGCCTAAGGCCCAGTCAACTTGACATATAAAATTAACCATCACACAGCACTTTGTGAATTTATTCAAATTTCTCTAGTAAAAGTAAAGTTATATGTGCATAGTCAGCTCTTCTATGTATTTTCAAATTTCTCTCTTACATAATTTCTCCTATTTGTATTCCCAGCACTATTTCACAAGTTTATTTGATATTCAGGTTTCCACTTTATAAAGTGCTTTTTAATTTTTTTTCAATTTTCTATTGGATTGGACATATGCGTTGTACATTTTAATAAGAATTGTTTAAATTTTTAAGAAAGGTATAGCAATTTGCATTTTGATCAGCAGAGCATGATAGAACTGCTTCCATGCATCTTCATGAGCAATTAATACCATCCGTCTTTTTAATTTTTCCTAACCTGGTGAGTAAAAAGTAGTCCTCATTGTTATGTTATTTTCATGTCCTTATTCATAGAAAGGGTTTATTAGATAAATTTTTATTTTCTGAATGTCTGGTTCATATATAATAGATACATATTTATCTAGTTTAATGTATCTAAACACTAATACTCAAAGAATACATAGTAAATTATTTAAAGGAGAAACCAAACACTGTAAAAAATGAACTAGTTACACAAATAGGTTAAATTGAAGAAATAAATAGCAAGCCTCCTTAAGTTCCATTTGACCATGATACATTCATTGTATTTTCAGAGTATTGCTGAATGTTTTTGGCTTTATGCTTTTTAAATATACTTTATGTGTAATATTTATATATAATTTGTATCTAAATATACATTTATATAGCATACATAAATAATATAATCAATATATAATATAACATATATAGAAATGCAGGGTGGGATAAAAGTAAGTTTAAAGTTGTGAATATACAAAAGTTTATTATTGTATTACTTATTAATTATTATATTATTTTCCATACAAATAACTGTAAACCTGCTTTTTCCCCATCCTGTATATATTATAGAATACACACACACACACACACGTGTGTATATATATATCTCCATTCTATCATTTCTGGATTTTCCAAATTCATTGAATTTTAATTTTTTCAATAGCAAGAATTCCAAACCTCAATTTGAACTGAAATAAATCTGATCAGAATAAAAATAATCTTTGCATAATGTTCTGAAACCTAATTGCGAGATACGCACACACACACACACACGTATATACATACACTAAACTTTGCAACTTTCAATAGATTTTTGAGTAACTGCACATAAGGATTTCATAAATGTCTGGATTAGCAAAAATAATTTATTTATAGATTTAAGCCAAATGTGGAAACTACTCCCCGTCATATTTGACTTACACATTTACAGCTCTAAGATATTAGACCTTACCTCCTGCTGAAATCCATTTTGATTTAAAAATCAAATTTTTATATGTATGAATATGTTCATATATATATATAGCTATGCCATAGTGAATATTGTACAGTGTACTTCACCATCACTAATCAGAGATTAAAGCTCATTTCTGGAGGTTAATTATGAATTTTACACTTATACTTAAAGTGTAAAAATCTGTCTTTTCCAGTCTTGAAAATGAATCTTTTCCCTTGGGGGCATATTGGTCAGCTCTGCCACTACAAAGACAGCTTTTCTTTTCATATCCTGTAATAGTTGGAGGAAAGACAAAACAGAACATTAAAAATTAGCTTTTAAGTTTCTGTATACCTATGTCTCTTATGATTATTTTATGACTGCTTTGTTATAATACAAACATTTTGATGACAGCCGTGGAAGAATATGTGGGTTCATAAAAAAAAGGAAAAGGAACTAAAATCAGTAAACACATCTCATTTCTAATTTATTCAATTCTACCTACTTATGGTAAACTGGTAATAACAGTGAAAATATAATAAGTATATTGAATTTTCTGACAATGTAAAAGCTTTAGAGAAAGACAATTTGTGAATGAAGAAAGGAATCCACTCAAGAAAACAAAATGTTCAATTTATAATACCAAAATAAAAAGATTTTTAAAGTATAGTGATTTGACATGTAAATTGTGAAAAACTGGCTTATCGATTGATAGAAAGACAAAATAGTTATCTTAATATGTTTCCTAACAATCTCTTTTGGGGAATATATCTTTAAAATCATATTAAAAATTATATATAATATGTTTCAATATAACAGTTTTTTTCTGAAGGTATAAATTTGCTTCTTGGAGAATATGTTAGTCTTCAGAAAAAAAATAGTCCTGGAAGACTGCATTTCATAGAGATATCTATGCATGGTGCCTATTTTCACTTTTGAAAACTATGCATTTACTAAGTAAGGTGTAAGCTGATATTTTGTCAAGGTAAAACTGTATTAATTTGTATAATTTATATTGGGGGAATGATAAATGTTTGTTTTTCTATTTTAAGAAAAGTTGCCAGATTATGTTTACAAGTGACTTGATGCTGGATATTGCACTCTGAAATATCCCACTAAGAATTCTAATTGGACTATGTCAAAATTAATCTTTTAAGAATAAATAGCAGAATATGCATGCAAAAAATATTTAAATACATTTTCAAGTAGAAATTTACTTAGTGTTAAAAAAGGATCTATGCCATATATTTATTAAAATGTAGAGTTCATTAAAATACCATAATCTGGTATTGATTAAAATATTAGAATCATATTTGATAATTTTTTGAAAATAGCAATTTTAATATGGTTAAGAACTTTAAAACTTTTCTCACTGAAGTGCCTTAAAAAGTAAAATAGCCTACTGGCTTTAATTATTAACATTTTCTGAGTTAAAAACATTTCAATTAATATACAAAAAAGAAAATATCTCCCAAAAGAAGTCTTAAAATATATAAATTTTGACCTATGAAAAATTCGGTCTTGGCAATTTTACAATTCAGGAGACCAGTAAGAACTTTGTCAAGAACTGATTCCAGGCCAGGGACTGACATTTGGCATCAGTGTTTTTTCTCCTCTTCTAATCCAGCTCTTTACTAATGGACCCTACTGAGGCAGATGCGCTTGAGAATCTCCAGGAAAGCGCGTCATCCTGGCCTCTACTACTAGTGTCCATCATCAAGGTCTTGAACTCCAGTTGAGTCGAAATTATTACTGTTGTTTCCCATGGCTCAGAATACCCTAGGAGCCCACTAAAGCACAGAGCTATTGTGCTTCTGGAGGGTAAGCAGAGAGGGCTGCTGCACTTGCCTGTGAAGTTGGGCTGTCCCTGCTGAGAGCCTGGATGTGTCAGCCATATGTCAAGGTCAAGGGCCTCAAGTGTTCTTTGCTTCACTATGCCCTCTCAGGGAGGAGAGAAAAGCCCTTCTCCGGCCTTGTTGTCATACTCCAAAACTGGCCACAAAGTAATTTTTCTCTGAATCCAAATTCCTAAAGTGTGCATGTGTGTAAAACAATCTTTTTAGTATATTTTATTTTGCAGAATTGCTTTCTCTAAGACTTAGATATAAATGCTTACATTCTAGACCAGGAGACAAATCTGAGTAGAAAAAATAATGTCTATTCTGACAATTGAGGCATTGCTAATTTTGTTATATAATAGTTATATTCTTTCTATTATAATCTTATTAAGGCAAGTTCTCTTCAATGTTTCCCCCAAATAACCTTTTGGCATGATTACCTCACCATTTCTCCAGAAATGTGTATAAATCTCTTTCTGAATGCTGAAGGCCCTGGTTTATTATACCTGTTGAGGCAGCTTCTACAAAAGATAGTTGTGAATCAACTTCTATGTATCATTGACAATCAATCACTTAAATACTGATTCGCAATAGAAATTATTATTGTAAACCTTAGGGTTTTCTATGAACACATTGTATACATATATGGGTGTTTTTTAATGCTAACCCAACATCAAGGACAATTTAATGTATTATAAAGCCCACCAGGATGGATGTGGTAGGCACTGTGGGAGAGAAGTTATTGCAGGACCACATTGGGACCTCATTATAGCAAATGTCAAAATATTAGTGCTTTGTTTAAACAAAGGTCTTTGGGAAAAATAAGATGGTTTCTCTACCTATCTGAGATATTATATATACTGAATTAAAAGTAGAGATTCTATTGTCAGATAGTCTCTAGAGATAGGTTGAAATCCCAGCTTTATAATTTCCTTAGTAAAAATTCCAGCTATATTATGGTATTCTATAAACCATTAGTAAGTTACTTCATTTTTCATTTCTTACCTATAAAATGAGGGTAATATTAATTCTTTCTCCAAAGGTCTGTTCTGAGGATTAAATGTGTTGGTTTGGAAAAGATGCTAGGGCAGTAATTACAAAGGCAAGGCCTGCTGGTAATGGGGACCCTACCATTCTGTCCTCAGGTTTGCATGGAGCTGTCCAGCAGATATGCCACTGAAATTCAAAATGAGATCTGCTTTGTATATAATTTTATCCCTTTGAGGGAAGAAATAAAATATGCCAATTTGAACAGATCAGATAAGTATCTTTTAATTGATTCTCTTTTTGAAAATACCCCTAATATTTTCTGACCCCTTTTTCATTAAACTTTTCATCAAGTGAAATCTTCTTTCTTACATTTTCACATATAGTGAATATGTTAAGATTTTTGAAAATGTGAAAAAAGTGTTAATCAGAGATTTTCATGTTTTAAATATACATTGATTTGACCCACATGTAAGCATGACTTATTTTTGGTAATAAGTAGTATATTTTAAAGCTTACACTGAGCATTTATGTTTTAATAGAAACCTGAGGTTGCCCATAGAAGTGGTCAATACATAAACCTCTGGGAAGATATCTATGAGTTTCTGATTTAAGTTTGACTATATAATGCTGTAAGGATGTCAGTTGGTCATGGTAGCATCCCTGTTTATGCTTTTCAAAAATGTAATATCCTATAACTAGCATTGCCTTCTTAAAGACCGTCAAGAACTCGTAAGAGAAAATCTCATTTACTATAGCAACAAAAGAATAATGAAGTACCTAGAAATAAACTTAACCAAGGAGGCAAGACACCTGTACTTGGGAAAACTATAGAACACTGAAGAAAAAAATGGAGGAAGATAGAAATAAATGGATGCCTATACCCTTTTCACTGATTGGAAGAATTGACATCATTAAAATGCCCATACTACCAAAAGCAATCTATAGATTTAATGCAATCCCTATTAAAATACCAATGGCATGTTTTTCAGATCTAGAACAAATACTTCAAAAATTTATGTGGAACCAAAAAAACCCCTGAATAGCTACAGCAATCTTGAGAAAGAAGAACAAAGTTGGAGGGATCACAATACTTGATTTTAAACTATAGTCCACGGTAATCAGAAAACTACAAGTCCACTGTAATCAGAAAAGTCTGGTACTGGCATAAATGCAGACCTGCAGATCAATGGAACAGAACAGAGAGCCCAGAAATAAACCCATGTCTCTATTGTCAATTAATATTTGACAAAGGGATCACAAACAAACAGTGGAATAAAAATAGCCTCTTAAATAAATGGTGTTGGGAGAACTACAATGATACATGTAAAAAAATGAAACTAGATCGGAATAAACTCAAAATGGATGAAAGACTTAAATATAAATGATACCATAATAGTTCTAGAGGAAAACAGGCAGTGAAATTTCAGATATCCCATGTAGCAATATTTTTCACACTATATTTCCTAGGGCAAGGGAAATAAAGAGAAAAATAAACAAATGGGACTATATCAAATTAAAAGTCTTCTGCATGGCTGAAGAAACCATCATCAAAATGAAAAGGGAACCAAACTATGGGAAAACATATTTGCCAATGTTATATCAGACAAAGGTTTACTCTCCAAAATATATAAAGAACTCATACATACAGCTCAACACCAGGAAGACAAAAATCCAATAAAAAAGTGGGTAGAAGATATGAATAGACACCTCTCCAAGGAGGACATACAGAGTTCCCACAGGAATGTGAAAAAATGCTCCACATCACTAGCCATCAGAGAGATGCAAATTAGAACAGCAATGAGATATCACCTCACACCTTTCAGAATAGCTGTCATTGATAAATCAACAAGCAACAAGTGCTGGGGAGGATGTGGAGAAAAGGGAACCTTACTGGTGGAAATGCAAACTGGTGCAGCCACTATGGAAAGCAGTATGGGATTTCCTCAAAAAATTAAAAATGAAACTGCCTTATGATCCAGTGATTCCACTGCTGGGAATATATTTAAAATTTCAAAACAGCCATTCAAAAGAACTTATTCACCCTGATGTTTACAATAACCAACTGTTTAGAAATAGTCAAAGAGCCTGACAGTGAATGAATGGATTAAAAAACTGTGGCTCATCTATATAATAGAATACTATGCAGCAGAAAGAAAGAAGAAGGAATTCCTAGCCTTTGCAACAGCATGGATGGAACTGGAGACAATTATGCTAAGTGAAATAAGCCAGTCCATGAAAAACAAATACCATATGATATCCCTTATAAGATGAATCTAATGAACAAAATAAACTAATGAGCAAAACAGGACCAGAGACGTGGAAGCAGAGAGCAGAGTGACAGCAACCAGAGGAAAGGGGGTAAAGGGGAACGGTGGAAAGAAGGTGAAGGGGCTAGTCAAAGAACGTGTACAAATGGCCCACGGACATGGACAAAGGGGCGGGGATGGACGGTGGGAGTGGGGGGTGGGGCAGGATGGAGGGCAGCAAAAGGAAGAAAATTGGGACAACTGTAACAGAATAAACAAGAACAATTTTTTTTTTAAGGGAATTGGTAAGAGAGAAACTGCCAAATTTCTTTAGGACACACAAATGGATTAAATTCCAGTCCATTAATCTTTCAATACTTTCTTAGCAAAGGCCATGGTGTGGCCATTTCTTATTAACCTAACATCCATTTGATGACCTCATGCAATTGGATTGTGTGTGTCCCTTTTTACCTTTTACCAGGTCAAACCACAGGCTTCAAAGAAACATAGTTCCACTCAGACCTGGTTGCTCCAACCCCCTCAGTTTACTTGTGTTCTCATAAACACTCACCAAGGCTTTTACCTGCTGTTACATTTGTGTTCTAAAAAATCGATTAATTTGTAATGTTAATACTTTATGTATCTTAAAGTATGTCATTTGTCTCTATGTTGATCTGTTATCAATAAAGATAATATGTTTAAACAATATTTTATTTTACTTGCATGCTTGGAGTGGCTCCTTCAGAAACTGAGAAGGTTGGCTTTCATTTTAAGCTGCCTAAACACTTTTATTCTGACATTTAGCTAAGTTGCATGATTGGAGATAAAGAAAGAGATATTTTGACAAAACACCCAATTAGAAATTTCATACTTTCAGTTTCAGACTTTATACAAAAATGCTTGAATGAATGTCTCACATTGAGGCTAAAACTTTCTTATGTATAAAATATCTTGATATTATATCAATTAGAACACTAGATTTTGGAAAACTGAGAATTGATAATAATTGGGAATTGAAGATTTCCTGTAAGATTCTTTGTTTATTCTAGTAGAAAAAGAGGAGGAAAGGAGCAAACTAAGATTTAAAAAGTTTTTTTCTTTTCTACATCAACAATTATTTTCCCTTAGTGATCTAAGGAGAAAATACAGAAAGATTATTTTGGAATTTCAAAGTCATGGCTTCCACAGAGCAATGACTTTCCTTTCCCATCCTCAGCCATGCCCACCCTCCCATAGATGTCTGCCCCCAACTGACAGAATTTTACAGCAGAAGAATCAGTGGGTTTGTTCTGTCCCTTCCACTCACTCTACACTGACCTTCAAGAGAACTTTTGTACCTATTGAGTTTTGAGCAATTTGATGCTTCCTTTTTTTCAAAGTGATGCTAGCAAAACTTCCTTAGAAACTAAGTATGGACAGGAACTCACTAGTAAAGTAGTTCAAGCCTAAAGATAAAAGGCTTCCTATGAGGGCAAACAATTATCTTTTCCAAACTAAGCCACCCAGCTTATGAAAGCCTCCACAAGTATCAGTTGATTCAGATCTATCTAAATTGAAGAGGTTATCTGAGGATAAAGAATTTTCATTTTTTAATTTCTTGATGGTAAGGAAAGAAATGAAAAGTTCTATTCTTTTATGTACATAGCCATTTATCTCAGGATAAATTAAGTGGTTCCCATTGGAAGTAAATGAAAGAACAAGGTTTTTATCATGACTGTCTTAAAGCAAGATGATATTTTTGCCAGTGAAACTAGCAAAGAGATCTTAAACTTGTTGCCCTTCATGAAGAAATGCGAGGTTGCTTTCATTTCTATTGGCATTTTACTGAACAGACGCTCTTCATTCTAAACTAGAGGTCACAATTTGTTTTGAATTTTAGCTGGAAATAAGATAACAAATATTGCCTAGGGCTTTGTGGGATGCCTTTTATCTGTGACTTAGATTAGACAGTCAAAAATTACAGCAAATCCTTTATTATTTTGTTTTTAAGCTTTAAAAATCAAAAGCAATGCATACAGGCAAAGTACACTTAGAAGTTACCATCATACCCCAAGGACTGCGCATATACTTATCCTATATTATTCTATCTGTATGGGAAGTAACAGAAAACTTCCCTCCCTCTTACGTCCTAATTTTTAACAATCTTAGGTTTTTGCTGTCATAGATTATCATTTTTAATGCAGGGTAGGCAGAGGTTTAAACTTTAGTGTTATTAGAGAAAAAAGTTTTATTGTTTTTTTCCTTTTCATTAGAAAAAATTCATGTTAATTATGCCTCTGCACCTGCCTAATGGGGCTGAAGTAATTCGATTGTCATATTGTTGTAGATTGTTGCTTTGTGTAATGTATCACCCCTGCTGTTCCATTAAAAAAATTCTATACTCTTCCATTATTCAGCAAGGCCTAATGATTATTCCAGCATTTGTACATGCTGCACTGTTATTTTGTTTTTAATTGACTTCACGTTTTTAATTAAGCACATTGGTTTTAACACTGTTGTTGACAAACCTGGTTTTGTCATTATCAGCACTTGCTCCCGTACTTATTGACACTTTATTTAGATTCATTATAAATAATAGGGCAATATGTATATTGAAGTTCATTATCTACTTTAATGTTACTTTATGTCACACATTATGATATAAAATGGTCTGCAGAATATTTTAAAGGACCAGTTATTCTGCTTAAAGTATATTTTAAATTGAATTATTAAATCTTTATTTGTCAATTAGAAATAAAGATTTGATTATTTTTAAATGTGTAATAATCTTTTAATGAAAAGTACATGTTTTACCCCATCAGTTAAATATAACCACATATACAAGCACATGGTGATATAATGTTGTTTATTATTAGTGAGACATATAAAAGTGTTGTTTTTTAGAAACTTGATAAATTAAGCATTTATGGTCATCTTTTACTAAGAATTGTTTTATTTCTGAAGTTATTTTAAAATTGTTTAAAATAATTTTAAAATATTAACTGATTGTAGATAATAATGATCTTTTAAGCATAGCATAGCAAACTAAAAAAATATTCCCTTGAAAACCCATTGAAAAATCTCCCTTTGAATTGTGTCTCAGTCATTTATCACAAGATAATAAAAAATGGGTCATAGATGAAATAAGTCAAGCTTTATTTAGTGAGATGTTAGAAATTGCTGAACTGAAAGGGAGAACTGGAAAGAAAACAAAATAGTGGTAAATTTTAAGATGATAAATGTTTTTTAAAAACTATATGATAATACTGTATAGGTTTCACATCTCTCTGAATACAAATATGGGTTCTAAAACTTTATAAATAGCATAGACATACCTTATTTTGGGAAGGGTTGACATGAGAACTTTTATTTCCACTTTGCCATTTTTGTTTTGTTAGTGGACATGAATGAATGGCTGAATAGGAGGGTGAATGAATAGGGCACATGGGATTTGCCTGCCATTTGGTCATCTGAGGGACAGAGGACAAAGATTTCAAAGTGGGCCCTCCTGCCCTTGTTTGGTGCAGCTTCATTGCCACAGTCCTGACTGCTGATGAGCCTGCTGGCTGGGATTTATGTTCAACCCCTCCTTAGGCCTTGGTGTGCCTGACCCAGCTCTATTAGCATACCCTCCATTCCCAGTGACAACATGAATAAAAGATGACTGGTGTGACCTCAGAAAGTGCCAAGATAGTATTGATGTAATGAACCCAATATCCACTGTTTTATGCGTTGCCATACAATAGCAATCTCAATAAAAGGTTAAGCAGCATTATAATGTGTGTTTCTTTGATGTCTTTCTGACTCACTCCACTTTTTCATTTATTTTTGCTCTTTTGAGGATAGCCAATAATCACAAAATAGTTTTATTTATTTTGGTGAGCATAAAACAAGACAAACAAACAAGAGAAGTTTTACTTTCAAAGTCTGCTCAGTTCCAGAAAGTAACTTTTGTTTCAGTTGGTACTGGTTCGTGTTCAACATCAACTATTACTGTTAACCGACTAGAGAAATGACCGCATATACTCTGACTTGAACATCCAATTTTAATCTTCAGAATTGTGTCCTATCGCTTTATCTTCCTGGCTTTCCACACTGCTTCTGATTGTGAAAATCTATAGAGTAGAATCTTATTACTGGAAGCCCCTCAGTACCAGCCTTGTGTTGCATTTTGTCCTTTTCACTTTGATAAAGTTTAAAGATCTATTATGTATGGAACCTTAGACACAAATACTCTGATTATCTTGCTCTGAAAAGCTAATGAAAAATTTCAAATGTGTATAGGAAAATATTAAGGAATCTCCTCTTTCTGGTCTTTCTTGACCAAAAACACCACCAGTCAGTTAAAGTTTTCACCACCCTTCTCCTCAGCTGTTTAGATAAGCAGGAAGAGAAATATGAGAACATAACAGGTACATGCCTAAAGTAATATTACACCCTGCTGAGAACATCCTTTATTATATTTTTCTTTAAAAACAAAAGCATGACACACTAATATCCACCCTTTTAACAACAAAGATAAAATGGTATGATTTTTATAGCTTCCTTTAGATGGCAACACGGGTGATCTCAGAATATTATTTCTTGCTTTCTTGCAAGATCTGTTACCTTGATGATCTGAAAACATGACAGTATATTAAGAGTGAACACTCTGTACATCTTTGGGCCTTATAGGCAGATTAAAACTTATTTAGAAATAAGCAATCGCTGAAACATCCTATCACTTCAAATCTCAAATTCACTGATTGTGTCATATCAGTTGTGTCATTCTGCATTTCTAAAGGATGATGGTAGAACAACAAGCAGGACATATAAATTTTTCAAATGTCTGCCTTGATTCTATCATTCTTATTGGAGCACTGGCCATAGAACATAACAGAAAGTGACCAGATATAATTTGATATGACATTATGTAGGCAGGCACCACTGTCAAAGATGGGAAGTGGTCGTTTGGGTATATCAAAATGTAAAGTTCATTAGACCTCATTCATGGGGGCTTTGTCTTGGAAGAAACCAAACTCTATTTCTATCTACAGCCTCCCTAAGATACTTGAGTAGTAAGAAAAACATGTGGTATTCCGATAGCCACTGAAGACTCATGGGTGATTTATGTATTTATTTAAGAACATTCTAACAATACTATTTCAACTTGACAGTGAGTCCAATAAATGATAGTCTATGAAGTTTCTTGTACGGGGACAATTTGTAGAAAAATGGAGACGCCCCTAATCATTGTTAAGGTAGCATTTGATTTTTAAAGGGAGCAGTGGAAAAGAATCAGGATTCTACAGCCCACTGTGTGATGCAGATTGCTGCCCCATTTAGAAAAGATACTTGGATAAAGACTAAGTAGATATGTGCACAGCCCTATAAAACTCAACCTTGATATTGCCAGAGGGGAAAAAAAACCCGGCTGCTCAAAAAATTGAAGCAGATGTCAGATGCAAGCAGCTGTGGTCTGGGAAATTCAACAAAATTCCAATATTCAAATTGCTTCTCTGGATAAAAACTGCTTGATAGCACGATTTCAGACTTGATCTGGACTGCCGGTGAACCATCTGCATAAAATGAAAGTAATCTGCTGACGCTGTCAATATAGGTAGGCGTCAGCATGATTTGGTCAGAAAAAAAAAGAAACTACCAAGGAGTTTTCTGGAGCTTGTCGGGAAAGTGTTATAGTAATTAACCCCAGTTTGTAGAACAGTGAACACCAAAACATAGATGAAAAGTGTGTTTGCTCATTGTTTAAGGACTAACTGCAAAAATAAAAGTAAGAACTAAAAACAAAAAAAAAAAATCCCACCAAAATCAAAACAACCTTCACTCTAATTTTAGGTTCAAAATGGAATCTTATGGTAGGTAGGAATGAAGATGGGGTGAGGAGAATATTGAGAAAACTACGTTCTCAGCTCCAAGGAAAAGGTGGTGATCAGTGTGTTAAATCTGACCTTGTCAGAATGATGAAAATGTACAGTCAGTTAACAAGCAAGTTGTTAGACAAACTATGAGCCTTAAAAATTCAGTATCACAAGCAAAGGATAATTCTCTAAAAAGTTACTAAATACACTTTTTATTTGGACAGCTATGTTTTGATAAAATAAATATATGTAGATGCTGAAAGGTTGCTTACAAATAAGTCAGCCTGTGGCGGAAGTATTTCATAATTCAAGATACATCAGCCTTGGCAATAGCTGAGAATAAGAGCGAGTAATCAGAAGTGACCCAAACAATGACATCAGAGTTTCCAGATGGTATAGAAAAAAAGTCCATGATTTATGATTGCCGGCACAGTAAATAAATCTAAAACAATAGGCATGGATGGGGAAGCAGTCACAGCTGACCAGAAGAGCAGTTGCAATGCAACCCACAGAAAGCTCGGTGCCAGAAGTAATTGACATAGTCGTCAAATCAATTTCCTAGGGTGCAGACTCTCAAGCACTCAATCTGATTCTGTATGCTGCACACACTTGGATTATACAGCTGTCTCTAATTCAGATAGCCTTCGCTCAATATGAATCCAATTCAAGGAACTGTCTAGAAGTGAACAATAATTATTTAAGCTTCCTTGTGCAGGTTTACTCTTTTCTAGTCAAACTGCTCTCTTTTGGAATTGCATATATTTTATATTAATTATTTAACATTTAGCTGACATTTTTTTCTCATTCTGAATGACCAAACTCAATGATATTCCTGAAATCCATGGTCTTTCCTCCCTGGGCATGCGCTGTATAATGTTTTTTATGTCAACTATGTTCTTTATTTAACTGTACATAGACAATACCCACATGGAGGATGGATAGATAGATCAATTTATTTTTCTGAATTTCAATTCAATGCAATTCATAGATAAAATTGAATAATCCTTTGATGCAAATAATTTTATTGGTATTCATCCATTTTTCATTTGTCTAATATTTATAGAATGTCTGCAGCATACCAGATACTTGATTTGACTCTGGGGTATCGAGATAAGAGACAAAGACTCTGCCTTCAAAAAACTCAGAAACTTAAAGAACAGCTGAGACAGGTAAAGAATCATGCGAGAATTATAGAGAAAACACAAAGGGCAGAGGGATGCACGGACAAAGCTGCTACCAGAGCCATACGTGGGTGACACTGCAAGAGCAGTAGGGAAAGATTTTGAAGATTCCAACACTGCCATTGACATTTAAAGAAAGAGAAAAACTTTCCCATGTTGAGAGAGGATTGATAATATTGCAGGTGAGCTCAACACTGAAAACAAGCATGGTATTAAAATGGTAGTTACATACTTTTCAGTGCAGCTGGAAAATAGGCTTTGGCAGGAAAGAGTATGGAAGATGTTCAAAAGAAGAGGGAAGGTATGGATCAGATGCCCAAGTGCAAGGGTGGGAAGTATTTTATTGCTTACAGAGAATGTTCACTCCCCGTTGTTCACTCAGTGCCCACAGCAGTTTGTGAGAACACGATTGTCTCTTTTTGAAAATGAGCCAGTGTTAAGGTTTAGAGAGGCTGAGCCATTCAGAGAAGTCGCACAGGTGAGAATCAGGCCCAGGCCTATCTGCTTTGAAGACCACGTTATTCATTACTTGGCTTCTCAGTCAAGGGGTTCCTTTGGTACTGTGCTGTGTCACTTAGGATAACTTTTAAACTTTTGGAGAACAGAAAAGGAGGAGTGATGGGGCTGATGGCAGTATGCAAGAAGGTAGAGGAGGAAAAGTTCGCAAAATAGAAGCTAGACTAAAAGGAGGAAGGGGGAAATAATGGTTATTAATTTCAAAACACTATAAAGACAAAACAAGCTGGTCAGAACCCTCTAGGGTAGATGGAAAGAGGGTAATTCCATAGGGGCTGCAAGGTCAACAGAATTTCTGTTGTTGCAAAAGATCTTTGAGAGAACAGATTAGAAGATGATAAATCACATCATTAACAAGCTATTTGTTTGCTATTAATTTAACATTCTATCATTAGAAATAGGGGAGGTTGAAGGGTCGGGGAAAGATAAGTCGATGATGGGTGCAACTGGCTGAGCCATCAGCAAGTTTGGGGATGGAACAATGAATCAGGGTGTGACAAGTTCTAGCAGTAAGAAGGAAGACAGCCATGAAACAATGACAGGAGTTGGGACGCAGCGCATACTCAGAGAAAAAATGAAAAAGAATAATAAAGAAAGTAGAATAACTCACAGAAGTAAAAGGATTAAAACAGGAAACAAAATTTACCTTGAGAAGGAATTTAAAGTGGATATAGAATTAAACCTGGATTATTTCATGATAATTTTTAAATATAGTTATGAAACAATATTCTCAATTGTAGAAAATTAGTGGATGAAAATAATAGAACAGAGGGAAAAATACTTCTATTTCACTTATCTGAATAATCACAGTTTGTATTTTGATGTACTTTCTTCCACTCACTCTTCTCCAGACATTTTATATAATTGTGTGCATAATGTAAGAAATTGTAGTTTCCTTTTTCTTCCAGTATTTTAGGATAAATTTTCATCATGTTCCATAATCAATTTTTATAAATATTTCTTTTCCAGCACAATTTAATGACATTGAAAACTATCATAGTGCTATGTCTTTGAGAGCAAATATTTTAGTAAATGGATAATTTTCAGATATATGAGATTACCTGTTGTCATATTTTACTTTAAGATTTTTATGGCTACAGAAACATCTGCGCCCTCAAAGTTAAAAATATTTGAACATAATAACTTACACTAGGTATTCTAATGAATAAATGAAGTAAACAATTATATGCATAAATATTTCCTGTTTTGTTGAGTAATTCAAATAAGGAAAAACATCTCTTTTTCTGTGGTGCATACTGTTGAGTCGGCTCCAACTCCTGGTGACCCCTATGAATGAGTGACATCCTCAGTGTCCTGTCCTCGGCTCCTGCTCAGCTCCTGTAGATTCAGGCCTGCGGCTTCTTCTATGGAGTCAACCCTCCTTGTATTTGGTCTTCCTCTTCTCCTGCTTCCTTCTATTTTTCCCAGCATTATTGTTTTTTCCAAAGAACTCTGTCTTCCCATGGTGTGCCAGAATTCTGACAATTTTGGTTTTGTCATCTTTGCCTCCAGTGATGTTTCAGTCTTCATTTGCTCCAGGCCTCACTTGTTCATCTTTCTGGTGGTCTAAGGTAGCCATGGAGCTCTCTTCCAACACCACATTTGCATCGGATCAGTTATTTTTTTCCAACAGCCCTGTTCACTGCCCAGCTTCCACATCCATGTATAATAATCTATTTTTCTCCTTCAATTGTATAAAGATGATTCAGAGGTAGGTTAGAATCCATGGCCCATGTTATTTACCCCCATGATTTATGCTTGGCATCAAGCTGCCTCTAAGGTGAAACAAGTGGGCCAGGAAGAATGCATGGACCTCTCTCTATTAACACAATATGTAAGAATAAACAGGGAAGACAGTGTTGAAAGCACTAACCCACTATTCTGTCTAATAAAATACCTGGGATCATTGTAGCTCATTGGCATAGCCCAGCAGCTATCAGATTCAAATACACTGACTCCCGTGTAAGAAGAATTTGAAATCTATGGTAGATATACTTGATCAAATTAATTTTGTCCAGTTCCAAAACAAGTATCATTTATTATGATTGTGATAAACCATTGCCAAAATTAACTAAATATTATCTTACAGTTTCTATCAGTTAAATTGTTTTATTATTTTAAGTTATATTTCAATGCAATATATTAGATTCCTCTGTATCAGAGGAAGAGAATGACACCACTAGCATCTCTAAAATGTGTGGATAAGATGCTTTCCTAAACCCCCCAGAGGAGACAACTTATTAGGGAGATAATAATCTATTTATGTTTGCATTGAAATGCACTATAAAGAATGAGGCTATTCAAATCATAATGGTATACTTAGAGAAACAAGGAATAGAAAAGAAATATGAAACTGTTTGAACTGTCAAGGCTCCAGATGAAGAAACCTATTTATTTTTTTTTAAAAAAGGTGCTTTTAAAAGTGCCTGCTTCTCAATAGAATTCCATTGCCACAAGATGGCTACTTCAGTAGTTCACTTAACAGAATTTGTTCCTGTCATATACCCACACTGAGAAAACGGAAGTGAAGAAAATAGCCATGATCACTGCTCTCATAGAGCTTTGATATGACACATTTTCAATTTTTTCAGAATGACAAAAAGTAGTCAAATTCATTTTATCACACACTAAGAAAGTGCACAAGCTACATTTTTCTGACATATATATGTTTTATACATGTGTATGTGTGACAATTTGTTGAATTGGTTGTAAAAGAAGAATTACCAATACATAGAATTTTATGTGAGAATAATGTTAAGAACCATAAACTTGAAAACGTTTTGACTTTTGAAATTATGCAGTTAACTGCCCTGTTTGTATTATTTGATATTAAAAAGTACTGGACCAACTTTCTGTTTGACCTATAGCATTTCCTACGATACTTGGTGGTAGCATTTCAAACCATCTCCTCTTTCTAAATTTTAATACATTGATTCAATTCAAAGAACACACTTTTAAACTAATGAACTATATAAAGATGTTTGAAAATATCATTTTATTAATTTAACTTATTAATTTAACTTGTTCTAAAGCCCTAGGAGCAGTGAAGCATCTTCGAGGTCAGTGAGAATAATCTAATAATTAACCCCCAACTTTTTGAGCACTACCTGTGGAAGAGTACCTGAATGCAGGTCTGGCTGCCTACCGCTATGAAAGCGAATGCTCCAGAGGCAGGTGCTGATGTAAAGGAAAGTGGTTTATTTGCAGATGCCTGCCATCGAGAAGATGGGAGCCTCCCATTTCAAAACTCACCTCCTGGAAGATGGGGCACTCATGTCACAAAGCCCATCTCCACCTGTCAGGGGAGGCAGAAGTTTTTATAAGGAGGGAGAGGTGAACAGAACAAAGAGATCAAGAGAGGGGGTTACAAAGCTCTCTATGTGCAGAACACAGTCCATTCTGATAAGGCAAGTGATGGTCCAGTGTGCTTCATCCTGGGTTAGTCATCCCTGCTTCACATCATCCTAGTTCCATGGTGAAGGTCAGCAAATCTCTTGGAGCTGGGATGCCTGAATTTTGGGGCCTGTATCTTTTGAAGTCAGCTCCTAGGATTCTTACATAAACATATTGTTCATCTACAAGCCACATATTAGAGTTAGCACTTACAGAAATAATGTCAAGAAAATGGTGGGGTGGGTCACAATTCGCCACCATTACTATTTTCCACTGTTACAAAAGCAAAACTGATCAGTGTTAGTGATGAATGAAATTCCAGACCTAGTAGTCCCTAAGATGTCAAGTTTTTTTTCTCTTAGTCAAGAAATGTATCAATTATAATAATGGGACTTGTTTTGAAGAAAATATCTTAGGGTTTGTTTTTTGAGTGATGATCATGATAGTCTTACTTTTAAAGCTCATTCTGAGAAATTATTTCTTATGATTTTTTCTGTCTAATTGACATAATACATTTATTTACGTGAGGGAAATGACTAGCCTCTAACACGCACTGCAGCATACAGTTTCAGAGAGCAGTGCCCACCACTGAATAGTTGTAAACTCTTTCTCTTGATAGAGCTACTGGGTCTATTGTAAAACCAGTTCAAAACTCTCCTTTTGCTACTGTTGCTTGTTACAAAGTAAGGATGTGAGAAGCTTGGTGCTTCATTTATCTTACTGCCTACACTTAGACTGGGGGTACCTCAATATGTCACTATTCCATAATTCAATTTCATTAAATGTAGAATTGCTTCAATTGTATGTTCAAATGTACAATGCAAGAAAACAGTGATATTTATCTCTCTTATGAGATGAACAAATATAAATGTGTCAGTGGGTCTTTAAAAATATTTTTCTACCATGATCATAAAATTGACATATTGTCCAGGACAAAATGCATTTTTTAATATTTCAGGTGGCATATTAGTGAACGTGTTTACATGTAGATGTACAGTACATGTGTAGTATATATGTACATGTGTAGTGAGATCATTTTTTTGAAATGAGAAGCCTACCATATGTTGCCATATTGCCTGGGCAACAAGAAGTTATACAATGAGTCTAAAAGAAACCAAGTGATGAGCAAAACTGTGAATTCAATTAAAAAATAATAAAACTCTCCGAAATGTATGGTTTTGTTTTATAATTTGTTCGCTGAGTGCCAGCACAAGAAAGACACTCCAAGAACTATTAAATGTATTAAGGTAACTGTGGAGACGCTGTCAGTGACAACGATCAACGCAGGAAGACTTCACCTTGCTTAGAAGCAGCGTGCACTTTACTCATGTCTTCACAGAGAGAGTGTCTCACTCTGAAGCACAGGGCAGGTTTGTTTGCTGTCCAGAATAATAAGAATAATATCTCCTCTGAGGCAATGCCTGGAAGGTTTGCTTGGTAAGATTTGGGATCCCAACTCAGGATTCCTCCGCTGTGACGTACACTCACTATCTGTGTGATATCTGTCTGTCACCCCAGAGGGAGTTGGGGGGGTCAAACAGAGCCACACCTGAAGCTCATTGCCTCTATGCTATAAATAGTAATGTCCTAGAATCCATGAAAGTAGCAAGTTAACTTGTTAGATGTAGAGAAGATAAAATCCCTGATCCTTCACAGTCTTGACATTTTCATGTACAGTGTTGTATTTTTTTTGCTTATATAAGTATAATTTTTCACTTTTCATACTGAAATAGTTCACTTAGGTCATTTTAGTAGTTTGGATGTGTCCCCTTTCTGTTCCGCCTTCTCATTCTACTTTTCTTCTGCACATCTCTGTTTCCACATCTGACTGATGGCATTTTCTGAGCCATCGGTATTATTCTCTGAGCTCATTAAGGTCTTTGCTGACAGCAGCACTAGACCAATAGGTGGGTTTACAATGTGCCTTCAGCCTGTGTTACCACATCACCAGTTGTGAAGAGTTCAATTGCTTAGAACAGCTTTCTGTCATGTATACACACAGGATGGCCCCATGCTCTCTGAACATGCTCTGCAAAGTTTCTATCACGAGTCCAAGTGGTCTAGAAAGGATTGACTACAATGGATCGTGTATGGAGCTGGACCAGTGTCTTTCAAAGTGCTAGAACTATTTCTTTCCCTTTCAATATAATGACAAAAAAGAAGCAAGTGTTGTGTAGAATATAAACAGATGGTACCAGACTTTAGAAAGAATGTCACTTTATAATGAAAAATTTCCATGTAGGTTCTACAGCTGACCACAAGAGCCACATGTTAAGCCTCATTTGAAGGATTTGTTCTTCTGAAGGACATTAAGATGCCATCGCAAGGTGACTGACATAAAGTTATTCTGCATGCAAAAAAAAATATGAGCTTTTCTAAAACTGACTACAAAAGTTCAAGAACTACATTTCAGCTAAAAACAAAAACAAAAAACCCCTGACCCCTTGGTGTTTTAGCATTTTGCGCAAACACCATAAAAGGAGTTTAAAACATCATCCTTCTCAGTGTGGCATGGTATTACATTTAGCCAAAGTGTGAAATCTCTGCAGAAAATAGGTGGGAGAGAGAACACAGTTTCATTCTGCCCAACAACTCCTCTAAGCCATGGAAACGAACACTAGCCATGAGTCTGCATTAAACCAGGTGACTAATCAGAACGCTCCATGAAGCAATTCAATATGCATAGGTGATTCTTTTGGTTTTCTTCTGGTTTTCTTTCCAGAGACTCTGTTGGATTTCCCACAGACACATGTTGTATGTTCTTAGTCTTTTAGAGTTTATTGATTCAAAAAAGACAAAAGGAAAATAAAGATGACTATCAGGGAACATGGAGGCATGTCAGGGCCTTTCTACATGGCCCTTGGAGCCTATGCCCTGAGACTACAGTAAAAAGGCCTTATATGAGGTTATGTGGGTATTTCCAAACTACTACCCAATAGGTAAGTTATGTGCATTCCATTCTAGAGCAAAAGATCATAATGTTAGTAAGTTGTATTTTGTTCGTAAATGGAAGCAGAGTTAGTAAAAGTAAATAAATAAATTAATTGGAATAAAAGGAGATTTTTACAAGTTCAATAATTTTCTTAAGTTTCTTCATTGTAAGTTTAATTTAGATCCTTTTATGAATATATCTCCCCCTTATCTGATAAGGGGTTCCCTCCCCCCACCTATACTCCCTATGCAATACTATCATAAAAGTAAAGGATTTTGACTACAGCACAAGAAATGACTGAAGGGTTCTCTCTCAATTTGGCTTGAAGTCTCCAAGAACTCAGCCACAGAACAGAAAATGCCCTTCTAAATTAGATGTACTATGCGTTGGATCTGACCCTGCAGAATTTCATATCTATAATTTTCCCTTCAAAAATGACAGTTATAATCAAGGTCGTGACATTTCCTCCTAACAACACACAATTGATTCCTCACTTCTGTTTTTGTTTGGAAAATGCAAAGCAGGCATTCAGGGGCTAGCTATCAATACCACGAAAAATGGAAAGATGTCAGAAATAACCATCTGCAGCTGGCCATGTGCCTGCTCTCAGAGCTGGTTATACAACTCAGCAAATACACGGCGTGCACTTGTCTAGAGGAAGATGGACTGCAAATAAATTATTAAGCTTTTCCTACTGGTGGATGGGGCATTTTCACATAGGCTGCAATGCGTGTCATCACATGCAGCAGAAGGATAAAGGCATGGACCAGCTTGAAGAAAATTGATAGTGACTTGTACATCCTTATTCATAACCACTTTATTCCAGATTAAGAAAGCTTTGAACAGCAATTTCTAAAATAATCTTGTAGAACTCTTTACAGATCTCCAAAAATCACACACAGAAAACCACATGCATACACACACACAAAATGCCAAAAGCAAAAACACAACCACTGATTAGCAACTAAGAGCTTTAATTTGCTGGCTCAGATATTTTCTGAATAGTCAGGGTAGACTGTACTTTAAAGGTGGTGAGTGTGCCAGAGCAGATAGTTGGCTAGAAGGTTAAAGATGAAAAATTAATCATTACTCTATGCTAAGAATATCCTAAGGACTCTTTTTATTCTTACGAGCAATCCTATCCCCTCACACCCTGAGGTGGAGATGTCTATTTGAGGCAATAGGTGATCAACAACTTTGATTTAGTGTAAGATGAGAGAGGCTAGTGCAAAAATGAAAACTAAGTGGACTTTATTTTCTATTTCAAAGAAACAGACAAAGTAAAAACTGTTAGGAGATAGGTCCAACAGCCAATAATAATAATAATAATAATAATAATAATATAATAAAATAGAAAAAGAAAAAGATAAAATCCACTGTACATTAATGTGAAGACGTGTGAGGGATTGGAAGTGGTAAAATATAAAGGAAGAACATGTTAGGAGTCTCTTCCAGGCATAGCAAGAAAAGCCGTAAAGAAGACATGTTGGCGCAGCCTAAGACCAACTCAAAGCAAGACCGCTGAGTTGAGTTTATGTCCCACCCACTGCATTCTCTTTTCTGAAAGGGAGCATGTGAGAAAATACTTTTGTATTTGCCCATCATAGTTATTCAACAAATCTTACTTAAATCTGTATATGCATGAGGGATTCAGAAGGTTTTATTTTTTTTTAATTCTTGCCTAAAGTTGAAGACCTACTTTAAATTTGAATTATGTAATTATACAAAGTAATGAATCCTCATAAGTGTAACATCTCTGTGGATGAAAAGAGGTTCAGTCTACACCTTTCCAGTTATCTCTAGAAATACCAGAATGAAAACTAAACTTCAAATTTCTCAATGTGGCCTTACCAGGACCACTCACCAATTAGATAAGTATATTAACGTAAGTGAGAGGAGCTTGTACCCACAGAACTTACTACTCTGACTAGCACCAGATTCTGTGTTTTTTTTTCAGGGAGGAAATACAAAATATACAAAATTATAATATCAAAGAGAGACAAACTAGGCAGCCAGAGAGGTCTATTTTCTCTCTGCTCTGTAACTTAGCCAAAAGCCGGTCTGGTGGGTGTGGCTCAGCTCAAAGCAAGAGCTGCTGATTCCAGAGGTTGAGCTCAGGAAACTTCCATCTCTATTTCCTGGCCCAGGCTCCTCACACTGTGTTCTCTGCCCCTCTGAAAGCTGGCTGTCTTGCCTGCTTTTATGTCTGCGGTGCACTCTGTTCACCTGGCTTATGCATTTAGAGATCATCAGAGCTAGCCATCCTTGTGTGATTTTATTTGCTTCTCAACTAATAATTGTTTTCTTCCTAAACCCTATATTACGTTCATATTTTATAATGGTGATGTTGGCAGTGTCCAGAAACTGCAGGACCAAGTTGGCAAACGCTAAGCTCATAAGTATCTGACTTCTCTCCCTCAGAAGTTTGGTGGGTGCTGTCCTAGACACTCAGTCCTGGTCCTGAATCCAATTTGCCTGTGATCTCTTTTCTAAACTGTCCCAACATTCTGAGTCCAGTCAGCTCTGCTTTATTACAGATAATAAAGCTGCTGGGTCTGTATTTGTGCATGTGTTTTACTCCATTATTTTAGTGAAAAAAAAAAAAAAGGCCAATAAAGTGCTTGTCTTTCATGTGTTAATTAGTTTAGGCTTCATAAGAGCTTTATTGGGTAGGTGAGATTGTTACCCCCATTTTAAAGATGAGGAAAATAAGCTGCACAGACCTACATGCTTTGCCCAAAGTCACCCGAAGCTGGAAGTGGCAGAGTTTGGGTTGGTCTGGATTGGTCTGCGTGGTCTGGCTCCTAACTTCCAGTTTATGGTCTTACCGCTTGCTGTGCTGCTTCCTACACAATCCTTTTCCTTCTTTAATAAAAATAAATAAATAGACCCATGTTATAGAATTCAAAATGTAAAAATTATTCTGTGTAAAGAAGTTCTTTCATGGCCCTGTCTCCCAGCCTTCAGAATTCTCTCTGAAGAAATAGCCATTGCTGGTTCATCTGTGAATATTATTTCAGTAATATTCTATGTAAATATGAGTAAATACAGCATATATACATTAATTTCTTTTTAATGCAAATTTCACCTTACTTAATACACCATTTAACATCATAAGCTTTTTCCACTTAATTTTTCAGCTTTTATATTTGTTTATAAATACTAATTTATTCTTTTTAAATGGCAGAATATTTTTCTAACATATGGGTACAGCAAATGTATTTGACCCATCTTCTATGAAATTATACAATTAAGTTATAGAAAGTCATTTAAATGATTAACATCTTACATGTCCAGTTGCACATCAATGAGTTTTCAGTTGGATAAATATCTAGAAATGGAATCCCTGAGTTTAAAAATATTGATATTTTTAATTTCTATTGCCACCTTACCCTTTTTGGAGGGTTGCATTGACTGCATTTCCACCAGTACTGTGTGAGAGGGTCTGTTTCCACCAATACCTTTGCTAACACAGAGCACCATTGGACTGTGCCAATGTCCAATCACATCGTTGCCCTTCTCAGAAGGGAAAGTAGTATCTCATTGGACTTTCAGTCCGAATTGTTAGTTGCACATTTTTCTTTTCCATGAACTGTTTTTCATAATTTGTACATTTCTCTATTATATTGTTAGAGTCTTATTTATAAATTTGTATGAAACTTTTCTGTTAAGGACTGGAATAGAACTTTGATATTCTAGAAATTATCATTTTTCTTTCTCAGATTAGTGTTTTTCTTTTTGACTTTATTTTGAATCATGAAGGAATTATTTTTATGGAGTTGACTTATTCAATCATTTCTTTTAATGACTTCAAGATGTATTTCATACTTAGGAAAACCTTAACTTTCCTAGAGTTAAAATTTTTATTTTTTTCTAGTAATTTACAGCTGCATTTTTATTTTTACACTTATGTCATTGATCTAACTGGAATTCATATCAATAAAGAGTAGTTTAGATCCAGCATTTTTGTTTGTTTTCCCAAACAACTATTCTGTTCTGTTGGCTTACTACTATTTTTAAAATAATATTACATTCTTGTTTTGAAATATTGATTTTATCATTAATTTTTAAATGCATTTGGGTACATTTGTTTATTTTCTATTCTGTTCCATTTATTTGTATATTCGCATGCCAGTGCAAAAGTATTTTAAACGTTATCACTTTATAATGCATTTCAATATCTATTAGGGCAAGTCATTTCTCATAACTCTTCAGAATGTTTTAGTTATTATTGCTAGTTAAAGTTCTCTATATAAATTTAAGTATTAGCTTGTCTGATTAAAAATATGCTGGTATTTTTTTAGTAGTCACATAAATGTATGTATATGTTAATGTAGGCAAAATTGTCATCTATATGTTCATTGAGTATGATGTATGATGATAGGTATTTTTAAAATGTAACTTTCTATTTGTTTAAGCCTCCTTTTGGGGCCTATAATAACATTTTACCAATAGTTTTTTTTTTTAAGATTACAAATATTTCTTTTTTCATTCTGTTATAAATATTTCATACATGTTGCAACCACTGAAATTGTTGACTTTTCTTCCAATGTATCTTCAAAGTGACTGGTTTTATAAATGAAGGTTACCAATTTCTATATTATTTTATTTTTCTTTTACTTTTTTCTTGACTTCTACTAATGAGCATTTTATGTTCTACCTATTGTCATTTCTTTTCTGAGTTTTTGTGTGTCATTTCATGTTTTTTTATTATAAACATACTCATTCTACTAATTTTTTTAATTCCTAGGACAATGTTGGATCTGTTTTCACTTCAAGCACTTTTTTTTCATTTAAATATTCTTTGTTTGCCATTTGCTTTTCCTTGCATGTCCATGGTTGTGTGTGTGTGCCTGCATCTGTGAATGTGTGTGTGCTTGTTATTTTCCTATAAATTTTTTTATTATTGCTAATTATTAGGAGCTATTATTTCTTTTTAACCAGCTATTTTTAGGAGATTTGTGTCAAGAGAAGCCCATAGCTGATGCAGACACTGGCCCTCAGTGTCTGTGGTGTTAAGGATGAGATATGAGACAAATTCACATGGACTACCAAGTCTTGTGGAAGAAAAGGGATGGCTCGGCTACTCTCTCAAGGGGAGAACAAGCCTTGGAGCAGCGTGGCCACTCTCTCAAGAGGAGAGCGCGCCAACCCTTACCTTGACAGTTTTTTATTGGGTTTCAATTTGCATAGGCATACAGGTAAAGTTCATTAATCATTGTCAGGCAGTAAGGATCAAACAGTAGATAACATGCAAAGAAGTATGAGGGCCTGTTTTGAGTCAGGATCTGTTAGCTAAAGGGCTAAAAAACCTTTGGGAAGCAAACTCATTTCCTGCTTGGACCCTTATCATTTAAATGAGAGCATTCTTAGTTTCACAGGATTTTATGTATTCTTTCTCAGGCCTGATCACCCAAGGAATCTACCCTTTCCAGCACAGGGCTGCACCACCCTCTGTCATTGTTTCAGGCTTAAGTCAGGCAGCCAAGAGATCAGAAGACTTCTCACAGACAGAATGAAGACTTAGGCTATGTCAAAGCTGAGAGGTTAGGGTCCATCACTCCCTTTCTCTGTAGCCCCTCGAGTCCCTCCTTGGGGCCTCCATGTGATCATGCTTGTCTTATGTTGTTTCCCCTCGGGGAATCTTACTCATCATTGGCTAACTAATCAAGCTTTGGGGTCCAGTTATGGATGAAGTAAAAGGAGCAGAAGCAGTGCTCCTGCCAGGGAGATAAGCTTTGTTTTCTTAGTGGCTTATGGTCCAGAGGTGGCTCACTCAGCCTTAGCCATGGTGGGGGTGGGGGGGTTACAGCTCCTGAAACCAGGCAAGGTGGTTCCCAACACATGGCCATATTTTATTCGAACAGAGATTCCTCTTATGACACAAAATGATGGTGTAATTATTATTTTTTAGGCTGCATACAATGTAGAGATTACTCAGCTCTGCCTCTTTGACAGATGGTTTCCTGCAAATATGGCCTGTCTCTGTGATTCTGTTTCTCCTCAGGGCCAAACCAAGTCCAGGTATGCCTACTAGCTCATAAAGGTATTTCTCTTATAACAAAATTTCTGGTTTTGAGCCTCACCCTGGAGAAATACACTGTGTTAGCCTTTTCTGTGATATGTTGTAGTAGGTGGCTTCTCTCTTTACAGTTTCAAACCTTTCATTTTCACTGTTTGGAGAGTTATTCTGATTGTATAGCTCAAAATTTTAGCTGTCTTTATTTCACTGAAGATCAAAATTGCATTTGTTTCATCTTTTCTTTGTAAATTTAGGGTATTTTCCCTGAGAAAAAGTAAATGCTAAGTTTACTCCATTCCACCCAACACCTTTATATGGACTGGAAGGTTAAAACATTTCCTGAAGTGACACAAAACCCAAAACAATAACATATGTTCTGGTGATGGATAAATAATATTGTATCAGATATTGTAAATAATATTGTATCAATATTATACAATACTATATACAAATAATATTGTATAATATTGTATAATAATATTGTACAATATAATATTGTATAATGTTGTATGTTGTATAATATAAATAATATTGTATACAATATTATATAATAATATTGTATAATATTATATAATATTGTATAATAACACAAATAATATTGTGTTATTACCTTTATTAGTAAATATATTAGCAGGTCTAAACATGGAAATAACTATTTACAAAATAGAGCTGGGATTTCCTTTTTAATCATAATTATTTCAGTTAATTCAACAAATAGTGATAGAGTGTCTATTTGTTTTCCAAGGACTAGGAGAGGCACAAAGAAAATGCTATTGGTACACCATTGCTCTTCTTAAAGCACTTACAAGTCGTTGGTAAGACAGACAAAATATGACATCAGCAATAGAAGAGGAGCACTTACTTCAACCCGAACAATAAAGCAAGGTTTCCTAGGGGAGGTGAGAGCTGAAATGTCTTGAAAGAGGAATAATGTTTGACTGGGCAAAGAAAGGAGAGAAACACTTTGTGTGAAAAGAAGTCTATGAGCAAAGACACAGAAGCAAGAAATGTCATGGCATGGTAAAAAGTGTTTTGATGTCTGTGGCTGTACCCATTGGAAAATCCTAAATGTTTGTTTTAGAGATAGTATGCTAGCCTGGGCTGGTGTAGCTCAGTAGATTGAGCACAGGCTGCGGACCAAAGGGTCACCAGTTTGGTTCCCAGTCAGGGCACATGTCTGGGCCAGTATGGGGTGCACGAGAGGCAACCGCACGTTGATGTTTCTCTCCCTCTTATTCTCCTTCTCTTCCCCTCTGTTTGAAAATGAATAAATAAAATCTTTAAAAAAAAAGAAATAGTATGCTATCTGAGTATCTCTGAAACATATTTTCTTCTGGTTTAAACTTAAAATATTTTCCTCATAAAGATTTCTCATTGTCCTCTTCCATACTAACCAAAATAAAAATGATAATAATATAAAAACTGGTGATAATAATATAAAAATAGTTATTAGGACTTCAATCTGAATTCAGCTTATTTCAACAAGCCTTTACTGAGTAGCCATTATTTGCCTGATAATACACATACTTTTTGGAAGATATAAAAAACAAAACTCTGCTTGTACCCACAAAATGTTAAAAATTTTATACTTGGAGTAAGTATGAGGAAAATGAGCCTCTTTTGCTGTCACTACCCAGCACCTCAATTCACCTCCTTCTACTGTTTATTATATTTTTATTGTTGAAGAAATAATTTGTGTAAGTACATTTATAACTCTTATGGTTCAGTTTTCACATGGCAAGTTATATTTTGACATGAATATTAATGTACATTTCTTAATGTTTTTCATCCATGACCTACTTTACTTTGACATTTTACTTAATGAACTTGCAAAATTTTAAAAACACTCATGTGCATTATTTTAATGTTTACTCTGCTTATTTGTCTATGGAAAACTAAGCAATTCTTTCACTTTAACCCAACCAGCTAGTGCTTTTTCAGAATCATTTATTTTTGACTTTTTCAATCATTAAGAGAAAAATCAAAGTTAACTATATCATTCTTGAAAGTTTTTATTACTTAGTCTAGAAAAGGAATATAAAATTATAGATTTTTTTTCTTCTCTTGTGGCCCAAAGACATTTAATGTGTACTTTTGCTATAAGCAAAAGTTAAAATGCAAAGTAAACTAGAGAAAACCCATATTATATTTAGGATATATCTGATTTCTGAATCCATTCTTATTTTAGGAAGTTCTTTGGCAGAATAAACCTTAGATAATCACTTCTTTGTCTGACAGATGGATTGCAACCATGTTGCCTCTCTAAATATTTCTCAATTTTACTTTTATGATATCTTAGAGCTAATACCAGTGTTGTAAATGATGAATTGGGTAGCTCTCTTGGGTCCACATTGATCCCAGGTCTTAAAGGCAAGTCTCCCCAAACTATTCTGATGTGTTAAGATAATGCAAAGGAAATTTGAAGAGGAGAAAGAACATTTAACCTAAATATAAATGGTCATTATTTATAGATTATTCAAAAATGTCCAGTTTCCCTGAGAGGAAACAAGTTGAAATTGTTTTTAGTTAGTGGTAAGTTTCTGGGGGTTAAAACAGCTAATTGATATGACAGTATTCCTGAGCATGCTAGGCAGAAATATGAATGTTTAACAGATCGAACGCTGTGCTTTTGAGGAATTAACTGGCTATTCATTCAGTCTTTAAGCATTATTGCGACAAGAATTACATTTGAATTTTTAAAATAATTATGAAGTGGCTAAAGGCTGAGAATAAACCTGCAATTCTCTACCACTGCCATGGGAAAAGGAAACCCTTAATTACAATGCTTGTCTTTGAATAATATTTCAGTTGTAACAGCACATTTCTTCCAATTTTGCATGATAAGTGCATTAATATTTATTCATATTCTATGACCTTTACATAATTCTCCTGGGCACTATTTTCCAAACTATTATGTTTGCTCATTTTTTTGCTCTTTAATACTTATCATTTATGCACTTCTTGCTACTACATATTTTATGAAAAGGTTAGGATTATTATGGAATGAGTTGGAATGAGACATTGGCTCTGATTCTCTTTCATCACATTTATCTTACGGTGAGGGATACATAATTTTATACACCTGTCAAAAATCATCAAATTGAGTGACATCAGCAAAAATGGCACAGTAGGAAATTTTAAAAGCCCATCACTCTACAAAAGTGAATAAACTAATAAAAGCAATCAGAATCAACTTTTTTGAAACTTGAAATTAGCCAAAAGCTTGCAGCAACCTGGGAAACAATTAGAAAAAAATGGGCAACAGCGTGGTGTTGTTGCTGGGGAGAGGGGGGGTGTATGGGGAAATAATTGTTAACAGAAAAAATAGTAAAGATAACCATCAGATTAAGAAAAAAAGAAGAAAATGGATCTTGGTACGATGGATTTGTGCCATTTAAATTGACCCTGGTCATATCCCTCACTCCGCTGCTTGCCAGAGCCTTCACCAGCAGCTGGTAGCCAACACGTATGCTCAGACCAGAGTGGAGCAGAATGAGCCTTATTCACAAAGAATTGTGATAGTCTGTTTAAACCGTCTGGTGGCTGCTGGAGGACTGAATCAGGGTTCGCTTTATCTCACCTAACTGTAATCTCCCAGTGCTGAGGTGGAGGGGCCTTTTTTAAAAATATTTTTTTAATGTGCTAGTTTCTGCTGTTTAGGTCAATGAGTAAGAGAAGGGATGGACAACAACAGAGTAACCAGATGCCTAGGAAGAAAGGCTGGAAAATGAGAAACTTGGGGAAAAGAGGTTTGAAAAGCTCTGACATATTTCTGGGAATCTAGAAAGCCATGGGTATACTCAGAAAAGATGTGAAAAGGCCCTAACTGCTGTGTATGCCTGGCTGACCTTCAGGCTGAGTGAAAACAGAAAGTAAAGCCTATAGCACAATTGTGAGCTTCCTGGCTGAGTGTTGAAGGTGTGCCCCAACATAAGCACTCTCACCACTTCTATTCAACATTGTACAGAAAGTTCTAGCAAAGACAGCTCAGCAAGAAAGACGAGTAAAAAACATCTATATTGTAAAGAAAAAATAAAGCTATTTCTATGCACAGATACAATAATCTTGTATAAAGAAAACTCTAAGAATCCACACACAAAAAACCCCTAAGAATCCACACACACAAAAGTGCAAAAATGATAAGTATTTTCATAGCAATCCAATTGGATATGAAAAAGTACTTCAGCAAAGCTGCTGGACACAATATCAACACACAAAAATCTGTCATATTTCTATGTATTAGCACAGATATAACTTAAAGAAAACCATTTCATTTATAGTAAAATAAAAAATTACTTAGAAATAAATTTAATCAAGGAAAGGTAAGACATGTACACTGAAAACTACAAAGTATGTTGGAAGTAAAATAAAGACCACCTAAATACATGGAAAGACATCACAATTGTAAAACAATATTTTTAAGATGACAACATTCTCCAAATTTATCTATGGATTCAATGCAATCCCTATTAAAATTCCAATGGTCATTTTGCATAAATGGACAAATTGATTAAAAAGTTCATACTGAATTGCAAGGTATCCCAAATAATTTTTAAAAATTGGAAAAAAGAACAAAGCTAAAAGACTCACATGTCCTTATTTCAAAACTTACAACAAAGTTACTATAATCAAAACAGTGTGCTATTGATATAAGAGTAGACATATAGATAAATGGAATAGAATTGAATTGAGAGTCTATAAATAAATCCTGGTATTTTTAGTCAGTTAACTTTTGACAAGGGCTCCAAGGCCATTCAATGAGAAAAAATAGGGGTTTTCCTTTTTAAACAAATGGTACTGGGATAATTGTATATCTACATCTGAAAGAATGAACTTGAATACTTACCTCCTAGCATATGCAAAAGTTAACTAAAAATGGATCTTATTAAACATATGAGCTAAATCTGTACAACTTTTGAAAGGAAATATAGCTATAAATCCTCATGACTTTGGATAGGAAATGGTTTCTTAAATATGACACTAAAAGTAAGAAAATAAAAAGTAGACAAATTGGACTTCATCAGAATTAAAAACTTGCATATCAAATAATACTATCAAAAACATTAAGACAGTCTGCAGACTAAGAGAAAATATGTGCAAATATTAAGTGTAATAAGAATCTAGTATCCACAATCTAGAAAGTATCCCTAAATTTGACAACAAAAATACAAACAATCCAATTAAAACATAAGCAGTGGATTTAAACATTTACAGAGAAAATATAGAAATGGCCATTATACACTCAAAAAGGTGTTCAAAACATTTATTATTAGAGACGTGCAAATGAAAACCATGAGATATCACTTCGCACCCACTAGGAAGATCATTCTTAACAAAACGGAGAATTCAAGAATTGGCAAGGATGTAAAGAAATTAGAATCCTTATACACTGCCTGTGGCAGTGGGAAAATGATTCAGCAGCTATGGTAAACAGCTTAGTAGTTTCTCAAAAAGTTACACATAGAATTACCGTATGACCCAGCAATTCCACCTACCTCCTATCTATGACCAAGGGAAATAAAAACAATTGTCTATAAAAAAAAACTTGCACACAAATGTTCATAGTACACTATTCACAACAGCCAAAAGGTAGAAACAACCCAATTCCTATCAGCTGATGAATGGAAAAACAATATATGGTGTGTACATATAGTGGACTATTATTTGTCCATAAAAAGTGGTAAAGGGCTTGTACATGCTACAGCATGACTAAACCTCCAAAGAAAGCCAAGCACAAAAGATCTCATATGATATGATTCCATTTGTGTGAAATGTCCAGAATAACAAAATTATACAGACAGCAAGTAGATGAGTAATTACTAGGAGCTAAAGGAAGGGTGACTAGACCAACTGCTTAATCAGAATAGAGTTTCTTATTGGGTAATAAAAATGTTCTGGAATAGACAGTGGTGATTACAACCATTTATTTGTACATGTTAAAATGGTTAAATTGGTAAATGTTATATCATAAATTTTACCTCAGTTTTTAAAAATCAGCAAATTGTGGACTTAAAATATTGTAAATAATGCTTCAATGAAGCTAATGAAGTCAGCGTTTTGAAATAAAAGTAAGTTAACAAATAAAATATAAGAGTTTTGTTCTTGTATATTCAGTGTAGATATTTTGTAGTAGAAAATATAATATAAATATGAATCTCTTCAGAAGAGATAGCCTCATTTTCTTATTTCAAAAAAGTCCAATATTTTTCATAAAATTAACAATTTGTTTATCATTTATTTTCACAGCCTCAAATTAACTTTTGCTCTATTTTTATGTAACTATTTTGATATAATCTGTTATCCATAGAATTAATCATCTGGTTTTTAGTGTAGAATTCTTGACCTAAAAAGGACCTAAAGTTTTCCCATTATAACCTCTTGATACTCTACCTGAAAAACAAACAACCCAACCAAAAAGAAAAAGCAAAGCCCCAGGAGACCAGACATACCAGAATGTTCTCTTTGGGTCACATAGTGGAAACCAGAAGTCTGGCCTCATTATTTTTCTTAATTGTTTACAATATAGTCTAATGTATTTTTTAAAGTCATTTTACTAATTTGTTTACTTATAGACTTCTCAAAGGGGACTAATTGATGGCAAAAAATCATGGTAACTTATATGCATATTACATACGGCAGAAAATCCAACAGGAAGCTATACAAAGAGGGTTGATGAAGATAAATTTGAGAGTGAAATTACTTTAGAAGTCTTTCTAGCTCTGATAGAATCTGATCATTCTGAAAAACAAGAAATAATTAGATTAGTAAATTCAATTAGATTTTTTATTTATGATTTAAAAAATAAACAAGCTTTGTTTTTGCAATACTAAGTATCAGGAATCTGATCATAATAAAAATGTTACAAATGAAGTATTACTTTCATAATCTAGAGAAATAGACTAAACTCAGAAAAACCTATATAAAAGAATGCTAACTTTCTTTGATTTTAGTAATTTTTTTCTCCTTTTTCTCTCTTTGTATTATATGCTTTGTTTGACTCACTGATTTCTAATTATTATTTAAAATACAAAATGGAGAGGACTGTACTTGAACAACAATTTAAAAATGTGAGAAAAAAATCATAAATCCTGCAAAAAATAAAATAAAATATATAACATATAAATACCAGTTACTGAAAATGTGTGTTTAGAGTTTTTTAAGATGAAATCATATATTTCTGCATAATTAACAACATGGAGGGAGCTCTGAGAAATAAATATGCAAAGTCTTAAGAAATTTACTTTAAACTTCAAATAATGATGGAAATGTTGTGCTTTTACATGGAAATAAAATTTACTATACTGTGGTATTTTATTTAGATTTAGAAGGATATAATATCCTGTGAAAAAATAGAGGAAAGTCAAATTCTTTAACAATGTCTGCTGTTAATGCAACTTGAGTAGAGTAAAATATGGATAAAAATTCTAGAACTTAGAGCAGGCACTGCAAGTAGATCAATTTTTACATTGAACTCTTCTTGTCCACAAGTCAGTTTTCTTGAATGGCCTTACCCTTCTACTCACATTCCCTTATTATTCTTTCTCCCCTTCTATTCAGTGAAAAGTACTTTTTGACTTACCACAAATAAAAACACGCTGAATTTCACAAAGGAACTGTAAGACACTGTTGCTTTACAGTGATATTGATGAATACATTTTAAAATACATCTCTTCCCAGAGGTATTTGCATTTTATCAAGTAGCATAAGTCCTGCAAAGGGTTGGACCTCTATTATTGACACGGCAAATAGTTCACGTAGAGTGCTATTAGATTTAGGAATGCATCCAGGATCCCTCAGATTTTATCACAGTGGTGTACACCTGCTCTGAACATCTGCAAGGTTAAGCCTCTGTCTATTTGGGGCTCAGATCTCCCCTCACCACCTGGAATCCTTTCTATAACAAAGCTGAGTAATTGAAAATATTCTGTGTTTCTGCTTTTTTTCTCAGTATAAAAGGATTTGAGAAGGAGGTTTGGTTGCTTTTCTGGAGTGTATCTTTCTTTGTCATATGAACAGGTGGGTGCAGGATACATAGACAGACATGTTGCCATGTCTGGGTTTTAGTAGCTATACGGCAGATGCCACAGACCACTTCTACTTGGTGCCTGGAACTTGACAGTGCCAACGGCAACACACAGCAGGGATGGGCAAAAGGAGCCATTGCCCTTGTCAGAAAAAGAGCTTGCTCTTCATGTGGAGGGAAGTCGGGTAGGCAGGGTGGCGCGACAGTGAAAGCTAAAATGTTCTCTTGGAGCAGCAACTGCTAGGGATGCTCTGCACTCCCTACAAGGGCTGATATGGACAGGTGTTTATGCTCTTCAACATAATGTGTTCAAAAGAGAATGGTTTCTTAGCCAGTATTAGCTAGTGGGGGTCTACATGGTCACTGTGAGGGAGAGATAAGAATAATTATATATTTGGGAACTGATATAAAGGGAGAAGTCCCACTTCTAGGCTGACAGAAATGTGAACACAATAGAAAAATGAAAGTGTAGGACAAATAAAGATAAAAGGAGTGGTGGGGGCGGGGCAGTGGAACAATTGGCGGCATTAGTGACCGAACGAAAACATAGTTGCAAGGTTGACAATTTGGGAAATGAAGACAGAACAGACTGGCCTTGACATTGGAAAACCAAAATTATGGCAAAGAAAAGAATATTCTCAAACAAAACTAAATATATCTGACTGGCATTTTCATTTAAATTTGAATAGTTAATCCAGTACAAAGTCTTTCAAAGTACAAATGAAAAGCCAGAGAATTTCGAACAGCAGGTGGAGAGTAAAAAATAACAGAGGCAGCCAGCAGGACTTTAAAAGAAAGTTGTATTTTCCATCTTCATGTAAGTCAGATGTGATTTCATTAGTTCTAGTAGGAAAATGATTTGGCATTGCTTTTAGTTCAGGTCACAACCAGGTAGTAATTTATTTCACTTTTGGTGTCGCCATTTTGAAATCTTGACTGGTTCAGCCGGAGAGAACTTCATATCTGAAGGGGGTGAATTTCTTTTTGTGCAAGAGAGTGGAGCTTATCTAATTTTTTAATTTCCTAAGAGTACTATCTAATACCTGATGTTTATTCATTAGGAAACAAAGTTTCCTCTCCTCCTCCTCCCTCTCCTCTTCAGTATTACAATATCTTACACTTATCTGCACGTCAACAATTCAGCCAGTTATTTCCATTCTGGGCAATTTAGAAAAACAAAGCAGCATTTCATCCAAAACCAGTCCTCTAGATAAGCCCATATCTCAATACTGTGCTAACGACTGTTTCATAATGTAGAGAATCAAATTAGTATCTAACATTGCACTTGCCACTGCACAAAAGGTTTTTGTAAAAGAGAAGAAAAACATGTTGGAGAAAACCATTCCTTGGTTTTGCAAAGTCTTAATCACAACATGGTTGAAGTGTTGCTGTCTGAGTAATGAGTCTTTGTTTCAAACAATTACTAAATTTATTTTCATGTAAGTTTGGTAATAAAATAAATAGGAACCAAAACCAATGTTGAAGATACTGGTCAGCTGCTAATTCTTCTCCAGGAGGCTGAAGCTTTATTTAATCTCTGCCCTGGTAAATATGCAGGGCAGTAGCTTAGACACTTTGAGTGTGAAAGAACCTTGAAGTCAGAGTGCCCCGCCCATGTATTTTGCATTTGAGTGAACTGAAGTTTAGAGATTAGAACTGCTAGGGGTGCAGAGCTGTAGTTAGTTGTGCTGGTGTGATTTGGGTCCCGAGATTATTTTCCTCTCACCCACTGTCTCTATTTATTCCTTTCTTGAATTTCCTTTGCCTGTATCTTTCCTCACTAAAAATACTTGGTAAATGGTTGTGAATGTGTGTTTAATTGTCTCTTTTTCCCACTAGACTAGTGACTAGACTGAACTCTCAAAGTGGAAATCAATGCTGCTGGCTCAAGTTAGTGTGCCTCTGGCCCAGTCTCTGACAGAAAGAAGGGATCTATTCATTGCATTCAGTTTATTTGAATTGTATTAAATTTTACAGACATATTAGCACAGGGCCCTCACCTCATCATTAAACTCTTCATAGCTTCTGCCCCCCATGGTAGTGATAAGCTTTGTTTCCCTTGAGTTCTCTACCTGGTTCATAAACTCAGTGTAAGCAATTATGCATTGACGTCCCCTCTGCCTTTCAATCTCCCCGTTCCCACTCTGCTTGGTCATGACACCCTCTCTACTGCAGTCCTTTCTTCTCTTCCTCTTCCCCCTCTCCTTTCCTCTGCTTTTCTTCTCCTCCTTTTTCTCTTTCACTTTCTTCTCATTCACCTTCTATGGAATTGTAAATGGAGTCCATTCTTACAAAAAGCAGACAGGAGGCTCGGATTCTCCTAGCCTTCCCTCTTTGAATTTTCACTTACACATTCCTCAACACAACCTCCACAAACTCTATCACCATGAACTTGCTTTTTGCTTATAAACAATGATGTGTCCTTTTTTTTTTTTTTTTTTTTTTTTTTTTTTTTTTTTTTTTTTTTTTTTTTTTTTTTTTTTTGCTTTGCATCTCGCCTCTTTTATTGATTGTATCTCAGGTAACTCAGAAAATTATGTCAGTGGAGCCAAAGTACAGGCTTGATCTACTACCCTGGCCCAGCCCCTTAAGCTCTAGCCTGGTTTAACAATTTCCTTGCTGCTTTTGCCCTTTCCCTCCCACTAGCATGCAGCTAATACAGAGAGAACTGTGATCCTCCCCAAACCTGTTATTTCAGTGTTCTCCACTCACAACCTCCTCACTAATAGTAAAAATGTCCTTGTAATAGCCTGCAAGACCTGTTGCTGTTAGTTTCCTGACTTTATAGCCTACTGTGGTCCCTTTCCCATCTTTCAGCCTCTACTACACCGACTTCATTCCCTCCACAGGGTCTTTGCACTTGCCGATTCCTTTGCCTGGAATGTTCTTCACATAGGTATCTCTATCATTTGCTTACCCACCTCCTTAAGATTTTGACTCAAATAATTGCTATTTAGTGAGCCTTCCCTGACCATCCTATTCAAAATTGCATATGCTTCTTCCCAACACTCTTCAGGTCTCTTCATGAGGGTCCTGATAACCTCGTGAAAATTCTTCATAGAGTTGTACTGCAGATGAAATGAAATAAATGTAAAGGGGCCTGCACACTCTTCTGTACACATTAAGTGTTAGTTCTCTCACGGCATTCAGTGGCAGCTAGTCACCGTAGTATTTCCTTTTACCCTCTTTCAGGTACTTTGTCCTTCGGAGCAACAAAACAGTTTGCTTTTCCCCATTGCCTCATGTTGCATCTCCTTCTTTCATCCCTTTAAACACCTTTACCCCTTTCTGGAATGCTCTTCTGTTCTCACTAGTCTACATTTTACAAGTAGTTGTAAATTCCTCAAGAAAAAGGCACATATCTACTTCCTGGCAACACTTTTAGTGCATTTTCTTTTGTGAAGTCACTTAACATTTTCTGAACTATACTAGAGTTAATTTTATAAAAACTTTCTATTCTAGATTGGAAGCCCCTTAGAGGAAATGTGTCTCATTCCCTCCTATATAGTCATGTCTACCCCTCTAGTTTCTAGAACAATGTCTTCTCTATGATAGACATAAATATTGATAGATAAGCTGCAGCCCAGCAAAAAAGTGACAGCATTCCCCAATTCCTAACATCTTCCAGAGAATTATAACAACCATTATAAAAATTATTTTTTACCTCTTTCCTTTTTTTCCTCTAAAATTTTAAATATTCATTGTGAATAAACAACCAAGTCCTTACCTTGCCTAAGAACACTAAAAAATGAAACAGAGTAAAAGAAACAACCAGAAGTTTCAAGGATTAACTTGGTCCCACTGCTCTGTATCTTGAAAAATATTTTAACAGTTTCCACAGGCAGGTGTGGGCACCTGGTGAGCACCAGGAGTAGCATTTCTGTTCTGCATAGTCTTTGTTAATTTGTCTTCCTTAGGCTTAATTCTACAGTAAACCTAGAGTCAATCCTGGAACGCAAAGTGACTCACATCACTAAATCAGGGCTGGTGACTTTGTTGTTCAAACTGCTCACTGCATTCCATGCTAAAGAAGTGAAAATTTAACAAAGATCCCCTCTGCTTGGCCAAATGTCTTTAGTCAAGCTCCTTTGACTCTTGTTCTTCTTTTTTACTGTTGTTCAATTATAGTTGTTCCCATTATTCCCCCATTACTCTCCCTTGTCCTACCCACACCCACCTCCCACCTTCAATCCTCCCTCTTCCCCATCGTCTTTGTCCATGTGCCCTTTATACATGTTCCTCGATGACCCTTCCCGTTCTTTCTCCCATTACCCACCTTTCTCATCCCCTCTGGTTACTGTCAGTTTGTTCTTTATTTCAGTGTCTCTGGTTCTTTTTTCTAGCTTGTTTGTTTTGTTGATTAGGTTCCACTTAAAGGTGAGATTATATGGCATTTGTCCCTCACTGCCTGGCTTATTTTACTTAGCATAATGCTCTCTAGTTCCATATGTGCTATCATGAAGGATGGAAAAAGCTCCTTCTTTCTTTCTGCTGCATAGTATCCCATTGTGCAAATGTACCACAGGTTTTTAATCCACTAGTTTACAGATGGGCACTTAGACTGTTTCTAGCACTTGGCTATTGTAAATTGCACTGCTGTGAACATTGGAGAGCATAGATTCTTTGGAATTGATGTTTCAGGATTCTTAGGGTATAATCCCAGCAGTGATATTACTGGGTAAAAAGACAGTTTTAGTTTTTTGAGGAAATTCCATACTGTTTTCCACAGTGGCTACAACAGTCTGCATTCCCAACAACAACGTACTAGGATTCCCTTTTCTCCACAACCTCACCAGCACTTGTTGCTTTTTTGATTTATGATGGCATTTCTGGCCAGTGTGAAGTGGTATCTCATTGTGGTTTTAATTTGCATGTCTCTGATGGCTTGATGCTGAGCATCCTTTCAAATGTCTCTGGGCCTTCCGTATGTCCTCTTTGGACAAGTGTCTGTTCGGGTCCTTTGAACATTTTTTAATTGGATTATTTGTCTTCCTGATGTGGAGTTGTATGAGTTCTTTACATATTTTGGAGATCAAACACTCGTTCAAAATATCATTAGAAAATATATTTCCCATATAATTGGTTCCCTTTTAATTTTGTGTTTTATTGTTATTAAATTTATTTTTAAATGTATTTTATTGATTATCCTATTACAGTTGTTCCATCTACCCTGTTTATTCCCCTCACCCTACATACCTCTCCCACTCCCCCACCTTAGTTCATGTCCATGTTCTTTGGCATTTACATTTCCTACAATATTCTTAACTTCCCCCTGTCTACTTTCTATGTATCGTTTATGCTATTTATTCCCTGTACCTTTTCCCCATTTCTCCCCCTCCCCTCTGATAACCCTCCATATGATCTCCATTTCTATGATTCTGTTCCTGTTCTTGTTGTTTGTTCAGTTTGTTTTTGTTTTTGTTTTTAGGTTCAGTTGTTGATAGTTTTCAGTTTGTGGTCATTTTACTGTTCATATTTTTTATCTTCTTTTTAAGTCCCTTTAACATTTCACAAAATAAGGGCTTGGTGATGATGAACTCCTTTAACTTGACCTTTTGTGGGAAGCACTTTATCTGCCCTTCCATTCTGAATGACAGCTTTGCTGGATAGAGTAATCTTGGGTGTAGGTCCTTGCCTTTCATGACTGGGAATACTTTTTTCCAGCCCCTCTTGCCTGTAAGGTATCTTTTGAGGAATCAGCTGATAGTCTTATGGGAACTCCTTTATACGAAACTGTCTCCTTTTCTCTTGCTGCTTTTAAGTTTGTCTTTTTATCTGTAATCTTAGGTAATGTAATTATGATGTGCCTTGGTGTGTGCTTCCTTGGGTCCAACTTTTTTGGGACTTTCTGAGCTTCCTGGACTTCCTGGAAGTCTATTTCCTTTGCAAGATTGGGGAAGTTCTCTTTCATTATGTTTTCAAATAAGTTTTCAATTTCTTGCTCTTCCTCTTCTCCTTCTGGAACCCCGATGATTTGGATGTTGAAGTATTTAAATTTGTCCAAGACATTCCTAAGCCTCTCCTCATTTTTTTGAATTCTTGTTTCTTCATTCTGGTCTGGTTGAATGTTTATTCCTTCCTTCTGCTCCAAACAATTAATTTGAGTCCCCATTTCCTTCCCTTCACTCTTGGTTCCCAATACATTTTCCTTTATATCACTATTCATAGCCTTCACCATTTCCTCTATTTTGCAACAATACTCAACTAATTCTATGAGCATCCTGATTACTAGTGTTTTGAACTGTGCATCTAATAGGTTAGCTATCTCTTTGTTGCTTAGTTGTATTTTTTCTGGAGCTTTTGATCTGTTCTTTCATTTGGGATATATATATATATATATATATATATATAACACTATATATATATATAGTGTTATATATATATATATATATATATAACACTATATATATATATATATAGTGTTAACACACCTGTCTTGTAGTAAGGTGCAGAGCCTTAGGTATTCACCAGGGCAGGGCAATCCACATTGCTGAGTAGTAGTGGTGCTGCATGTGAGGGAGGCATTTGAGAGGGAACAGTGCCTCTTGCTCAGCTATCTGCCAGTTTTTAGTCACTTCCTCCAGCACCCACAAGCAACTTGGGCCCTTCTGGTGCTGATTCCTGGGTGGGTGGGTTTGTGTACATTCTAGGACCCTGTGGGTCTCTCCACCAAACTCTCCTGTGAGGCTGGGAATTTCTCCCATTGCCTCAAACCCCATAGGTTTTTTTTCAGTTAGAGGTATTGAGGCTTTATTTCCCTACACTGGAATCCTGGGTTGCCAGGTATGTCTTGATCCCCAGTTGTTCCTCCCAGTTTATCCACAGGCAAATGTGAGAGCACCCGCTCAGTCAGCCCCTGCCTTGCCCACCCTGGTCCTCCAGCTTCTGCCTTGCCACAAGTCTTCTCTGCCCTAGTTGCCCATCTCTGCCCATCCTACTGGTCTGGATGAATGTTTCAGCTTAAATCCTTCATTGTTGGATGTCCACACAGTTATGGCAGTTCTGGCTGTTTTCTGTTTTTAAATTTCTTGTTGTCCCTACTTTGATTGTATGAGGAGGCACAGTGTATCTATCTATGCCTCCATCTTTACTGGAAGTCCCTTTTTTCATTTTGTTGATGTTTTCTTTAGCCATGCAGAAGCTTTTAAATTTGATATAGTCCCATTTGTTTATTCTTTCCTTTATGTCCCTTGCTCTAGGGGACATATAGGTGAAAATATTGCTGTGTGGAATATCTGAGATTCTCCTGCCTGTGTTCTGTTCTAGGACTTTATGGTATCATGACTTATATTTAAATCTTTTATCTATCTTGAGTTTATTTTTGTGTATGGTGTAAGTTGGTGGTCAAGTTTCATTTCTTTGCTTGTAGCTGTCCAGATCATCCAACATCATTTGTTGAAGAGGCTATTTTTACTCCATTTTATGCTCCTACCCCTTTTGTCAAATATTAATTGACCATAGAGACTTGGGTTTATTTCTGGGCTCTCTGTTCTATTCCATTGATTTATGTGCCTGTTGTTATGCCAGTACCAGGCTATTCTGATTACAGTGGCCTTATAATACAATTTGATATCAGATATTGTGATCCCTCCTACTTTGTTCTTCTTTCTCAAAATTGCTGCAGCTCTTCAGGGTCATTTATGGTTCCATATACATTTTTTGAAATGTTTGTTCTATATCTCTGATATATGTCATTGATATTTTAATAAGGATTGCATTGAATCTATACATTTCTTTGGGTAGTATGGACATTTTGATGATGTTAATTCTTCTTATCCATGAACATGGTATATACTTCCATTTATTTATGCCTCCCTTAATTTCCTTCTTCAGTTTTGTATAGTTTTTTGAGTACAGTTCTTTTAGCTCCTTGGTTAGGTTTATTCCTAGGTACTTTATTTCTGTCTTTGCTATAGCAAGTGAGATTTTTTTCCTGATTTCTGTTTCTTATATTTTGCTGTTGGTGTTCAAAATGCCTTTGATTTTTGCATATTGACTTTGTATCTTGTTGTTTTGCCTAAATCACTTATTAGGTTGAGTAGTTTTTTGGTGGAGCCTATAGGAATTTCTATGTACACTATCATGTCATCTGCAAACAATGACAGTTTCACTTCCTCCTCTCCAATTTGGATGCCCTTTATTTCTTTTTCTTGTCTTATTGCTGTGTCTAGGACTTCCAATATTATGTTGAATCAAAGTGGTAAAAGTGAACACCCTTGTCTAGTTCTGATCTTAGTGGGAAAGCTTTTTAGTTTTTGCCTGTTGAGCATGATGTTGGTTGTAGGTTTTTCATATATGGTCTTTATTATGTTGAGGTATGCTCTCTCTACTGCTTTGCTGAGTGTTTTTATCATAAATGGGTTCTGTACCTTATCAAATGCTTTTTCTACATATATTAATGTGACTTTGTGAGTTTTGTTTTTCCTTTTGTTTATGTGATATGTTATGGTTATTGATTTGTGAATATTGTACCATCCCTGCATCCCTGGGATGAATCCTACTTGGTCATGGTGTATAATCTTTTCAATGTATTGCTGGATGCAGTTTCCTAATATTTTATTGAAGATTTTAGTGTTTATGTTTATCAGCAATATTGGCCTGTAGTTTTCTTTCTTTGTTGTGTGCTTACCTGGTTTTGGGACTAGGATGATGCTGGCCTCACAAAAAGGGTTCGGGAGTCTTATGTCTTCCTGGATTTTTTGGAATAGTTTGAGAGGGATAGGGGATAGCTCTTCCTCAAATGTTTTGTAAAATTCTTCTGTGAAACCATCCAGTCCAGAGCTTTTGTGTGCTAGGAGTTTTTTTTTTGTTTGTTTGTTTGTTTGTTTTAATTACTTGTTCAATTTCACTAGCTATTATGGGTCAGTTTGGACTTTCTGCTTCTTCCAGATTCAGTTTTGAAAGATTATATTTCTTAGAAATTTGTCCAATTCACCCAGGTTTTCAAATTTTTTGGCATATAGTTGTTCATAGTAACTTCTTACAACCTTTTTATGTCCATGGTATCAGTTGTAATCTCTCCTCTTCATTTCTGATTTTATTTATTTGTGACCTTTTTCTTGACAATGCCTCAACTTTGGACTATGAAAACTGCAAACTCTCAGCACCAATTATTTTATTCTCCACCCACCAACCCAAGCATACACACATACACAGAGAGTCTTGACCAGCATATCTTCTAACAGCTCACAGTTTCTAATGTACCTGTTATGATTGAGTTTTCCTTTTTAAGTTCTGTCTGGGAAAACTCAAGTGGACAAAAATAATTTATTTTTTACATACACTCTGATCCAACACTTGCTTTGCCAAACAGTTCTTGGAAAAATAGTCCCCTACATGATTTTTGTAAATTACACTTTTTCTTGCTGCTTCAAATCCTGTTTGTTCCTTTTCTCTTCACTCTCATTCTTTAAAACTTCCAGTAATCTCTGCATTGTTGGGAGTTGAGCTAGGTTTGACTGTAGTCTCTCTGTCCTACTGCATTGGCCTTAATGAAGTTTATCTTACCGTCTTTAAGAAATTTCCAACTCTACTCCTCTTTGACAAGCCCCAAGCCTAAGGTGGAAAGTAAAGAGAGATGAATGATTGAGTGACCCTTATGAATGCTGGTTGCCTCATATTTATGGAAATTTTTCTGGAGCATAGTTTACCAAAAATTGCTTTTTCCCCCCACAATACATAAAACTTGTAAAATTTGGCAATACCATTTTTTGGAATCACTATATGGATATACAAACATAAATCATGGAATTTTTGTTTAAAAAGACACCATTTAACCATTGTTAAATGGTTTGAAAAGAAAACAACATTAAAGATTAAGACTCAATGAGACTCTTTCAATGAGCAAAAAATAAATATTTTTAAAAGCAATAACTTTGAAAATTTCTCATCTCAAAAATTTGAAATTATTGGCCTCAAGCTTTACTTCAGTAAATGCAGCTACAGAATATAGTGCTGTCATCTATTTCTACTTAGCAAGGCTGTCTTATAATTTTTTTTTAATTTATCTGGATTCTCAAAGCATTTGCTTGACAGATTTTAGATGAACAGCTAATCTGTCACTTACAGAAGGGAAGGTGATGAGCAGGAGCAATGCCTAATTCATTCATATGCTCTTTTATCTGTTGGTTTAATTTATTTAGTTAATTCTTTACCAAAAGTATTGACAGAGGGGAAATATTAATCACAATCCTGCAGGTTAAAAAAAAAGATGCTGATATCAGGATCGGGGCAGCAAGAGAAAACCGGGTTGTCTCTGATATCCCAGGAGGAAAGTAAAATGTGATTGAGTGATGGTTTTTATCTATTTTATTCTGAATGGTTATGGATACAGCAAAAGTGTTGAGGAGCTTTATGCATGTGACAGGTATTCACCAAAGAATATTCTCTGCACTGTTTTCATGGACACGATTTCTGACATACATCCCACAGTAGAATCTCTATTAGTGTTGTGATTGCAGCAAATCAGAAGTCTGAACTATGATGACATTGTGTAAAGAGAGAATGGTCATTTCATTGTGCCTTGCCTTTGAATATTCGTTGTTGTTGTTATTGGTTTTTCTATTTAAATGTTTAATTAAATTTTTACCTAGCTTTAAGAATTCTTGGTCTCTGGCTATGGAGACATCCCAAAAGGTATCAATACACTGTCCAAGCTACAGGATGGTTTTTGTTCTGTTTGTGTTGTTGTGGCCCTTGGTGGTTATAAAGCCAGGGATGAAAATATTTGCAATAGTAGAAATAGGATTCAATTTTTATTTTTTTAAATAATTTTATGCTCCTTAGTAAAATTTAGAAAAAAAACATGCTCACTAATAATGTTACCTTTTTTGTCTGTTTGGTTGATCCTGGCTCCAATCAACCAGTAGAATGGAAGCCTAGTCATTATTAGGAATCTGCTACAAAGAAATTGTAGAAAAGTGGAGGAACTGATTTAGAGATTAGTAAATAGAAGTAATCTGAGGTTCTGTGACTTTTCTGAAGACCAGTCTACCTAAGGCTTGGGCTTGCCTCTAAATGAAGTTTATCCACTAGTGGAGATTTTTTCCTCTGAGATATCTATCTCCATGATCACATAGTCTCCAGGTAAAGTTGTTTTTTTAAAAGTGCTAAGTATCTCACAAACATTAAATCAAGGAACAAATTTCAGTCACTTAACAAATATATATTGAGCACCTACTGTACTCTGAAAACTACTCAACTATGAGTGTTCAATTGTGAAAAAATGAAATTTGATCTCCATTGTCATGGAATTTATAAAGCAGTGATAGAAATAAGTTAAAAACCAAATGAACATAAGAAGTATATATATAGTCTCTAATTGTGAAAATATCTATAAGTAAAAATGATAAAATTTTTAAAGAAGACTAACATAAAAAACAAAATCATATTGGAGGTGGATGTCAGTGATACTACTTCTGAAAGAGGCATTGGGGACAAATGGGGACAACTGTACTTGAAAACAATAAAAGAAAATTTGAAAAAATAAACTGCAACTGGAGAGATGAATAAGAGCTACCTAAGATGAGAGTTAATTTTAAGGATAAGGGTGGGGTGGAGTAGGGAGGAATGGTTTTCCACAGAGAAGTAATAGCAGATACAAAAAACATTCCAGAAAGTTTGTAAAACTGCTGAGGAATTAAGACTAGACCTGGTACACAAGGAAGAGAGTGAGTCAAGATGAAGTTAGACAGGAAATCCAGGACAAATCACATAGAGTCTCATGGATCCAAGTAGAGTGTATGGAATTTTAGCCTTTATTTAATATTCTGAAACAGGGAGGTGAAGTTGTATGATTTACTTTCAAAAAATTAGTCTGGCTATTATATGAAGAGTAGATTGTAGAGTGGCAGCAATGGAGATGGCAAGGTTAGAAGCAAAGAAAATAATATTAAGAAATTATTGTACATAGATAACTGCTACTTGGACTAGACTGTTATCGGTGGGGAATAAAATAATTTATATTTGCCATTATATAGAAAAATAATTGCTTGGTTTTGGTGATGCATTGGTTTGGAGACATAAGGGAAAAGAGTTTGTCTAGAGTAACTTCTAGATTTATGACTTAAACAACTGGATAGAGTGAGCTGTCATTTGCTAAGATGAGAAAGATCAAGGGTCATCTTTGGAGTTGTTTACTTCTGTGATGCTCGTGACATTTGAGCAGATAGACAAATGTGCAATTGAAACATAGAAAATAAATCTTCGATTAAGATAAAAATCAGAGATGCTACACCTACTAGTTAGAGTTCTCCAGAAGAACAGAATCAATAAGTTGTGTGTGTGTGTGTGTGTGTGTGTGTCTGTGTGTGTGTAGAGAGAGAGAGAGAGGAGATTTGTTATAAGTAATAAGATCATATGATTGCAGAAGCTGAGAAGTCCAAAGACCTGCAATCAGCATTCTGGAGATCCAGGAGAACCAATGGTGTAGTTTCCAGTCTAAAGGCAGGTAGTTTTGAGACACAAGAAGAGCCAAAGTTTTAGTCCAAGTCTGAAGGTCAGAAAAGACTAATGTTCCAGTTCATGAAGTAAAATGGGAGGAGTTTCCTCTTACTCAGCCTGTTTGTTCTGTTCAGGTTTTTAATTGATTGGGTAAGACCCACTCGCATTAAGGAAGACAGTCTACTGGTTGAAATGTGAATCTCACCCAGAAATACTCTCACAGACTCACCCAGAATAACGTCTGGCCAAATGTCTAGGCACCTGATGGCCCAGTCAAGTCGACACATGAAGTTAACCATCACTGTGTATAAATGCTACTGAAAGTAATGGGGAACATGAGATCACTGAAGAGGGTCCAGGGCTTGGACAAGGGCCATTCATTATTTAAAGTTTTGGGGAGACACCAGTGCTCTGAGTACTGTTGCTATACGACAAACTAACCCCAAATTAGTGGAGTAAAATAGCAAGAGTCATTTATTAGAATTATGTCTGACAGTTCTGGGGTTTGACTGAACTCATAGATGTTTCTTGGTCAGGGTCTCTCATGCAGTTACAGTCAGACACTGAGGAGAATGGAATCTTCTCAGAGGCTCCTCGCTCCCTGAAATGAACAGCTGGAGGCTAGAACAGCTGAGGCTCCCTGGTTTGTCTCTATCTCTAGGTGGCAACTTCAGTACAGCCAGACTTCTCACACGGCATCTCAGGGCTCCAAATGTCTGTGTCCCAAAAAAGAAAGAGCCAGCCATTTATTATGATCCTTGGAAGTCACATAAGAGGTTTCACTTTTGCCTCTTCCAGTGTTAGAAGTATCACTAAGCCCAGGTCATATTTAAAGGAAGAGGATTTAGGTTCTATCTGTTGAAGAGAGAATTGTCAATGAAGATAAGGCTTACACCCCCCACAATAATTTAGAAAGATGAGAATGAAAATTTTGGGGAGCCAAAGGAAGAAGTTGTTCAAGATTTTCCTTGCAAAGCTTTTATTTTGGCAATCTAGAAAGTCTTCATTCTTTTCTTTCTGACCTTCCTTTTTATGGTTTTATAGAGAAATTGATCTCTACCAAATAACCTGTGTTACCCACTTTAATCCATGATTGATTATGTAAAAAGAAAGAGAATACAAGTCAGTCAGAGGTAGGAGTAATTCAATTTATGAATTTAATGTTGCAAGCTATTGAACCAGATCAGGAAGAGAAACTCTGCTTTGAAGATTGTTTGTCCTCCATGGAATCAACTTGGTGGTGTCAATCATATTTTTTTCAAAGCATTTTGATGAAAAGATAATGGAACCTAAGTAAAATATTTGATTATATGTCAGTATGTGAGTGAGAACAGCAGATCCAATCTTCAAGAGGCACTTCATGCTCTCACTGAACTGAATAAGCCAGAAAGAATGTCAGCTCCTGAGTGGCTGAGAGTTGAAGGCAGTCAACAAACACTTAAGAGCTCCCCTGTGTGACAGCATTGGACAAAGGCAACGGGGAAAACATTAGTCACTGTCCCAGCCCAGGAGTCTTAAGCCTGGTCTCTTCTTCAAGTTCCACTTTGTCTAATGTTCCAGTCCCGCCTCTTTTGTGTTTGTCTGTCTGTTTGCTTGCTTGCTTTTACTTTAAGGACATGCTGGAACACTCTTTTGAGGAGGTCATTGATGGGAAGTAACAGATATGAGTCAAGAAAATGTTTGTGATTTTGTTCTATTTCTTTTGTCTATCCTGATTTGCTCTTTACTCTTCCCTACTCTTCTCTGTATCCTGAGAAGCTCACCCTCTAAGATTACATCAACAGTGGGTTGTTTTTTTTTGGGGGGGGGTTGTTTTTTTTTTAAGTTTTTGTGTGCTTATTTATTTATTTTTCTTTGCTTCATGGCTTCAGGACCAGGACAGAGTCCTGAGGTGCTGAGCAGAGTAACTCTGAGGTTCTGTTTACAACCTGCATCTCCACACTGTGCTGAGACCACCCACAGCTATCGACTGAAAGTCACAAGGGCTGCCCAGTCCTTTCCACACAATGCTCCTTCGCAGAGCTCAGCCACCATTCTTTTCCACTGCCACTTCAGGTCCATGAATGGATCCTGGGTTCTTACTGCAGCGTTACTTGATGATTTCCTAAAACTTCATCCTCACCTTTGTAAGTAGGTCTTTATTAAATCCTCTTTAAATTACATAACTTGAATATGGCTAGCATGACTTTTGGGTGGATAGAGAAATGCTGTGTATTAAGATGAGGCAAATCTGAAGCTGGCTTTGGCACGTATTAAGTTTGTGATGTCCATGACACTTGAGTAGATATGCAAATGGGAAGTTGAAATCAGGAGAGAAAAGTCTGTGTTGAAGATAAGAACTTCAGAGCTGACATACAGATACTATACACAAAAACCCTGCCCTCTACAGATGGAGATCAGTGGTCTAACAGGGTAGCAGGCACAGACAGAAGGAGAGATGGTGAGGTGCTGAATGTTACAGGTAAACTCACAGGCACCAGAAGTGCCACATTCCTAGTCCTTGAGCAGAAGAAGGAGCACAGCCAGCTCCAGTGAAGGCTGGAATGGGGAGTGGCCTACGAGCTGAGATACAGCTCTGGCGCTTTGTGAAGCCTGGAGCGAGGCCTCTCTGGAGGCCGTTTCCTAGGTGCAGTTTCTTAGCCATGCCTAAGATTTCCCTTATTCGTCACTCTCCCTGCCACCTGTCCCAAGTCTCCCAGGCTTCCCTTCAGCAAACCTTCTCCTTCCCTGGTTTACTTTTCTTGACCATGTCTAGTCTCAGGAAAATCTTTTCCTCATCTTCTACCTTCCTTTAGGATCCTCTTTTTCTCCTACTGTTACTTAATAGACTTTGATGGACTACTAAACCCAGAGTACAAATCATTAGCCACAGAAAAGCTCATCCCCCTTCCCAGAACCTCCCTGGAGGGAAAGTATTTGCTTTCCATCCTTTGTGTGCAGCAAAGGAAGAAAAAACAGAGCTCCTGCTCCATTAAGCACCTTAAAGAATCTCAAGGAAAATAAAAGATATGATCTTTGAGATTTTATAATCTAGGAAAGGGGGACCTGGGTGAGGAAATGAAAATACAAAGTTCGCAAAAAGTTGGAGCATAAGTCATGTATAAAAATCCACCCGAGGAATAAAATATAATTAGATACTGGAAAACACCAGAAATGTTTTAAGGAAGAAGGAAATTTGGAATAACAATTGAAGAAGAGGAAAATGTGAATCATAAAGAAAAAGGTTACTGATGGTGAGAACATAAGGAGTATTACAATTCACAGGCAAACACCAGAAAACTGTACTTCAAACATCCAAGCAGATTTTTTATAAGACTGATGGTGAGGAACAGCAGAACCAAGAAGTGAAGAAAGCTCGTTTGTGAGATTGAACATTTCATCTCCAGCTCAGATTTAGGATAGGCCAACAGAATGTACGTTTCATGGTAGCATCTGTTACTGTTGGGCAGATTAAGCAGGGCTATTAATTTCTCCATGCCTCCCTCTCATGACCTTGAAATGTAGGTAGCTTTGATTCTTTTGATTTCCTTCCTCAGGTCTGAGGGGAAGACTGTGCCACTCTAAGAATGAAGATGAGAAAATATGACAACACTTCGGTGGATCCCCAAACCACAGGCATGCAACCAGGCTCCCAAGTAGTCAATAAGGAAAGAGTTCATTCTAACCAGAAAAGTACCAAGACAGCAACAGCTTATGGAGCTTTACACATGCAGAAGACACATTTATCCTAGAAGGATGAAGATCCAGCTGAATGAGTTCTAATCAATACTATTCAGGATAGGGTCAGTTCTGAATTCAAGGTAGCCTCTCTAGATTGGAACAATTAAAGGATCGATCAGGAATGGCATGGAAAGAAATTTTTAAAGCATTAATCAATTCTTTTGAGGCATCATAATCAAAATTTAATTTTGAAATTCTGCTAAGTCTTCATAAAACATAAGCATCTGTCAAGTCAATAAGAAGCTGAGGAAGAAAAATACAATTGGACAAACTCTCTATTTGATACAACTGATCTGTGTTTGAGTGACAGAAATAATGACTGTGACCAAAGAGAGGGATCTGGAAATGATCTTATGATGACCTAGGCCCCAATGATTATCAAGAAAATGCTAAGTTATTGTAATCTTTGAAACATGGGTTCTTATTGTCTTCCCATGTAAATAAGTTACTAAGTATTGTGCTATCTTTTAGATGAGAAATAAAGCTCAGCTTGAAGAAAGCATTTTCCTTTGAAAATGTGATACAAACTAGTTTCGAGTTTCTCTGACTATTGAATTACAGATATTAGCAAAGGAAACATGTATAGGAGACATAAGCCCACCTGTCAGTCACAGAAGAATGAAAAATATGTTGAAAGTTTAATAAAAATACAAAGGAAACATTGCAAATAAATTAAATTTAAAGTACTCTACAATGCAAAACACATTGAGCCGCAGTACTGTTGCTTGACTATCAAAATTAAATGTCCAAGGGTTCCATGCCGGAGTATGGCTCCCCTGTTTTCCTGCCTGCCTGTGAAAGACATATTAAGAATTATTAAACAAAGAAAAATTAATAATAAAGATGACAAAAACTCCATTAACACTCAAAATATAATGAGTTCATTCTAAAAAGTAAATAAATAAGAAGCTTATAGGAAGGTGTGCCAAGACTCAGAAAAATAAGCTATGATATTCTTACTAATATTATGTTGTATAGTAACATACACTTTTTAGTGTCTCTTTTTCAAACACCTTTTTAAGGATCAGTCAAAATAATGTCCCTCATCATTGAAAATTAGAGGACAAATTGACAAGGGAGAACCTTTAAAAAACCCCACACATCAGAACACCAGTCCAGGTAGCCTTCTGTGTGGGCAGGGGCCGTTCATGGCATGCTGCCTTTGTGGCTTTGGTAATGAACATGATTTCCCAGGTGTGAACCAAAGGCTACACGAACCATGAGATGCCACACCTAGGGTGCCATGATCAAATAATTTTAGCAAATCAGATTAAACATGTGTGTAAATATTTTTGTTTGTTTGTTGTTAACTACAGACATTCATAGGTCTTTTAACATGCCACAGCATGTCATAATGTCTAAGAGGGAACAATACCATATGCATTTCCTGACGCTGTTTAAACACAAGATTCTTTTTTTTCTATAGACTTGTTATTAGTATTGTATGGTACTATTTTTGTTTCACAAATTGTCTCATTATTTTCCATGGAAAATTATGTGGGAAGTTACATTGTTGAACATTCTGATCAACAGCAAAAGAAACATTGGCTAAATTATATACCAACCAAGTGGTTGTAAAGTTTACTCTGCTATGAGTTAAAGATCTGGCCCAAATATAAGAAAATTGAAGAAAAAAAAATTTTTGCTTGTGTGTGAAGGGATCTTGCCACACTTTGAGCATAGCAAAGGTGAAGACCAAGGAAGTAAGGGAGAAGAAGGGTAAGATATACATAGGGTGTGATCAAGGGTAGCAGACCAATATTTTATTTTAGTCCTCAACTCCAGGCCCATCAAATACTATCTCTTTAATTGAAAGGCAATCTACATAATAAAGAGTGAAATCTTACCATTTGTGACATCATCTATGAACCTAGAAGGTATTATCCTAAGTGAAATAAGTCAGTCAGAGAAAGACAAACGCCATGTGATTTCACTCATATGTAGGTTCTAAAGAACAAAATATATGAACAAACCAAACAGAAACAGACTAATAGATACAAAGAACAAACTGATGGTTGCCAGAGGGAAGGAGGGTTGGGAGACTGGGTGAAAAAAGTGAAGGCATTAAAAATAAAAGTCCTAGAAAAGAACATAGGCAGGAAAATCTCAGATATTCTAAACTGATATTTTCACCGATATGTCCCCCAGAGCAAGGATCATCGAGGAAATAATAAACAAATGGGACTTCATCAAAATAAAAAGTTTCTGCACAGCTAAAGAAAACATCAGCAAAATGAAAAGGGAACCAACCATATGAGAAAATATATTTGTCAATTATACTTCGGGCAAGGGTTTGATCTCCAAAATATACAAAGAACTCACATGACTCCACTCTAGGAAGACAAACAACCCAATTAAAAAATGAGCAAAGTACCTGAACAGACACTTCCTAAGGAGGACATATAGAAGGTCCAGAAACATCTGAAAGGATGCTCAGCATCACTGGCCATCAGAGATGCAAATTAAAACCACAATGAGAGACCACATCACACTGGCCAGAATGGCTAAACAAATCAACAAATAACTGCTGGTGAGGTTGTGGAGAAAAGGGAACCCTAGTACATTGTTGGTGGGAATGCAGACTGGTGCAGCCACTGTGGAAAATAGTATGGAATTTCTTCGGAAATCTAGAAATGGAACTGCCTTTTCACCCAGTAATATCACTGCTGGGATTATACCCTAAGAACTCTGAAACACCAATTCAAAAGAACCTATGCATCCCAATGTTCATAGTAGCACAATTTACAAGTGCTGGAAGCAACCTAATGGCCCATCAGTAAATGAGTGAATAAAAAATTCTGGTACATTTACACAATGGAATACTATGCAGCAGAAAGAATGAAGGAATTCCTACCCTTCACTACAACATGAATGGAACTGGAGAGCATTATGCTAAGTGAGATAAGTCAGGCATTGAAAGACAAATACCATATGATCTCACCTCTAAGTGGAACCTAATCAACAAAACAAGCAAGCAAGCAAAATAGAACCAGAGACATTGAAATAAAGAATAAACTGACAATAGCCAGAGAGGAGGAGGGATGGGGAAAACAGGGGAAAGAACGGGAAGGTTCATTGAGGAACATGTATAAAGGACACATGGACAAAGCCAAAGGGGGTAAGATTGAAGGTGGGGGTGGGCAGGGCAGGGGAAAGTAGTGGAGGGAAAATGGAGACAATCGTTCTTGAACAACATTTAAAAAAAGCAAAAAGATAAAGTTTTCATTCTGGATAAAAAAAAGAAGTTCTAATTGGTAGTTACAAAACAGTCATAGGGGTATAAAGTATGGCATTAGAAATATAGTCGGTTATATTGTAATAACTGTGTATGATGCCACATGGATACTAGATTTATTGGGGGATGACTTGTAAATTATATAAATGTCTAACCCTTATGCTATACACCTGAAACTAATATAAAACTATATTGAATATTAACTCTAATTAAGAAGTAAATTATATTTTGCATTTATCATTTACCTTTCATTTCTCATTTTCAATTAATAAATGAAAGGTACTCTAGTGTAGAAGGTACAGTTCCTTCCCGAAAGAGATAATAAGCTTTTTGGGAAGACATGAAAGAAATTCAGCAAATATATCCAGTGGAAATATTTAGTTAAACACAGAGTCCTAAAAAAAAGCAATTAAAAGGAGGTATAACCCAACCATGGAACAGTCAGGATGTTGTTCAATGAAGACTTTCCAATAAGGAGTCATAGAGTTTGCTGAATCCTGAAGGCTAAGCATGAGGCCGCCAGAACAGTTCTGGGAGGAAGAGCACTTTATACAGAGGATTTAAATAATTGAACATGAATGTATGAGCAACTCAAGAAGGGCTGACAATTACTAAAACCTTTACTCAGATTAGTGGAAAAAACATTAATTATCCACACATGTTGAGTAAAGGAAAAAGATCTTACCAAGAATGAGGCTATATATTTAGTCTTAATGTATCTGTTGACAGATTCTGAGATGTAGATCATGAAAATTTGGAACCCTCACTTTCCTATCTCTATGTTGAGGATTAACGGTAAGACTTCACGTTCCAGGAAGCTGCTTTCAACTTTAACAATAATATGAATCAAATAGTATTAGTAGTTAATGCTCCATAAAGTTTACCAGGCACTGTCATTAGTAATTCTGCATATGGTAATGATGAGGATTCTGAGACCAGAGGATTTAAACAACTCTCTCAATGTTTAACAGCAAATAAGAAAGAACGGAAATTCAAAATGAGCCAAGGTGATTTCATAGTCTGTACTCCTTAACCATAAACTAAATTACTTTTCAGTATAGAAAATACAGGTATCAATAAAAAATATCAGATTTCTATTATGTTCTTTTTCTTCAAACCTTACAAATAACATTTTAATAGACAAGAGGAACAACCTAAGTAAACTCCTTGAAATATATTTGGTTCAAAACATTTTCCAAATACTGAAGAATTATGAGGTTAGATAGTATTAAATAAATGGATAAGTAAATATCTCAAGTACATTCTAATCACTAAGGATAAGAAAATGATACTATATGGTAATCCCAGATCTGTTATTTCTAGAGATTCAAGGTAATATTCCGGTAAATTCTACATAAAAGTTGTGGAATTGGTCAAAGTTCATAAAGGCACTAGAACAAAGAGAACAAAAAGCAAATCCTGATTAACTTTGTGATGTAAACATTAAAAATAGCCTACCCTGAGGCCTTATTGCTATGTGTCTTTGAGGTCTGTGCCAAAGACAACTTTTTGTTTGTTTGTTTGTTTAAATTGTTCTATTGTTGTTCAATTATGGTTGTCTGCATTTTCTCCACTCCCCAGCCAAGCCCACCTTACTCTCTTGCTTCCTCCCTCCCCCTTGGGTTTGTCCATGTGTCCTTTATGGTTCCTGAAAACCCTTCCCCTCATTTTCCCCTCCCCCCTCCCCTTTGATTATTGTTAGATTGTTTTTAATTTCAATGGCTCTGGTTGTATTTTGTTTGCTTTTTTTCTTTTTTTGATTATGTTCCAGTTAAAGGTCAGATCATATGGTATTTGTCTTTCACTGCCTGGCTTATTTCACTTAGCATGATGCTCTCAAGTTCCATCCATGCTGTTGCAAAAGGTAAGAGCTCCTTCTTTCTCTCCACTTTGTAGTATTCCATTGTGAACAAATTGGTTTGATATTCATTCACTTGTCCTAGAAATAATGAAATTTGTCCACAACACTCTTGTTAAGCGGATTTGTCCATCTTTGAACTCTTTCATGGAGAGTTAGTTAGTCACTGAGGACAAAAATGTTCTGTGATAACTGTGTTCTCTAAAGATGTCCTTTTGTCCACTCATTTAACTCCATACAAGAGTTCAAAGATGGACAAATCTGCTTTACCACGAGTATTGTGGTCAAATTTCATTATTTCTAGGACAAATGAATGAATATCTTAAGCCAATTTGTTCAAATGTTCCTATAAATTAACTTTATTTTTGATATGAGGTACCTTTGTGTATCATAATGTCTAAATACATAAACAAATGAAACCATCAAACAACAGCAAGTGATGAGTAATCTATGCCCACCAGTCATCCATGAGAATCAAGGATGTTGAAAACAAGGTTTTGTTGAACAATTGTGGAGCAATGAGGGCATTGCTTTCTTTGAAAGAGAAGATATTTTTGGGCAATTATAAAACTCTGCTGTGCCTCAATTTCCTCATCTGTAAAATGGAAACAATAATTTCTACTTTGCAACATTGAAAGACTATAGTAAACATTAAAGGTGGTATGGATATATAAACCCTCCAACATGTTGTCTGACACAGAAACAGCATTCAATAAAAATTATCATACTATTGACATCATTAACACTATTATTAGAATTCATGTCCAAATCCAAGTGTACTATAAAAATCTACATTTTTAGCTTCATTAACTTAACTGAACATTTTAAAAATGTATTTTTCAAGAAAATCAGAAAGAAATTAGAAGCCAATTCAATATATTTAATTCTGTTAGACATTCATGTCAATGAGCATACTGAGTCAGCCCAAAGAATTAATTAATGCTGAATATCACTTGTGGAAAAAAACTACTTAAAGTGGAAAAATGGAATAAGGATGCTTATGAGTTTATGAGAGCCATTTGAGAATTTTCAGTTCCCCACTGGCAGTAAATATGTTATAGCTTCTTTGTTCTAGATGAAGTAAAATAGTCCCTATTGAGTCATGGAACTTTGTTTCTGTCTTGAAGAAGTAATTACAGAATAATAATGAGATCACTAAGAAATTTATGAGAGTAGAATAAGTGTCTTTACCATAATCCCAAGATATGATGAAGAAAGTCAACAGACCCATCTCATCAAAGCCACTTGAAAGTGTTAATGTCTTCCAAATGTCAAAACAACACTACAATTTAGTTAAAAAATAGTCAAATTTCTTGAGTGTGTGTTAACAAAAGACATGAACTATATGCTTCAGAGACTAGAGTGTTACACTTTAAACCAATTTCTTTGAAGTTGTTCAAAGACTTTCAAGGTGTTGTGCCATTGTGTCCCTAGTGTCAGGGCCAGCTTCACTGCAGGGGACCAGAGCAGTCACACAGGAAGCTGTGCTGAGAAGGGTCTCATGCTTAGGGTTTCATGCTTTGTGGTTGGCAACTTAAAATTCTTAGCAATTTTGTCATGGAATTGATTTGTGTCTTGTAATTAAAGTTCTATGGGACAATGGAGCATGTGACACATGCTTGGATCCTTGACTCACATGTGATCCCATCTCCTGCCTCCCTGACATGGGTTCTTGGTCACCTAGTGCCCCATTCCTGCTATTCTGGGTGCTATGTCCAACAACCTTTGCCACCCTCCACCCTGGTGGGTACCTGTGTTTAGGGAGAGTTGGGATTTGATGTACAGTCTCCTGTGCCTTGGGGCAAGGCACGATAGCAGCTGTCCCTGTCCTAGGCTAGAAATACCATGGCGCATTTACAGGTGACTACCAAGCTTTTCATCCACACCTGAATAGGTACCAAGTATGCCCTGGTAGAAAAACAGAGGAGAACCTGGAAGCTGCTTTGAATGCTGGATACAATTACAGAAAAAGGGAAAGATCTTAAGGAGCCAGTTTGGCACCCTACTGTCACTATGGAGAAAGACCTGTACGGACCCATGGTGTCCTATCTGCTATAGCAATAGGATGTCCTGAAGCTCTGTGTGCACAAACCAGAGGCCAAGAACAGACAGCTGGCAGATGCCATCCTGACTGGGCATAGCCAGGTGGGGATCTACAGCTGTACAGCCAGGCCCGGCAGGAAGCCTGGCAGGCTCTACACAGAGAACAGAAGGAACTGATGACCTTGCAGAGGGAATCTGAATAAGGAGGAGACAACAAGTCCAGGAGCAGAGGGCAGTCAAGGTCAAGAGCCTGTGATCCAGCTTGCTGGGCCTGGGCAAGCTGCCTCTGAGAACAGTGGGAATGGTGCCGAGTCCCATAGCAGTGATGGAATTTGCTGGAGGATGAGGCCTCAGCAGTCTCCACTGCCACTGTACCTCCCTTGGGGTCACACACACACACACTGCCTTTAGACTCATTGATATTTTCTTCTAACTTCAGGATCTGGGCCAGTTCCCTACCTGGAAATCAGGTACCATATTTTCTCTCCTCCAGGTTCAGGCAAGCATCCTCCCCATACTCCATACATACACATGCACACACACAGAGCTGCCTCCTTAGGACCTGGCTTGGATACCTATTTTCCACTTCCACTGAAGTGGAGGGGCCCTGGCCAGCTGGAGGGCCCTTACCATGTTCTCCCCACATCTATAAATAAACTTCTTCTACTACCCAATATTTTAAAAAGCTCCCATTAATGGCCTGTCAGTGTGGGCTGTGGCAGCAAGCCTGTGGGAAGAGGAGCAGATAAGGAGGTGGGGTACTCTGAGAAGTGGAGTATTTTATTGCCTGAATGAGTTCAATATTAACTAGCAAACACAATACACCAGGACAGGTCAAGAAAGGGAGTGTGAAGAGGGAGTTGTATATATTACTGACTTTAATGGCATTTATCCTGCTTTTTGAATAAGCAGCTCCACACTTTCATTTTTGACTTGTACCCACAAATTATGTTATCAGCCCTGCCTAGTTCCTATTATATCAAGCACACAGTAGGTACTCAATATATTTCTTAATGGGTGATGGGTGTAATCTTTGCTAAAGAGAAAACCATTGTCAATCTTGAAAAATTCATTCATCAAGTAGTGAGAAATAATATTTTTCTACAAAGGAGAATGTACCTGGTTAAATACGAGGAGGGGAGAGTAATAGTAGCCGGTATCATGTTTTTAGGCAAGTAGATAACCTTTCATAGCCTGCTTACTCTCACCCTTGTGTTAGCAACACAAAAAGGTCAAGGTTCAGGACAATCCTACACCTAAATTCATCACTTTATACCCTGCTTCATGGCAAGAGTATTAAGGAGCTCAACTTATGGAACTCGAAATATCTTTTCTTCAAACAATTCCAGTTTTCTCTCATTCGAAGCTGGACTTTCATGTAAGATTGCCAATGGGAAAAGTATTTGCATATCACTACCAGAAGAGTCATCCTTAAAAAATAAAATCTGGAGGCTCCCCTACTGGGAAGATGAAGTGGGCATAATTTTTTCTATTCTTTCCACTAAGTAGAACATAAAACCTTGGACATTACATATAAAACAAACCAAAGAGGACTCTGGAAAGGGGCAAGAAGACAGCAGACCAGCCAGGGACCTCAGCACCCGAGGGGTGACATGGTGGCAGGTTCTCTGGATTTTCTTCTTGCCTCACACTAGGAACTGGAGAAGCTAGAAATGCCAGCATGTGCAGGCACAAAAAGAGGTTGCAGGAAAAGTCTGCTTTCTCTAACCAGAAGATAAGGAAAGGTAGAACCAAGATAGAAACAGAGATAGAGACCTTTTAGACAGTCAAAGATTACTGGAAAAAAAACTACCAAAAAATGATATATAGTAAAAATTAGAATGGTAAACAAACCTAGACAAGGGACTTATTGAGCATTATCCTGTGGTCATGAAAGTGTTAGTATGCATTTCTAAAATACCCCAGTCCACCTGCTGATGTACTTCCTAAAAGCCTCACATTCTAGTAGTTTAATATATGCCTTAGGTGTTTATTAATAGGCACTTTGAAAAATCACTCAGGCCAATGTCTTCTTTCCTATTAGTGCTGGAAATAGTAATTTACTAAATAGCAACTCATTAATGTGAAGGAGTTAATGAAAAGACTGTGTTATGCATTTTGATATTCTACTTCAATAAGCATAACCACATGATGATGATTATTTAGAAATAAAAAGTAGCAGTAGTAAATCTAAGTAAAGGCATTATTTACAAAAATGGGCCAGGAATATTTTTCGACCTATTGATAGTATAAAAGTGATTTTTTGGGGGGTCTTTTCATTCTACATTGTTGGAAATTCAGAATAAGGGGGGAAAAGAAATCATTCCTGGGGAAGTCCAGAGAAAAGAATGTGGACTATGGGATGACTACAACATGTTCCTTATCCTTGAAGTTATTGTGGGTATTATCAAGTGATCTATATTTCTTATCCTTTACTTCACCCACAAGGCTAAGCATTGTAGCCTTCCCAATGGTGGTGAGTCTCCTCTGCTACTTCTGTATAACAGTGGCCTAGTGAGAAGGAATATGAAAGGATGCAGGGATGTGGGAGACATACTATCAGACAGCTTCTTTCTTTTTGTTTCCTGGAGCCAATCTGAATGAAGACCCAGTGAGAGAAAGAGGAAGAGGAGCTGGCAAAACAGACAATGGGAGAAAAGAAGTGAGGAGATGAGAACAGGTGCCAAAGGCATCCTGGAGTGAAAATGAGAAGAGGCTGGAGATTTTCACCGTTATCATTTCCTGTTATATTTTAAATCTGAGAGCTCTTATGGAGGAGGTGTATGTACTTTTATATAATAGCCAAAAGAAGCTTCAGCTTTAGTTGAATATACCTGTTCCTCATTGGATTTTGAGTCCATTTGCTTAGCACATAAGCAAACAAACAAAAACTTTAAGTACTATCGTGGTTCGAACTATTTTTTGAATTTGTTCAGATATTATAACCATGGAATACCTATATATTTGCATCCATCTTTTTATTAAGTGTATATACTTTAATTGAATATTCACTAATATGTCTAATACACCACTTTATTAGCTTTCTTTATTACTCCTTGTTTGCACTTTTGGGACCTGAAATTTGCTTATAATAAGAATATACTTCAACCCGGTAGAAGTTAACCATTGGTCAAACCATGATTGATCACTGGTCAATAACCATGAGTCAGGTGTGGAATGATTTGTCCTTGATAATGAGGTCTTTGCCTCATCACAGTCACCTCTATCTTATGCAGGGCTTTCAAACTCATCAAAGTTTCCTCTGATGTTCTGCGGGCAGCCCTTATCCACTTGGTCAAAATATCCCAGTCCCAGCCTAATGATGGCTAACAGCTGTATTGACTGGGATTAGCTCCCATGCCCCAAAAGAAATTCTTCTTTAATATTTTGATAATCTACTATCTAGAAAGTAGATCTTCAGGGCCTGTGCCCCACTGGCCCCTAGGTTGAAGGAAACTAGTAGAGGCACTCTGCAAAGAAAAGAGAAGGAACACACTGGCTTCCCCAGAGAGTCCTTGGAGAAAGCACAAGTGTCAGGTGGGGTTACAGCCCTTCATGACCTGCTTTTGCTTCATTCTCAAAGACGGCCTATGATGTACTCCATGTCAGATATACTCCACATTTCCTCTTTTTTCACCTTGTTCTCTGCCCAGGAGGTGGGACCACGTGAACTACATCATTTGGCTCCTCACAGGCTGATAGCTGGGTTCAGCCAATGAGGAACCTTGGCAACAGAAGAGAGAAGTATAAAGTCCAGACACATGTCCCCCTAGTCCTGACTTAAGAGCTTGCCTCAGGCTGATGGTGTCTCTTGACAGAAGGTTACTTCTCTTTGGGACTCCTTTCTTATGTAACTATTCTTCTGTGTTTCAGTAATTCCTCCCTTGTGGCATCTCTCAGGACCTGGGGTAATAACAACCTGCTCTCCTTAGCCTCAATTGTCCCTTGTGGCTTCCCTCACTCTGCACACAACTTTGTGAATAATCCTTTTGAAATAGATTTTCCTTGACATGATAATTTATGTGTATCTATTTCCTGCTGAAATCCTGGTTGAGATATAATAAATAATTAATAGTTACTAGTTATTAAATGTTTGCTGTTCTAAAAGATTTGTGAGTATTGAGACATTAAATGCTCCCAATAGGCCATGCAAGGGGGTACTAGTAATTACCCCCATTTTACAACAGAGGTGAGATTATACGAGGGTGCACAACGAGAACGTGGTAGGGTGTGATGTGCAATAAAGCACGGTGTTTCTGGAACTTTGGCTTTACACAAATGCCCACTCAATGAATGAGTGTGGCCAGAAATGCGTGAGAATTCCAGTTTCACTGTTCCTTCAAAGGTATAATCATTTAAAATTTTAGCTAATTGAATCTATAAAGAGTTACCTTGTTTTAATTTGCATTTTGTTTACTAATAAATATTTATTTCTGTATGTTATCTCTAGCTACTTGTCCTCAAAATAGATTACCTTTTTGTGGTCTTTGACAATTTATCTTTTGAGATCTTTGAGTACTTCTATTTTATGAGCTCTTTCTGCAATAAAAATTTCCTACTTTCATAAACTTTGACTTTTATTATATTTTAGATGCAAAATTAATATATTTTTCTTTGAAATTTTATTTTGAAAAGTGGGTTTTATTTTTAAAGTCAGTGTTGTATGCTCATCAAACACATAAAAAGCAAGAAAATTAAATAAAATTCTTTTATAATCATGTCAGCCAGTGGTAATCATTTTTACCAATTTCAGCTACTTTCGTGTTGGCTTGATTTAATGTTTGTAAGTGATATTTCATACTTAGTATATTGTTTTGAAATATTTAATATTAAACCACTTTCAATACCTTTCCATTTCTCTACCTTTTTGTGTAGGCTATCTGAGTTTACTTCCATGTATAAAATCTGTAATTAAAATAAAATGCTTGTTCACTGTAACACATGTAACTAACAAAACTATTCCCCTCTGTCATCACTGCCCACACTCTGCATGTGTGAAATGGTTTGTCATACAGCCTCAGGATCTTTTTTATCTAAGTGCAAACATAAATACATGCATGTATTACACGGACCTATTGTTGGTTTAACCAACCCTCTATGTTTGAGTATTTATGTTGTTTCTAGTTTTTTATTTTTATATTGAAACCCAAGCCTTTCAAAAGCTGACATACCTGAGGATATATGGACATTATCTTTGAGATGAAAATTGACCAAAACTCAGACAAAATATAAATTTTTATGGGGTACTATAGTCAGACTACATGTTCTTCCAGGATTCCTCAAAGGGAGAAAAATAAAATAAATTACATCTTCCACAACATATTAATTGTAAGCATAGCAATTTGCTTCAAAGGGAAAATTTTTTGTAGTAGTTATATCACATTATTAAAAATGATATGTTTATTGTAAAAAACTTAAGAACTCAGTATAAGAATCCTAAAGTAAATAAAAATTCCCCACAATTTTCAGTTTCCTTAAATAGTTACATTTCTGATTTCAGTATAAATTTATTTTTAGCAGTTTCTCCTCATGAAAAGATCACACACCTCACATATTATTATCAAACATTCAAGGTCAGGAACAAATGATTGGAGCAGACAGGTTCTGACTGGGTGCTGTGCCCAGTGAGAGTTTGTGTCTCCTGGCCCTACTTCATGGTTTTCTAAGGAGGCCCTGCCCCTCTGCCATTCCCCATTTGATATCATTGCCTCCTAGTGATTATGATCACCAACATCCTCCCAATAAATTCCAGAGTTGTGTCCATTATTACTCAATGCCAGGAACCTTACACGATACACTGTGAAGCAGGTGTCTCCATATTATTTTTCTAAATTATTATTTAACTCTCACAACAGCATCTGTTGAATAATTGTTATGTCTGTCCTTTCTCACTCAAAATGTTTTGTTAAATAACTAAGCTTCTTTCTAGTTCATATTCTTCCTTTAAGCTAGCTGTATAATTTTTAACTTTGCCATTTTTATTAGTAAGTAGCACCTTCATTAATTCAACAAATATTTATTGAGCAGCTGCTATATATCAGTACTAATAGTCAAAGAGGGACAAAGAGAGTGTGGTCATGTATGCTATTTTATGGTGAGTTGTCACTAGATTTTCTGATTAAGCGCCAGTTGAACAGAAAATTGAATAAAAGAAGGGAAGGAGCTCTGTGACTATTTGAGAGAAAAGCATTTCCATCTGAGAGGAAAGCAAGTGTGAAAACCTTGATGTTCCAGCAGATCTCATTTGAGCACAGGCAAAGAGGCCAGTCTGTCTGGAGCTAAGTGAATGAAAGGACTTAAGTATTTCACATACTTAAAAAATACTTGTTTGACCTCATGTCATTGTGTTAGATATCATTCCCAATTTTATGTATATTGGGTTGGCCAAAAAGTCTATATTTTTTTCCATAAAATAAAAGATGTATTTTCATTTTCACCAATAACTTTATTGACTTGGATATTTTGAGTATGTTGGCTATCTCCTGCATGGTATCGTATAGCTTGTTCTCAATTTATGCCTGGATTTAATCATCATCAATTTCAACCCATTTGCCTGACCATGGAGCATCATCCAGTGAGAAATCTGCAGCATAAAACTTCACAAACCACTTTTGACACATTCAGTCAGTCACAGCACCTTCTTCATACACTGCACAAACCTTTTTTTGCATTTCAGCTGCATCTTTACCTTTCTTGAAGTAATAAGGTATAATATGCTAAAATGTTATATATTTCCCCCATCTTCAATATTAAATGGCTACACAAAAATTCATAAATGTTGGTACTTTTTAATGCAGGCTGATATGACAGCTGTCTCAATACAATCTAATAAAATTGTTTCCAATGAAGTTAAAGACAACTAAGTGCTACTACAACTATTTTATGACAAACACCAAGTGAACTTTTTGGCCAACCCAACAGAAATAGTGAGATAAATTCATAAGATATAATGCAAAAAAAAAAATGTAACTGACAGCTGCAGAATTTATATCCTTTAGTGACTTTTAATATAAATGAGGGGTTTTTTTTTGGCTTTGGGTCATTATTCCACCAATGCATACAGTACACACATAATTTCAGCAAACTGTGTAGTAAAGTACATGTTAGCATGAATTAAAATCACGACAAGCAATACTCACAAAGAATTTAATATTTTTCACCAGTGATATATATTGGATCTGAAATCTTAGAGTTTATGAAATCAAATTTGTAAAAATGAGATTTGTTATTTTGTTTAATATATACATAAAATTTTCCACCATAAGCTTATTTATTGATTTATTTTATGATAATTTTGATCCCACTATGAGATCATTTGTTATAAGAGAAAGGTCAAAAAAGGTCAGGAAAAAAGAATATTGAATGAATGGGGAGTGAGAAGGAAATTGACTCTGATTTTACACAATTGCAGGAGCAGACATTGAAGGGGGCCTGCTGAGGGCAGGTCACTTACAAACTGCACATTAGGATGACCCCCCACCCAAAGTAAGGTAGCTTCCGCTAGAGAAGAAGGCAGCCTCCAGAGTCTCCAATTGGTCATCGTTAGGAGCGTCAATTTCACCTTAAAATTTCCTTTACACTGCAACATGTCTCTGTTTTGCTCTGGCATTTTAAACCTGGTTCTTGGTAAGTTGCTTTTGTATCTAATACAAAACCATGTTTTCTTAAGATTGTTCAATGTGATAATGTGTCTTTGCTTAATACATTAATATGATGGGAACAATGATTCATCTATTTTTGACAACAAACAATAAATCCAATCCCTAATCACTCACTTTAATTTTTCGCAGAAAGATGGGAAAGAAATTTTAAATTGGCTAGGTCTACATAGTCTTCCACAGTGGTTGGTTCAGGACCCGTTCCAGAACATCAAGAAGTAACAGTCACAATGTGGCTAGTCCAACAGACTTCAGATAGCCTCCCTTTGATATGACTGTAGTCTCCTACACTTTCTATGGCAATACTAACTCTAGTAAATCTCTCTCCCTTTAAATGCTAATACCATCCTCGTTGGTCATGTATTGGAGCAATTACCCCATCTCCTTCTACCATGAAAAATTACAGGAAATCGCTTAGCTTTCCAATAGTCACATTTTCTATGATGAATCCTGTCATAATATGAGTTAACATTCCCTTTTGGTTAGTTTATTTTATTTAAGAAATAAATTACTACTTTAAGAAGCAGTATAGAGGATCATTAAAAAAATCTAAACCTTCCACTCCAAATGGCATAACAAACACAATTTAAAATAGATAGCCGAAGTCTCTGATACATTTATCGCTGTTTGCCCTACTGATTACCCATAGAAAGTGCCTAGCTGATGTTGTCCATTGCATTGGGTTGCGTGATTTCATACGACAGCAGAGGGAAATGACTTGGAAAATACAAAAATAGTATAAAAGTTTAGAACAACAGCTTAAAGTGTTTAATGAACTATAAACAGCTTCACTGTTTAAATATCTCTGAGCAGAGCAATGACAAAGAACAGCAAGAAAGGAAGGAAGGAAGAGAAAACTGTGCAGTTTATAATTAGAGCTATTAGGAGGACAAAAGTGAATACAGAAAGCAGCTGCTAAAAGCGAGCTGCTCACCAAACCTTATACAAAACATACATACTTGAGAGAGCGTCTATACTAGCCCTTTAAAGGGAGATGCATTAAAGCACATTTATCCCTACTATAAGAAACAAACATCTATTATGCCAAAAGACTGCTCTCTATTATGTGCAATAGCATCTATATTATACATCACCACGGCGGGCATCATTGTGGCGTAACTGCCAGAGCTGCCAACGTTAACTCTGTGGGAGAATGGGCTCTTTCCGAGTGCTTTCAAAAATGCCTGGTGGGGAACATAATGTTCATCAGTGAATTCATGCCACTCCCTAATCAATTTTATTTGTCAATAATGCATAAGCATGCCTAACATAGATATGTGGGAGACTTTTCCCTTTTATTTATATACTTGGGAGATTTTGAGCAACTTTGTTTTTAAAAAAAGAATTGCTTTAGGATTACTGTGAACTACTTGGGTTATTAAATGTGGTTTGACTTGGAGTCTAAGAAAAGCCGTGTGTGAACAAGGACAAGAGAGGCTGTGCCAGAAACATGTCACACTCCTTGTAGTGCCCATGACTCATAATCAAACAAAAGAAAACCAAACAAAACAAAGAGAACCCAACGCTGTATGAGGTTCAGTACATAGGTTTATAGTCCAGTTATCTTCACTGTCTTGAATAACTTCTACATCACAGTGTTATAGTACAGAGTGGCTTCAAAGGCAGTGGCAAAATTCAAATATGAATAAGTTCATGGGAACTTATATGGATTTAAATATAGATAAGTTTAATGGGAGTATGGTGTCTAGTATTTTGATATCAAAGATCTTTGATCACAGCTGAGTTCCCTATGGCCTTTGTATTTGAGAGAGGCAGGCTTGAAAGGCTCTGGGTGTCGGCCCAAGCCTTGTTCTACTGCTGTCAAGCTGGGTGGCGTTGCGTGTTGACCCACCTCTCTGGATCTTGGCTTCCTCCTTTATATGATACTGATTATGTTGCCTAGAATACATACAAATGGAAACATATGGGCACTCTACATAAAGGCCATGGACCCTGATAAATCAACTATATTATGTTTAGTTTTAGTGCAATTTGTGAGCCATGGGAGGAATAAAAATGGATGTAAAGCAAAGTTCTAATCCATGGAGTAAAATTTGTAAACTGAAATATGATATTCAGTCTATATATTATAGTCTAATATGTAGTTTGGCAGAAAAGAGTTTAATTCTGTCGCAAAAGGCAGGAAGAAATCTTTTAGTCAAATCTTGAGGAAATAGCGGCTGTGAATTTGTAGAGATGGTTTTTTAGCTAAGTGAACTTCAACAAAGGAGAAGAAAAAGTTGTGTTTGTCTCCACTAAACTTTCATTGTGACAATTCTAAATCTTTACCAGTTTTTTTCAGGGATGTTGTCACTGCCCATCCCACTGAAAAGTACTACCTCCTATTCTGGAAAGAAAAAGCAGGCCATGAGTTGGGGAGTTCCTCCACTTTCCTTTCCCTAACTACCTAGATATAATCTACAGTCAGACTCATCTAGCCTTCAGTCCAGTACAGAAATCTGTGTGTTATTTAGTTCCTGACTTCATCCTGGGCTTTGAAATCTATCCCCTTCTCATCCCCTCTACACTCGCTGTAGCTTCTATATTCTTAATGTCGCTTGGTCCTTCTATTTTTAGCCTTTCCCCCTTTACTTTACCCTGGTGAGTCCTTCTCTGCTGTCTATAAATGCCCCTAAGTATCTCTCTTCATATATATATTTTCCCTCCAACGCCCACATTTTCTCTAATTAATTTCCATTTTCTTCATTGTTATGCTCTTTAAAGAATATCCTTCTGTAGATCTCTATATTCCCTTCACTTTTTACCTTCAAGTAGCCAAGTTCCACTGTCCACTGCACCGTAGAACCTTCCCTAAGCACTAATCTCTAAATCCAAGCTACTCTTCATCTGTCCTTGATGGCTGTGGCACTCAACAGCATTGACCACCTCCCCACTTCTTGACATTGGTCTCAATTATTTCTCAATTATTCTTATTTTTTTCTCAATTCCTTCTTTTCAGTCTTCTTCACACATTCCAATGCTTATTGATGACTAAATGCTCTCTAGTGTTTTCTCTTCACACTGCTCTGAACCTTGCTCTATACACTTTCTCAGAACAATTTCCTTTTCTCTCAGATTCAGCTACCACTGTCTTCTGATAAGCCCCAAACAGGCATCTACAGCCTCTCTCTCTCTCTCTCTCTCTCTCTCTCTCTCTCTCTCTCTCTCTCTCTCTCTCTCTCTCTCGCCAGACTTGTGTCCTCAGTGCCTACAAGCTCTCCACCTTGAAGTTCAGAGACATCTCAGAAGCAGAAGGCCTGTTTCTTCCCAATGGCTCTCTTAATGAGTGGTATAAATCTCAATGAGGCAGCTTAGATAGATCTAAAAAATAATCTTAACATTTCCCCCCATTATTCTCTGAAACCATTTAACACGCCCTGCAGGTTCTATGCATCTAGCACCTTGAGTATCTACCACCCCTATCCTTCACACCCTGGTCCAGGCCAACAGTTGTTCTAAATATGACAGTTTAAAATCCTATCACTTCTAGTGTGGGTTTTGGGCATGAATGTTCTGCCAGCCCTGTCACCCTCATATCCATCTTCCATGTATCATCAGAGATTTCCTTAAAACTCCCCCAATTAGAGATGCACTTAAAGTTGCCCTGGCTGGCGTGGCTCAGTGGATTGAGTGCCAGCCTGTTAATCAAAGGATTGCTGGTTCCATTCCCAGTCAGGGCACATGCCTGGGTTGTGGGCCAGGTCCCCAGCTGGGGGTATGCAAGAGACAACCACACATTGATGTTTCTCTCCCTCTCTTTCTCCCTCCTTTTCCCTCTCTTTGAAAATAAATAAATCAATAAAATCTTTTTTAAAAGATCCTTCTTAAAGAAAAAAATATTTAAAATCCCCACTGAATTAGTTTTCTGAAGCTGCTTAACAAATTGCTGCAAACTTGCTGGTTTCAAACATCAGAAATTTATTCTGTCAGTGTTCTGGAGACCAGAAGTCTGAATCGGAGTTTCAGCAGAGCCATGCTCCCCACAGAGGTTCTAGGGGAGAATCCTTCCTTTTCTTTAACTACAGGTGCCTCCAGGTATCCTTTGCAGCTTCATCACTCTAATCTTTGTCTCTATGGCCACACAGCCTCCTGATAATTCTTTTTGAAAAAAAAATAACAAAAGAAAGCTTCCCTAATTTGGTGACAGAAATAGACATGCAAGTCCAGGAAGCACACAGAGTCCCAAATAAGATGGATGCAAAAAGGCCTACTCCAAAACACATCATGATTAAAATGCCAAAGGTTAGCAATAAAGAGAAAATATTTAAAGTAGCAAGAGAAAAGAAGTTAGTTACCTACAGGGGAGTTTCCACAAGACTATCAGGTGATTTCTCAGAAGAAACTTCAGGCTAGAAAGGATTTACAAGAAATATTCAGAGTCATAAAAAGCAGGTACCTACAGCCAAGATTGTTCTAACCAGCAAAGATATCATTTAGAATTGAAGGGCAGATAAAGAGTTTCCTACATAAGAAAAAATAAAAAGGAGTTCATCATCACCAAACCGTTTGATATGAAATGTTAAAAGGACTTTATTTTAAAAAAGAAGATCAACCTATGCACCCCAGTGTTCATAGCAGCACAATTTACAATAACCAAGTGTTGGAAGCAACCTAGGTGCAGTAAATAAATGGATCAAAAAACGATGGTACATTTATACAATGGGATTCTACGCAGCAGAAAGAAAGAAGGAGCTCCTACCCTTTGCCACAGCATGGATGGAACTGGAGAGCATTATGCTAAGCGAAATAAGCCAGGAGGTGAGAGACAAATACCATATGATCTCACCTTTAACAGGAACCTAATCAAAAAAAACAAACAAACAAGCATAATATAACCAAAGACACTGAAATTGAGAACAGGCTGACAGTCACCAGAGGGGAGTGGGATGAAATTTCAGGGGGAAAGGGGAAGGGTTTACAGGAACAAGTTATAAAGGATACATGGACAAAAACTAGGGAGGGTGGAAATGGGAGGGAGGTGGGGAGGGCTGGGGTGGTGGGCTGGGATGGTAGTAAAAGACAGACAACTGTACAAGAACAACAATTAAAAGAAAATTTTAAAAAGATCAAAATTATGAATAATAAAATGGTAATAAATACATATCTATCAACAATTGAATTTAAAAACTAAGCAAACAAGAAGAATGGAGACAGAATCATGGATATGGAGAATGTTTTGATGGTTGCCAGATGGCAAGGGGGTTTGGGGGACTGGTTGAAGAGGTAAGAGGATTAAGAAGTACAAACGGGTAGTTACAGAATAGCCATAGGGATGTAAAGTACAGTAGAGGAAATGGAGTAGCCAAAGAACTTATACTCATGACCCATGGATGTGAACAATGGTGGGGGGATGACCTGAGGGAGTGGAGGGTGCTGGGTGGAGGGGGACAAAGAAGAAAAAGTCAGGACAACTGTAATAGCATAATCAATAAAATATAATTTTTAAAATGTTGCCTTTTGTTGTTGCTGATTTTTCAGTTTGTATCATGCTTCGGTCAGTGTCTATGTGTGCAAGATTATGGCTCTGTGCACCAGGACAGGAGAAGCTATAAGTGAACATGGAGCATCTCATACATACTGTGCTGGCTAGTGTTGGTGACTGAGGCTTAATTTTGACAGCATGAGGATGCCAGAGCCACTGGTTTCTGCATCACCCCTAGAGCCTGAGAAGACGCCGAGGGCACTGTCTCCTCACCTTATCAACTACTTACTTTCCAAGTGTATTTTCAAAATGAAGAGTTAAATAGTTGCAATTAGGCTACCAACTCAGACTTCTGTCTTCTCCATTTGACTGTGAGTAGAAAGATATTTCAAGGGAGGATGTATTTTCTCTTTGATGAATAAGAATGCTACATATGTATGTACTATTTGAAGAGCAAATGTAAGCAGATATCCGTATCATATTTCAGAAGTGGCAGTGTTGAAATAAGGCATGCGACATGGTATAATTCCCTGAACAGATAATAACCACAAAAGAACTCTCCTGAAATGTAGGTATTGGTTTGATTATTTCTTCAACAAAATGAATATTATCCTCTCATAGTGAGTAGGAGAATTCATTCTGTGAGAAACTATACCTTGTCCTCCATCTCTTTTTGGAGAGAAGCTCTGAGAAATCTACTGTGGGGCAGGCGATGGGGCACATCCTGTGTGAATGGATGTCTATGCCACCTAACAGAATGGAATGAGCTAGGGCCTCTGAGGAACATGAACGTGCAGAGGAAGCAATATTTCTGGGCACAGTGTAAACCCCCTCTAAAAATAGCCCACATGTCCACTGAAAAGTTTGAACCTATGAATTATAAGCAGTACAAAAACTCAACAGCACCTGATTTGAATGTATCCGGGTCAGAATAGAGTCACACATGGTGAACAGGGTCATAGTGGACGTCAGAATGGCACAGAGAAGTCAATTCACTTATGCCTCACACTGCCATTTAGAGTATGATCTGGGATACCTTATAATAATGGACACAAATAAAACAAAATGTACAATAAAAGAAGAAAGGGAGGAAAGTCATGAGAGGAGAAAATTCAACATATTTTTATTATGCTTACAATCATAATTTTAAAAATCTCATTAGTGCTCCAAGAAAGAAAAATGTGTACCTGATTCCAAAGGACAATGTCTTCATCAAGGCAAGGTCAAAAGTCATTTTACCAGAAATATTTCTTTCACCTGACCAAAATAAAAGTTGTAGGAAAGAAGGAAGTATAACTCAAGAAAGACATGTCCACAGAGGGAGAAACTAGTGTGTTCTAAGTTCACAGCTTTCTGGTCATCTCATCTGATCCACTGACGGGACTTTAAAAATTGGTAAAAGGGGACACATATCTTTATCTCTGGCTAAATCCCAGGTCTTCTCATTTTTTTTTTTTACTGCCTCTATTACATTCAGTAATTTTTTTTTTAGAATTTTCTGGGTTTTTTTTTTAAGGCAGTGGGAAGATTGCATGACACAGTAGAAATAGGCTTGTTCTACGTTTCATTGTAAGTCCAGCTTAGTACTTACTAGACATGTGTTTTTGCCAGATTATTCAACTCCTCTGAGCTTCAGTTTTATCATTTTTCAATCACAAGCAGGTTGAATGCCTGGTTTACTCCCTTATTAAATATTCCATAAATGTCCAATATGTAAGTGTTAAGAAATAAGCAAATGTTTAAAAGTTCCCTTTTGTTGCCACTTCTTTTTCCATAGGCAAAGACGATGTCAGGGATGTGTTTCAGTGCATAAAGGACTAAAGTAAGACTCATGAATATATTTTCAAAACCTAATTTGAAGTATATCCTGAAAATTTAATTATGGAAATTAAGAGTCCCACAGACTCTACACTGGACCAGTCTGAGGAGAAAAGAGAAAGGAGATAAAGGGACTAAACTAGCCAGCATTGGGGCTTCAGGAAGGGAAAAAGTTAAAGGAATGGGAAAAGTCAAAAGTAGGGAGGAATAAAAAAATCCTATCAATAGAGGATCAGTTGAGTTGGATGTCTGAACAGCACACACTCATTGAGGTTCTATGTTACAGGTTAATCTTGGATGTATCAAAAACACACAAGCATTGATTGAGGTCAGGAACTGCTGTTATATCAATTCATGTTAATCACTACATGTACATACAGCACATGCCATGCCGTGGTATTTGAATAAAAATAAAGGGATAGGTTCATGACACTTGGAGAATCATTAACACTAATATCAAGACCCACTGAACTCTTCTGTAATGATTCCTTTGCTGTATTGCTGATGTCAGTCTTGGTCCATGGTGAGGATTCTCCTAGCCTAGTGTTAGCTGGTCCGTTACCTTCATCTTCATCTTCTTTAGCCTCCAAGTTCTCTCTTCACTCTGAGTTTATTCAAAATGATAGTTTATGAGGCTAGCATTTCTTGTTCCAGCAACCTCTCTTCCGCAGCTTCAGGCAAACTATCGATGACTTCTGATGGACACAATTCACTAGACTTTTGGAATATTTGCCAGTAACACTTTTCTGCAAATGCAGCATACCAGCACAAAAGAGAATAAAGTGCAACTGTGCTTTATTTCTCTTATGACAAGACAAAAAAAGAAGGATAGGGCACAAAAAATTGCACCAAACTGGCTCTATTATTATAGAACAAAACATGAAGCAATTAAGGAAGCACTCTGTAGAGCAAACCCATTGTAGAACATGCAAAGTAGAGCCTAGTGGTAATTTGAAATAGAAGATGTGTAGAAGTTAGGCTGAGATGACTAGCAAGTTTGAAGGTTCACTAGCCATAGCTGGAAGTTCGCTACATCACACCACAGACCCACTCAAATAGTAGACAGAGTTCATCCAGATTCTTTTAATATATGTTTGACTTAGAAGCTTTGTATTTTCTCTTTTCACAAGCTTTTCAACTCTTTCAAATCACTGAGGTATATTTTTGTGCACTGAAGACAAATTTATTACACTGCTAAGTGTTCTTCTGAACATCACCTGGATACTTAGAATCAATTGACATTCTCCCGTAGTGTTTAATAGATCTAAAATAGCCCCATACCAAATGGTATATACATTTATTTTGTCGCATCAATTTTTGACGAAAACAGGGCTTTCAGTTTCAGGTGCAGCCAAATGTGAATTAAATTAGTATTATGTATGTTGCAGTACCTTGAAATTTAATGTTAATGCTTAGTCACAAGTATACCATCTCTTTTTTACTTCATATCAGGTTTTTGTGCATTCCACATGAGCCTTAAGAGTACGTTGGTGCATGTCAGTGACAACAACAACAAAAAAAAAACAACTGAATTATTTCTTCCCATAGTAATTACAATAGCTCTCTTACTTTGTGCAATTCCCATGCAAAGTTAATCACCCTTTAACAATAATCAAAATATTAATCTTTTTAACATGTTCAAATGTTTGGGCCATATTTTAAGAAAGTCAATAAAGTGTCGTGAAACTGTTTTAACATTTTTTTAAAGTCTGGAGTTTTCTCTTTAATTCCTGCTCATTCTGGAGTGACAGGTTGCCTCAGCGTTGAATTTCCACCACTTTGCCTTTGCTAGATTTAGTCACTGGCAGCCAGACCTCTAATGTTATTTTAATGTTGGGGAAGAGGGTGTGTTAATTCAAATATATTTTTACTCTAAAGTTATAATGACTAAGTACACCTGCTCACTTAAAAATTAGCACCTAGTTAGGCAGTTTTCAATAGCCTAATCATCTTTTGATTGTCTCTACTTGGATCAGAGGCAGTTCACCTGCTCTTCATCTAAACGAAAATGTTTCCTGTTTACGCGTCTGAAAACACTGAAAGATGATAATATTTAGAAAACAAAGAAAACTGAAACATACATTCAAATGCATTATTTATATAATTATACTGTAATTAAAGTAATTATAGTTTGTGAAAAACTAGAGTTTTTTTAAATTTTTCATTTAGATTTCTCATGGGATAAGCTGTGAACATGTAAAAAGCACATGCACACACATTCGTGCACACACATACATGTGCACAAGTTATCAATGATGTTATCTGCACAATAAGTAAAATGTTACCTCCAATTTAGGGATTTTGAAATAGGTGTTTTTCTTTCCTGAAACAAATACACCCAGAAAGCCATTCATGAGTTAATCCCATAGAAGGGATTACCTAGATTGAACTTTGGGAATTCTTTAATCCTCTATAGTTTCAACAGCGACAGTAAGAAAAAGTTCCAGTTATAACTTGCTGAGCTGTACAGTGGCGCGAGAGCTAGAAGGTCATGTCATATAGATGATGGGCTCAGGCTTTCCCTATACGATGGGAACAGTGTCAGATAAGGCCATGAGACATGAGTGTGCTGGAGGGTGTGCAGAGGAAATGCAGAATTCTCAGAAGCCCCAGCAAGTCCTCACAGCTGGGTTTTCATTATCTTCAATAAGAAGGCATATCAGTCAGACATTTTGCTACATAGTGCCATTCACATTACTGCTTTTTATACGATTTCAAAGTGGACAGCACAGTTTGTGTCCAGGTTTTCATTCTAAATATCCTATTCAGTAGATATTCTTCTTCTCTATACCTTTAACAGATATATATTTTTAACCAAAGTGAGATCACATCGTACTTCGGGAGCATTTGCTTGGAAGTGAACTAACAGATCCGGCTCTTAATCATCCACAGAGGCTCCTTTAAAGAAACACTTGGAATTGAATTACAAAGTTTTATTTTCTCCTTGTTTTTGATCAAAGTTTGTGGAAGGAAGAGAAAAGTGCCCAGAATATCTTTCTGCACTTTTTACTGAGAGACTCCACACGCCTGTATGTATCCCCATAACATAACAGGCATTTTCAAATACCTGGCTTCAGTTCTGCATGTAAACCCCAAGCTGTCAATTTGTCGGTTTTAAGACTAGATCATGACCATTGAATTTAAAGGGAAACTAGATGAAGAAAGCTCTGTGTCTTTGATCTTTCACTTTCGGGATACATTAGTGACAACACCCCGGTGACGTCCAACCCCTGGAAGAAACTGTCCGTGAGTCTCCCCACATCCGAAGTAGCAGGCACCGCCATCATTCAGTCCTTGGTGTATTGACTTCAACAGTCCTGAAACCCAAGAAGAGAGGTGAGCGGAAGGAGTCAGCAATGCTGCCTTCCTGAACATCAGTATTTTCTCGGGTCGTGACCCACAGTGTCTGTCAAGCAGAAATGAACATTCTCTGCCAAAGTATCAAACTAGTGGCAAATAAGAAGGCAGGATCCTGAACATTGTGACCATTTCTCCTCAGAGCATCCTCCACCTTGGACCTCTGGAATCCTGCCCCCCGAAGTCACCCCTGCGCACATGCCTCTCAACCCCTCACTTATATTCAGTTTCTAGTACTGAACTCACATTATCTGAAAATGATCTTTACCAGGAACCGTTACTATTGTAATTGGTAGGAAAATGACAAAAATGTTGAAGGGGTGTAGAATGGTGGCATGCGGGAAAAATGGATAGAAGAGACTGGAAATGTTTAACTGGGAAAAAAGAAAATTCAGATACTGATGAAACCGAAGTGAGAGTTCATGGATCAGACTAGGCTAGATGGTCTCTACGGAGGTGGATTTCAAGCCCAGTATTCTATGCTTCTGTGAACAGCTTTTTAAGGGACAGAGTAGCACACAATGTTTGACACACTCAGTCTACCGGCTGATTGGAATAAACTTAGCAAAAAAATTTTTCAGTAAATCAAAAAATTTTTTTCCCAAGAATATACAGTCCCATATAGTCTCTATCAGAAAGGAGAAAACTAAGAGGAAGGCTGGTGAATGCACATAATTAATAGAAATAATACTTTGGATGGGATGGTAGTTCTTAAAAGAAAAAATATGCATGATATATTATTTTCTATAATTCAGAATAAAATATTTAGAAAGCAGCTATTTTGTTTTTACAACAGATATGTGTTCATTCATTCATCTATTCAAATAACAAAACATATACAGTGGTTCCTATGCATCACATGTAGTTGATGTTCATGTTCTGGGAATACAACTGTGAACAAAACAAAGTCCATGCCCTTCAGGAACTCACGTTCTAGTGAAGTTACAGTTGGAGAGTGATGAAGAGAGAGATTTTACATGTTTCATGCTGCTTAGATTGTATGACAGAGATATTGCTTACCAATTCACATCTCAGGAAGTTAAGCAAAAGGGATTTTTCTAAAAGTTTACTTTTATGTTATGCTATGCTCTGTATTGATAAACATTTGTCTCTCTCCACAAAGTAAAAGAAAGAAATGGAATAAAAAAAATCAAAAAAGAATAAATGACCTCTAGATATGCAGTGGTCAAAATACCTGTCTGCACATTTAGTGAGATCAGATTTTATAACCAATCTCTTATAATAAAACCAGGGACTGTGTCAGCCTGACCCAACACTATAGCTTCGGGGGGGGGGGGGCGCTGGGACAATTCCTGACATAGAGCTGGTGATCAATAAATATTTTTAAATGAATAAATGGATGGATGGATAGATGGATGGCTGGGAAACATAAAATTAAAGTAAGAGGTCACCTCATTTTCTAGTACTAAGTTGGGAATTCACTAAGGGAGAAAATTATTTTCTTTGTCTCAATTGAATAAAAAGTGCAAGAAGAGTTCAGCCAGTTGGGTAGTATTCATGACAATAGTATCTCCGAAGTAGCAAATGTACTCAGTATTTATTCAATCTACTGACGACTTAAGACTAATATTGAAAAGAGACAAAGCCACAAATGTTGGCAAATGTGAGACAGGTTCCCAAACTATGTAAAGATGAAGCACACATTTAAGTCTTGGGGTAGTAATAGTCCAATTTTGGTTACTAGTGTGAGACCAGAGAGATCTTAAGAGAAGCAACTTTTGGGAAAAGTTTGGGTTGAAAATAGAAGCAGCAATGCTTGTAAACTTAAATGTGGGTGTCGGTTCCAAATGTAATGAATGGACTTTGAGGTGGGCCCCAAACGAAAAGCTGAGAGTGAATGTCAGGTGTCTGTATGGGCTTAGCTTCCTCCTAATTATGGTCCCACCCCTCCTACCCAAGAACATGCCTTTCATTTAATCTTTACTGAGGTCTTCATTGCATGGAATATGTCCACCTAAGTCCCTGATTTTTGTGAGCTGTTGGTTTCCTTGCAGTTTGGGCTCAAAGCAACAATCCAAAAGGCCTTTTTTTAAAAAGTTACTATTTATTGAGTACTTAGTAGTATGTTTTAACTGTTTTACCTGCATTGTATCACTTAATCACCACAATAGGTTAGAATTGCTATTTCCATATTTTATAGATCAGAAAACAAGTCTCAGAAGATAGGTAAGCCACCTAAAACCACACAAGTAAAATTAGAGAAGTCAAGGTTAAATCCCAGGACCATCTGACTCTGAACTTCATGTTCTTTGTCTCCATGGCTCCTCTCCTATCTTCCAATAGCTCAGTTCCACTTTTTGCAGTCAATGGCACAGATACCTGCTGTTTCTGATCTACACCCCTTCCCCCAAATATATAGCGTTCAACAAGAAACAAAAATATAAAAACCTGGGACATATAAGAGCAATTTATTCACTAACAAAATTCTGACTTAGCTCTTGGAAAGAACCAAAGAAGGAAAGATAGATTTTTCTTTCCTAGTCTACCAGAAACTTCATATTACCTGGCGAAGATGTCTGAATAGTCTCATTTTCCATATTTCACCCATTTAAAAAGACTTGATTCCACATGGAACTTAGCTTGGCAAATCTACCTGGAAAAAAAATATCCGCATGAATGTCTAAATTGAAAATCTGCCCACTCTTCCCTGATTGCTTCTGCCCAACAGTAGTCAGTGCTGGTGAAATCTTCTTACTACCTGAAATTGACATCTTCATCTGAATTTGCACATATGTGTGCATATTAATTTACCCATTTTTGCCATTTGGGGATTGCGCCTAGCACACACAGACACAGAATCTTTTCTCCTCAGGGGTTTGAACATGATGACAATCTTGGGTGTTGAGCCCATTCATCACAGAACAAACATCAGTATCAGTTTCATGCCGTGTGTACGTATATTTTAATTAGCATCTTCAGTTCAGAAAGAACTAATTAGGGTGTGCACTAGAACAATGATTCTTCTGAAGACAACCAGTACTTCAGCATGTTTCTGCTACGGTGGCTCTGGATGGAAAATTTGTACTTTTTTTTCTTAATTATATTTTATTGATTATGCTATTTCAGTGGACTCAATTTTTCTCACTTTGACCCCATTCATCCAGCACCCCCCAGTCCCTCAGGCAATCCCCATACCATAGTTCATGTCCATAGGTCATGCATAGGTTCTTTGGCTACTCCATTTCCTATACTCTACAACCCCATGGCTGTTCTGTAACTACCTAATTGTACTTCTTAATCCCCTCACCTCTTCACCCATTCCCCAACACCCCTTTCTGTCTGGCATCCATCAGACTCTCTGTGTCCATGATTTTGTCTCTGTTCTTCTTGTTTGCTTAGTTTGCTTTCTTTCTTCTTTTTAGACAGCCCAGAACCATCAACTTCTCCATTTACATTTCTTAAAAATACACACACAGACACATGCACACACACACGATATTTATTTCCCTCTTTCTCTCCCAGGCTTCTTTGTCTACATATTCTCTGCCTGTGACGGCTAGGCACGTCTTATATCTCCGCATTTGGTCGAGCCACTTAGAAGTGAGTCTCACAGTCTATTTAATCACTCTGACAACAATTCATCACCAAGTATTTATCAAACACTTACTAAACTGTCAATGGCACTAGACTCAGCTGTGGGGAAAATAAATAGATGCAAAGTAAAAGTAACATACAAAGCTTCTGTCCAACAAGGAAATTACTGCCAGTGATTCATGTACTTGTATATTCCAATTACAAAAAGAAATTAATTGGTGATATTAAACTGCTTTTCTACCTGAGAAATGAAAATTTGTATGGTTGAAAGTAATATGTTCACATACATATAATATAATGTATAAGGATGTTGACATTTGTCAACATAAATAATTTGCAACTAGGATAAAATAAAACATTAATTTTATGTACAAAACAAATATAGAATAAGAATTGAAGATCTCTGCTTAAGTTGGTAATCACATAATTTCAAAAAAGTTAACTTCTATATTAAACAAACATTTTAAATCTCATTTTTTCAACTGCTACTCTGTTTTATCCCATACAATCAAATAACCCAAACAGAAAAATTTCTAAACTATGTTAAAAGATAAAATTCAACCAAGTAAATGTGAAGGTCTAATTAGTTTTATTAGGCAATTCACAAACCCAGCAATAATCCATCTAGCAACTGGAAGACCACTGGTGGGATTGTAAAAAAATAGGAGGTTTTTAATAGAAAAAAAAGGGTGGGTCAAGGGAGCTATTAATAAAAGAAAAGAAAAGAAAGGTGTTTTTTAGACCAGAATGCCCTCCTTTGGAGGGAAGGAAACAAGAGTTTTTATCCTGCAGGCTGCCTTTCTTCTAGGGGGATGGAGAGGGCCCAAGTGACAGATCACCTTCCTGGTGCTTGACCAGAAAGTTCTAGGCTAGTTGATTAAAATTATGTTTGCAGGAAAGGCTGAAGCAGCAATGAGTTCAGGTGTTTAAATGTTACTGAAAGAACATCAGCCAAAAAAAAAAAAGTCTTATAAAAGTTTATTTGAACCAAACTGATGACAATTGCTGCAAAGCAAAATCTTAGCAGATTGAGGAAATGCTCCAGAGAATGGCAGTTTTACAGCTTATTTTATACACTAGAACCAAATGAGGAGATGTAAGTGAGGCTTACATGAAATCCACCGGTGGCAGGTTAGGGAGGCAGGGGAAAGCAAAATGGGAAAATCTGTGAGATTTGATAAAAAGGAAAACAAAGAAATGCATGTCTTGTACATTGGTGGGCAGCGGAAAACATAGTGCATTTGGGTGACAAGATAACAATGAGGGGTTCTGTGGGGTGCTCTGGCGAGAGGCTGTGGCTGAGGGTCCGGAATAGGAGATCTGACGTTTCAAAGGAATGTAATTTAGATACCAAAACACAACAGACAGGCTCGCTTCAGGTGGAGACTGACCTTTGTGGAGGAGGCTACCAGCCTCGGACATGGCTACCTGCCATGCCTTATTTTTAGTTTGAATTTTTTTGTGTTCAGACCATCCTTTGTGGTTACTTTTGGTCTCTGAGTTTGTAAGGCCACCAGGTGGGCTTCCCCTTGGCGTGTCAGGTTTAGTGTGTGGCCCCTTTTTTGCACACAAAGTCTAGGTTTGGTGTCATGGACTTTCACACAAATGACACCATTTGGTCCAGTGATTTTCTCTTTAACAAAAACACCTGGGCTTCAAAAATGTAACAGGAGAGACAAATGGATGAGACCCGATGTCACCACACATCCATGAATATTAAAAGATAGTTTTAGAAGTTGGTATTTCTGTCAGTAAATAGATACTGTAATTTGAAGGAAATCCACCCAAGATTTATTGACATTGTCCAAATTGTTGATTTTTATTATAAATTAGACTATACTAAATATTCGATGATAGTAACATCTACTTCTGTTCATGGTGTTCATGAGACCATACTAATAAACAACTTTCTAAAATTTCTCCCTGATAATTTTCCTTGCTGTTGGGTCAATATTGACTGACCTGAGGCTGACAGACTATTTTACTGGACTTGCACATTTAAAAGTTGATGGCCCATCTGCTTTCCTGTTTTATGGAGTTATTTGTCTGTTTAAATCCATTTTTAAACAAAACAACCCAGTATAGCAACTCAGAATGGCAATTGTGTCAGATTGCAATTTACACCTTTAGAAAGGAATTTAGGAAAACAATATTGTTTTGACACATTCTTTTCACTTTTAAGTCTTCAGATTTATGGCTCTGCTCCTTTGTTTTAATCTTGACAATCTGGAGGAATTTTAAACTGAACAACAACAACAAAAATGTTTAATGTTCATTTTGTTGCTTTAAAAGTTACCTAAAATTTCAAAAACCTGAGTGACTGCCATTTTATACAAGCTGAGGGATAGAGTTGTCGGGCCCTTGTCCATAAGTATGCAGCCAGAGGGAGGCCAAGTCAAGATCCCTGACCTGTGGACCTGTAATTGCTTTGTCCTTAACTCCACGTTAAAGCATTATTCTGGTTTCAGTGACACTGAGCTAACACTTTAAGAAACAAATTGCAAGGCTCGTGGGCTTTGCTACTTTGCTTTTATAAATTCTTTATTTGATCAAAGTATTTTATTACTGGCATTTAGATATCTCATAATAGACTGCACTCCTGTATGGGTTTCTCAGCATATTAATGCTAGTAAAATATTACAAATTATGACAAAATTAAGTCCATATATTATGTCTTCAGTCATTCATGCTGAATTTGAAGAAACTTAAATGGCATATGGAGGACTTTCCATAACTTATGTTCCAGCAAAATATGTTAATTTTTTTCCTCCACAAGAAAGTTGTAGAAAGTTCTTTCCCCATATGTCATTTAAACAGAGTAAACCATAGGTACCTTCCAGCCTAAAGGCAAGAAAATGCAATGGTTGATTTCAGGGAGTACAAAACACCTTGTGTTTATAGAACAATACTTTTCTGAAAATAATGCTGTGTTAAATGGTTCTTGGTTTATGGATTTTGACTTACAGCTCACTTCAATTTAGTCCAATAAACAGCTACTTTATGTACGCAACAGGATGAAACACCAAAGAAACCAAATTTCACTAACTTCAATTTTCTGCTAGTTCATTTACACACTTTCATAGGCAGAGGGGAGAATAATGGCACCAGGTGTTGGATTGGTGGGGTCCGACTGGACCTTGATTCAGCAACCTCAGTACTTGAGTCCTGGCTAAGAAAGAATTCAGAGCTAAGACTCTAACTATAAGAGAAAGTTTATTCAGAAAGTTACAGAGGCAGAAGAAGTGAGCTGTAGAAGACTTGGGCTTAGGAAACAAATTGCAGAGAAAAAAAGAAGGGCCCTTGGAGCTTAGAGGAGGGGAAGGTAGAGATAACAGTTCTCAGGGGAAGGGAAGGAAGAGGGGAAAGCTGTGGGTGTGCTCCGGGGAGGGAGAGTAAGCTGGGTCTTCCTTCCTAAGGGCTTTTAAGGGCAGAGATTTTAGGGGAGATTCCAGGGGGAGTATCTCAATAGAATATTCATCAGCTTTCCAGGTGTGTCCTTTCAGGGTTGTGGTCTCCACTTATTAGTCAGTGCCAGGGCAGGGGGTCATTAGTCAATGCAGCTGGTCCTCATGTCAGCCATGGTGCCCCTTGTTTGGTTTTTCTGCTTTTCTGGGCCTGGAGCTGAAACATAGCTGAGGCCTAGATGTATATGATGTAGATCAGAACCACATTGTCCTTGGGGCTTAATGCTTAAGGGCTATTCTCCATCCCCCTTGCTTGTTCCCCCTCTAAGACGGTCTAACCTGCATGCCTAGCAACATGCCAGGTGATGAAAGGTCGGAGGAGTGTCTGAACCACATGACCAGCGATATGAAAGGTCAGGGGGTCTAAACCACGTACCAGCAATATGCCAAGGGAAGAAAGTCTATGCTGGAGGTGAGGTCCTTGTTTTTCCAGTTTTGCTCATCACGAGTCACCTGGGGCTTTCCACCCTGGTGACCTTCTGTACCTGGCCTATTGTCCTTGCTCTGCTCAAGTCTGTCTAACTGTCTACCGCATTCGGGGTTCCTCAGTCCCACACTCTTGTCTCCTCTGCTCCTTTCTCCAAGAGCCCTCCTCCCCATTGCTTATGCCAGCATTCTACTCAGTTTTCAAGGTAGACCTGGCATGTCATGATTCTCATAACGCTTTACCTAATTTTTGTCCTTTCCTAATATAAACTTATCTTTGTCTCTGTACACATTGTAAAAAACAAGCAAAGCCACTTGAAACTGGAATTGAAGCTGCCATCCCAGAAATTGCCTTACATGTCTTAGTCCTCAAACCTTTGGAATGTTAAAAGTGGGCAAAAGTAACCTTTGCACTGGTTACTTTCAGGCCCAGTAACCTTTTGGCCTAGTAACCTTTGCACTGGTTACTTTCAGGCCCAGTAACCTTTTGGCCTAGTAACCTTTGCACTGGGCCTAAAGCTGCACTGTATTCCAAACAACCATTTGAAAAGCCAACAGGAAAGCAGACATTGTCTACGTCTGAAAATTAAAGATATTCTTTAGATTTAGTGTTACTGTGCCTCAATGATTGAGATCATCTGCCAGGGTGCTCTGACCAAAAAAATACATGAGCAGAAGTTTCCTGTAAAAAAAGGGGGCGGGGGAGGTTAGTTTATTAGTTTATTAGAATTGGCCAAACTGGACATAGGTGAGCTTGTGCCTGAAAGACGTGATGCCTCAGTGGCGTGTAGGGTACAGATTTTATAGGGTCATCGTGGGTTACAGGTTTGAGGGTCTCGTTAGGAGCTGATTGGTCAGAAGTGAGGTAAGCATAATAAATCATTTCTTCAGGTCTTAAGGACAACTCCAAGGTCAGCTCCCACTTCCAGAACAGATTTCAAAGAGATGTAGCAAAAAGGTCATCCCACCTCAGGGCTTAGGAGCTGAAACAGAACTTGTATTAGGATGTTATCTTTAACATGCCAGGGACTTAAACCCTGTAACCCTGAGTCAGAACCAAGCTAGTTTAAATCAAATAGGAATTATAGGTCCCTTTGTTTCACTAGCATCACTATATTAGCTTATGTGCCCCTATAGAAATTGCTTTCTTACCTTATTAACACCCATAGAAATTCCTTCCTTCTATTCCTGCAGTTGTTCTCCTTCCCTTTCTCTTTTTTGCTCCCTGCCTTCACCTCCTTATGAGAACACTGTTTGGGTTTCTGCCTCAATCAGTGCTCCCCACATAGCTATTCTTTTAGATCTCAAATGAACAAATGCTTCTTGCCTCTCGCTTTGATGTTTTATTTTTAGGTTAATAACATCTTTGTATTATACTTCTATCAGTGTGAATTATTATTATCTTTTATTAAAATTATTTGTGTGCATATATCTCCACCAGTAGATTTGAAGTGTCTTAAGGACAAAAAATATGTATCTTGTTCAATTTTTGTTTCCTTATAGCACCTAATACTATGTCCTATGTATAAGATAATTATAGTAAATACTGGTTAAACATTTATAATTATTCAGTCCAATGGCTGAGAAAAGTCCACAAAATTCTAATGTTTCCCAGGTGATAATATCCCTAAAAAATAGTTGTTTTCTGCCCATGCAATGGGGAAAAAGTTTGGCCAGGTTGCTTGGAGGTGGGGGAACCCCCATTCTGTGCCAAAGGCTGCACCCCCCAAGTAAGGGAGAGGTTGGAGGGAACCCCAAGGCAGGGGATCCAAGCAGCAGCTGGTGTTTGACTCCATACCCTGGGCAAGGATGAGCAACTAACACAGCTCATGACACAGTTTGCACAGAGCCTGCGTGGACTGAAAAGGTCACAACACACGTATAACAAGGTCACACCCCGCCCTGGGCAGAGATGCTGTGCCCCTGCATGCTAAAAAACCCTCCTATCTGCTTCTGGATCATGACAAGCAAAAGGACAGGCACAGATACAGTCCGGGCTAACCCTGTAGTAGATGTTAACTTGTATTGCCTCACAAGTGAACATTAGCACAGCATGTGGGATTTGGGGGCAAAAGATTTAAAAATGGAGTGCATGTGGAAATTTACCCTCTTTCCTTCCCTTTGCTAACTTGGTCCTGGGTCGTGGCTAGAGCATTCCCAGGTGGGTGGGCCCAGAGAGGGCTTCTCCAGGCTATAAGCCCCAGGCCTCTCCCCGCATAAAAAACAGTAGCAATGCTGGCAACCAGTGGCCCTGCCCAGCCAGGCACACACAGACTAGAGAGAGACGCCTGAAGTTGGACTGTGACCAGGACCCCACAAAACCACCTGCATAATCATGCTGCAGCCACCTGCATATCACAAAGAATGATATATATATTTTTTTAATTTAAATTATTTTATTGTTTAATTACAGTTGTTCATTTTCTCCCCACCCCCTCCAAACCCACCTCCCTCCCTTGCTTCCACCCTCCCCCTTGGCTTTGTCCATGTGTCCTTTACAGTAGTTCCTGAAAACCCTTCTCCCCACTGTCCCCTCCCCTTCCCCTCTGACTATTGTTAGATTGTTCTTAATTTCAATGACTCTGGTTATATTTTGTTTGCTTTATTCTTTTGTTGATTATGTTCCAGTTAAAGGTGAGATCATATGGTATTTGTCCTTCACCTTCTGACTTATTTCACTTAGCATAATGCTCTCCAGTTCCATCCATGCTGTTGCAAAGGGTAGGAGCTCCTTCTTTCTCTCTGATGTGTAGTATATAATTGTGTAAATGTACCATAGTTTTTTGATCCATTTGTTTACTGATGGGCACTTAGGTTGCTTCCAGCACTTGGCTATTGTAAATTGTGCTGCCATGGACATTGGGGTGCATAGGTTCTTTTGGATTGGTGTTTCAGGGCTCTTGGGGTATAAGCCCAGCAGCAGAATTGCTGGGTCAAAAGGCAGTTCCATTCTTAGTTTTCTGAGGAAATTCCATACTGTTTTCCACAGTGGCTGCACCAGTCTGCATTCCCACCAACAGTGCACTAGGGTTCCCTTATCTCTGCATCCTCTCCAACACTTGTTTGTTGATTTGTTTATATTGGCCATTCTGACAAGTGCAAGGTGGTATCTTGTTGTGGTTTTAATTTGCATGTCTCTGATGGCTAGTGATGCTGATCATCTTTTCATGTGTCTCTGGGCCCTCTGTGTCCTCCTTGGAGAAGTGTCTGTTCAAGTCTTTTGCCCATTTTTTTAATTGGAGATTTTGTATTCCTGGAGTGGAGTCATGTGAGTTCTTTATATATTTTGGAGATCAACCCCTTGTCCAAGGTGTCATTGGCAAATATGTTTTCCTGCATGGCTGGCTCTCTTTTAATTTTAATGCAGTTTTCTTTAGCTGTGCAGAAGCTTTTTAATTTGATGAGGTCCCATTTGTTTATTCTTTCCTTTATGTCCCTTGCTTTAGGGGACATATCCATGAATATGTTGCTGCATGGAATGTCTGAGATTTTCCTGCCAATATTTTCCCCTAGGAGTTTTATGGTGTTACAATTTATGCTGAAGTCTTTTATCCACCTTGAATTTATTTTTGTGTATGGTGTAAGTTGGTGATCGAGTTTCATTTTTTTTGCATGTAGCTGTCTGGATCTCCCAACACCATTTGTTGAAGAGGCTATTTTTACTTTATTTTATGCTTCTTCCCCCTTTGCCAAAACAACAGTATATTTTTAAATGGGAGAAGGGGTTCCAGGCACATCCTTGAACTAACCTGGCAAGAGGTGGGGCAGTTGTTTGCCTTTGGGTGTTTTAAGGAGAATGGGCTTTGAGGCAGAAGCCTGTTATCCTTCCAAAAGTGTGTAGCCTTTAAAAAAAACTTTTTTTTCCTTTTTCACCAAACCCCTGTCCCCGGAGTTTATGGGCAGTGGGCAGAAGAACCTTGCATGACTGTACGGTAACACTTATATATCTGTAGGGACAGATAAGACTCCCTGCTACTTTTAACTTTTATGCCTCAATATCTTCATTTAAAACAATATTTATTGTACCATGAAAGTACAAAAATAATCAAACATCAAGAAAATGCAATTTATTCAGGAATACATTTGCTAATTTTTTATAAAAAGAAAATTTTATATATATAAATATATATATAAAACATATATATATATGTTTTTAAACATTCTGGGAAAAGTGAGTATCCAGTTAAAAGATTTCATTCTGTGAGTGAATTTAGCTTTAGCAGATACATCTCCTAAAACTGGAAATATTCAATTCATCAGTATTTACTGTATAGATCGTACTTGGCAAGAATCACCTTTATAGAGCAGAGTTATAGCCATTGTAAAATGATCCAGGGAGTAAATTGTACTCAGAAATTACTTTCCAGAAAATGTCACAAAATTCTTCTTCAGCATAATAACTACTTCTTTTTCCCTCCCTGTATCAAACATTTTAACACTAAGTGTCATCTCAATAGTTCAAAGTTAGCTTCCATAAATACACACATATCTGTCAATTGGATTTATTTAGAAAGACTGTTTAACTTTGCAATAAACAGTGAAATAGAAATACTTTTTATCTCTTCATTTAAAATGAGACTGTACAGATTGTAGTTTCAAGTCTAAAATTTAGGCATATTCATGAAACAAAATGCTCAATAATTTTAATTGGCTTTAAATTTACAAGATATTTAACCTTTCATTCTTTTTTTTTTCAGAGAGAAATCCATAACCTGTCATTCCTTAGCAGATCTGAAGATGTTACCAATTTATGGAGTCCTTATTTTAAATCAGGCTGCCCAATTTCATGAGTGCTATTGGTAGAACCAAAATAACACCAATCTGTTTACCTCTAAAATATTTACTCTTTGCAAGTTATGCAGAAAACCACATGTTTTTGTTTTTTGTTTTTTTTTGAGATTATCACAACCTTTAAATTCTTTCCTGCCTTTCTTTTACTAGTGGATATGATAGCTAGCTTCTCAGAAATACTTAGATATCCTACAGTTGCCTCAATTTTCTATATTTGGCTGAACTTATATCAATGCTTCTGTAAAAGAAACTTTCAAAGGAAAATCTCTTTATCTGCCTTATTTTTGTGTATATTCAGAGTCTAGCAAAAATGCAAATATGTTGGGTTGGCCAAAAAGTTTGTTTTTTTTTCCATAAGACAGCTTTATAACACCTAACTTCATTTGAAACAATTTTGTTAGGTTGCATTGTGACATATCAGCATGCATTTAAAAAACTTAATTAAAATTGGTGAATTTTGTGCAGCTATTTTAATATTGGAGATGGAAGAAAATAAACAACACTTTTTGGCATGTGATGCTTTTATTATTTCAAGAAAATTAAAAATGCAACAGGAATGCAAAAAAAGATTTGTGCAATGTATGGAGAAAGTGCTGTGATTGATTGAACATGTCTAAAGTGGTTTGCAAGGTTTCAAGCTGGAGATTTCTCACTTGATGATGTTCCATGGTCAAGTAGACCTGTTGAGGTTGATAAAGATCAAAAAGAGAACAATCCATGTTATACCACATGGGAGACAGCCAACATACTCGAAATATCCAAATCAATAAAGTTATTGGTGAAATGAAAAATGTATCTTTTATTTTGTGGAAAAACCATATGGACTTTTTGGCTGACCGAATATTTGAGAGAAGAATAACTGAATGACTTCTAGAAGGTGTATGTTCAGCAGGATACCACCAGATTGCAGTGATATTTTTAAAAAGTCTATTGTATTGTAGAAGCTCATGATTTACCCTCTTGCTAAATTGCTCTGGTCCTCTGTGTGATTTTTCTTTGGTATACCTTGGGGTTACTCTATGTGATAGTATATTTGCCCCTAGAATAAAGACAAGAAGAGTATCCTGTGGATGAACCACCTATTATGCAGCACAGAGATAACCTTATTTTGTGTTCAGCCTGATATGCAGATATTTTAATCTCTACCATCATCTTAACTGAAAAACACTGTGCCTAGAAATTAAGTAGTAGTAGTAGTAATTATTATTATTTCTGTGTTCTGTATGTTGTTAATGATTCAAGTGTTCTTTACAATAATTTTATGAGTTGGATACTCTTAATATCCACATTTTACAGATAAGGAAATTGAAACAATTTAAATTGGGGTAAATTAAAATATTTAAAATATATGTACAAAATTATACAATTATATATACATATATATGCACATAGAATATGTAATACATGTGTAAATTTATGATTGTGATAGTGCTACCCAGAAAGTATAGTACATGGTAAAAAGGTATAACAGATTTGGGATCAGGAAAATCTTCCCTAAGGAATGTTGAATAAGAGGTAATTAGGAGTAAAATGGATGTGAAAAGGCAAACACATATATGACATTGTCCTTGTACTCAAGTATCATATAGATTAGTCAAGGAGATATTACAATAGAGAATTAATGCATGCAACAAGTATTCTAATATACGTATGAATAGCAAGCTACATATGGAAAGTTGAGAAGACAATTGGTTACTTCATACCTCGGCTTGTTATCTTACATGCAAAATGAATGGGATCAGATGATTATTAATATTTCTTCCATCTTTAACATTCTGTTATATATCATAATGTAATCATGTAATCATGTCCAAACCCTCTTGTGAAATAGGAAGGGTATTATCATTCCCACAGTCAGTGTGAATGCAGAGGCGTAACGAAGGCCAGAGACTTGCCCAAAGACACATGACAAGTGTTTGGTGTGGTTGAGTCAAAAATCCAACTTGCCTGCCTTTTTATTAATTTCCATTTTCTAAATATCACACTATTATTAATTTTAATCAACAATCCATCTTTTTGAAAAGTAGGTGTTCAATTTTTGACTTGCTCGCATTTAAGAACATTTCTTGCAGTAAAAAGTTGGGCAAAATAATAAGGCTTCTTTTATTCAAACACCTCAAAATGTTTATCGGCACACTTTTTTAGTTCCAGATGAAGTCATTGAATCTTCCCATGATCATAAATCCACAAGAAGAAAAGTTGTAAGAGTAAAACAAAATCAACTTTCGTCATCTTGAAATGGTAACAAACCCCACAGGTTGGTAGGCTGAGAAACCCTGCTGTCTACTGCATACCTGAGCTGAGAGTCACCGCTGCCGTGTGACTGTCACTCCACTCACGGCCTCCCCCTTCTTTTCCATTCATTCCGTAGTGTCTCCCTCAGCAACTGGAAATTTCTATGTATTACCTACCAAAGAAAATAAAGTCTCCCTTCCAAAAAGGACAAGGGAAGATGATGGAGCCAGTCATAAGGAAGAGTAAGTCAGCTATGTGACAGCTCTTTACTGAGAGAAAATGGTCAAAAACAGTCACAAAGCCACACTAAATTTGCATGGATTCCATTTCATGGAATTCCCTGAATAAAAATAAGTCCATTAAAAAACAGTGTATAATATATCACTTTTCAAGAAGTAGTAAATTTCTGAGTGTAATCCTTGGTAGGACACTGGAGTAGCCCATAAAAATCCCTTTAATGTTAACAGAATTTGTGTTAATATTTACTATATACCACTTGAATATGTACCATGGAATAAATTAAGCTCAAGACTGTAGGACTTGCAGGGATAAAATTTCAAGACAATCAAGTAGCTGAAAAAAAAGTTTGAAAGTACAGATATTAGATGCAGAAAATGTGGATAATAATACAAAAGCTAAAGGTTTCAATTGAAGATTGTATCCTCTTGAATAGAAAAATGTAATTTTTGCCACTATATATACACTTTATTTTTCTTCTTTATATCCACAATGACTTGTTTAAAAGTTTTTATTTATTTATTTTTAATGGAAGTTTTACTGTATTTTTTTCACCATTTATCCCCCTTCCACCACCATCCACCTTCACCCACCACCCCACCCCTGCAATCACCAGACAGTTGTCCACATCCATGAGTCCTTTTTCCTTTTCACTAGGTCCCTCCACCCCACATCTTCCTGCCCAGAACTGTCAGCCTCCTCTCTATGAGTCTGTCTCTATTTTGCTTGTTAGTTCAGTCTGTTCATTAGATTCCACAAACGAGTGAAATCAGATGGTATTTGTCTTTCTCTGACTGACTTATTTCACTTGTATAATGTTCTCCAGGTCCACCCATGCTGTTGCAAAGGGTAAAGTTTTCTTTTCTTTTTTTTTTACAGCCAAGTAATATTCCATCATGCAAATATATCATAGTTATTTTATACACTCATCTACTGATGGACACTTGAGCTGCTTCCAAATCTTGGCTATTGTAAATAATGTTGCAATGAACATATGGGTGCCTACTGTATATTCTGCTGAATTATTGTTTCAGGTTTCTTCAGATAAATTACCACAAGTGAAATCACTGAGTCATAAGCAGTTCTATTTTTAATTTTTTGAGATAACTTCACATTGCTTTCCATAGTGGCTGCATGAGTCCTCATTCCTGCCAACAGTACACAAGTGTTTCCCTTTTAAAAAAGTGTATCAAAGCTTTTATTTTTGAAGCACATATTTTTATGTAATTCTCTGAAACACTAATAAACTTTATTGCTATTATATAATTTTCTTTATTTTCATAAAAATAAATTATAAATTACACTGAAAGATATTAGATATCTTTCAGATATTAAAAATTTAGGATTACAAAAAGCTTTAACAGTCATTAGAAGCTTTATCTTCTAAGTTTCTTACAAAAGTCACTACATCATAAACATTTACACCATGAGAAATAGTCCTATTTTCTACCTTATATAAACAGCATGGAAAATAGATTCCTGCTTATTCTAGTAAAAGAGGTCTTGGCAATGAGAAACAGACCAATTTAGTCCAAATTTGTTCAAGAAAACTGGTGAGTGTGAGTATATGTGTGGGGTGTGTGCATGCATGTATGAGGGGTGTGTGTGTGGTGGTGGTGAAAGTGGGAGGAAGGGAGATGGGAAGAGGGTGTCGAAGTCTCAGAGTTTGGACAGCATCCCAGAAGAGCAAATGAAATACAAACGACGTCTCCTGAGCATTGAAAAGTGACCGGCAATCTCAGCCATACTTCCCTTTACTTACAAGCTATGTGGTTTTGCTTCTATGCGAGTTATTCTTTATTTTTCTCTGTATGTGTTTCTCTGTTCTTCAGTCCCCCTATAGAACACCTACCTTTGCTTCCACATTAGTGTCCAAAGTTGTCCATTCCATCTCCCAAGACCAAAACGATTTCTGATTCTAGAATAGACCACCAGCTAATTTAAATTTAAAATTGTGCCTCAACTTCAAACTCCCAGGAGGGAGTACAATTGTACAATTTGCTTTTTTTATTTGTTTAGACTGGGGCTTACAAAGGTTATTAAGACATGTCTACCTCTGGTCCAACCAGACATCCTAAAGGAGAGTTTCCCATTTCCAAAGGAGCTGCAATAACTATCCTCTACAGCACAGCCCCTTTAAAGAAAACCTTTTAAAAATCAAACAAAGTATCTATGTATGGGCTTTAGGAAAACATAGCATTTGTATAACGAGCTGTAAGGAATCTGTGAACCTTGGAGGAAGCCCAAAGCTGTCACCAGATTCTTAGTGCACCATTTGTTCCCCCCACAAATTAACAATAATTTCTTCAAAGCAACCTTTAGGTTTATCCCCACCAACGTGCCCCCCTCCCCCGCCACCATTGCACTTCTAATTATTGCTAGCAATTATAAGGGTCACGGAGCAAGTTACTAATGTAGATAAGTATCAGGTAACAGATATTGCAGTCATTTTTGTTGTGCTGTTCTGTTTTTATTTTGTTTTATCTATTAATTTCCTGGATAATTGCTTTATGTAGCAGTATTCTTGGTAGTAATAATATGAAATAAAAATCTTCCCAAAAGGGCTTCAGCAAACTAATCAAAGAACATTCATCGGATACATATATTATACTTAGAACTGTGCTAGAAGCTATAGGGTACATCAGGAAAAGAGTCCCAGTTTATGCTCCTGGAAATCTTACAGTCTAATTAGAGAGGCAGATCATCCACGCATGAAATTGCTGCTGAACAAGAAACATGAAAATGCTAAGTTATTTGTGCAGAAAGAATTGTACAAAGATTAGCATTTGGAGGTCCTGTCAAGCTCCTCCCCATTTTACCTATCAGGACCTGGAGGCTCAGAGATATTAAGAGGTATTACCTTACCTTGTCAATTACTTTAGTAACTGACAAGTATGAAAGCCCAAGCCAGGGCTCTTTCTACTATACCAGGATCGGCTTTAATTAATGTACAAGTAGTTAAAGAACCAAGATATTAATATGGGCAAAATTATGAGGAAAGAAATGAACTACACTTTTAGAAACGAGTGGCCTATAGAGATTAGCAATGGCTGAAAGTAAAGGTTAGAATGAGTTGGGATGACAGATGTGCTATAGTGGGGAAGGAAAGAGAGAAGATTCGGTACAGAAACCTGTTCACAGAGATGAGGCTCATGGGGCAGACGCGGGGTGTGATACGATCATCCACCTGCTTCCATCATCATTGTCATGCATGGTTTTGCTGTGTTTTGGTTTTGGTCTGCGTGCAATCACACATGTGCACTGGCATGGAGATGGACGCAGTGAAAGAGTTCAATGTCTGGAAAAGAGGCAGCTTCCCCCACTTTGGAGTATTCACATGTGAACTTGGTGAAACTAACTCAACTGGTAGCACCTTATGTTAAAGGGACTAATCTCGTTTCACTCAGTTAATTGTTTTTCAGTTTTATTTCATGTAACACCAAAATTTTCTTCACACATCCTGGATTTAACTAATTGCTTTTAAAAACAAATTATCAAAACACATCTTCAAAATAATACCCCTGTGTATTTTATAACAGGACAACTAATCCAAAGCCTTAAAGTTTTTCAAGATATCTGTCACTAGAACTAAAGCTATATTTTTAATCAGAAAGTAATGTAAAGACTTGGACCTATAAATAAACTAAATGCTTTGAACAAAGATTGCAACAGTGACCCTTTCCTAGGACTACATTTTACAATAAAACTAAACAAAAAATCATAGTTATTAAAACCTCCACAGAATACATCTATTCCAGCAATATCATATACAGTTAATATTCTTTAAAACTTTAAGACTAGAATTTCATGTTCATTTATATTCTAGTACAGACACTACTTTTTTCCCCTTTCTCTGAGGCTATTAGTCCACAGAACAAAAATATAATGGGATACATATTGGGTATTCAACACAGTGCCCACGTCTGGCCACTCTTCAATTCCATTGAAATTAGAGACTGTGTGAGTAATAAATTTGCTTTTTTTCTGACCACTTCATGGAAAAGGAAGAAATAGAGTTCAAATATCTAAAATCTTTGATTATTCCTTCACATACACGCTTTCTGTTATCTAAGGGGCAATGGGCCAGAATGTAATTATTATTCATCATCTGTACTGAAAAATTTAAACAGAAGGGGCAAGAGGTTTTGCCCTCACCCATCCCTCCCAGCACAAATTACTGCCAGACTCTAATTACAATTTTAACCACTAGCTTCTGATTCTTTTATGGGTGGTGAGGTAATCAAATCAGGTGGATTGGGAGCTCATGCTAAACACACCACACATAGAAATTAAAGTATGACTGATGGGCTTAAAAGCTGTTAATCAATATGTAGAGATAGCTAATTCAATTCCTTTGTGTTTCCCCCTTCCAACCCATTGCCCAAAGCTTACTTGCAGTTCTCTTTCTTCAAGGGAAGGAAATGTAGGTCTCAAGCTAACTTTTACCACTTTTCTAACTTTTCAAACTGCTAGTTGGCTGAATTAGGCCTGCCTAATTTTTATATCCTCTTTCTTTTTTATTTCAGTCAGAGACTTTGAAGCAATAGTATATTCACAGGTCAAGGCACTCCAGGTTTCATTAAGGTGCAGGTCTACAGGAGTTAATCTGCATCCATAATATAGTCACTCTGAAATAGACTAGGTTTATTTCTTGAAGTACCTTTTAAACTGATACATTTAGAAGCATGCAAATAGCCAATTATCTTTACCTGGAAGGCCATTAAGAATCTACCTGCATCAGAGACAGGCGAGAATGGCCAAATCATGATTATAAATTGGCAGCTTACCCAGAATATGAGTGCTAAGGCTCAGATGAGACACATAAGCAATTAAAAACATTCCCAAAATCTGAAGTACGTGTTTCTTTGAGAAATGATCTTGGTTTTGGCTGGTGCTACACATGGTTTTCAGCCACACATTCTCTTGTGGTTCAGGTAAGTGAGCCATATAATTTGGAACCATCTTAAAAGAAATCCAGCAGAAACTAATGGGCTTTTATTTTTTTGATCAGTACACTCCCATTTCTCTTAGGAATGGAAATTAATGATGATGGAGGGAGGTGAGGTCCAGGTGGCTTTTGATATATGTAAGAAAAATTTTGGTTTAGAGAGTTAATTACTTTGAGATAAATTATTTTTTTTTTCAAAGATTTGGGGTGAGAAGAAAACCTTGAAATAAGAAAATGGCTATTTTTTCTAAGATAAGGTTAGAATGCCAGTTTCGGTCCAATGGGATTTGGTTAGAATGCTGAATCTGTCATATTATGGCAATGTCTAATTTCAGAAAAGTCACAAGACTGTGGGAAATCCACAATCTCTGTCAAAAAAAGTGAGCGTACTCAGATTGACTTAAAATGCAATTTTATTGTAATTAACACTCAGTAGTTTGTAACTGAAGTGTATGGTCATAAAATGTTTTAATTTTAATCATGAGTTCATGCTCATAAACTAAATTTTCAGTATTTTGGTTTGCATGCTCTCTCTCTTTCTCTCTCAACTGTTGCGTTGAAGCATGAGCTTTTACCACTATCTAGGTGTGTAGACTCTTCACTGCTCCACTGTTGTGCCCTTTCTGACCTAAAGACCCAACACCGTCCTTGACCTTGAACATTTCACATGTCTTTTTGACCCCAACCTTCATTTCTGACCTTAACTTCCCCACTGAATATTATAAAAATCAGACAACTGTGTACTTGAGATTGAGTGTGACACCCACATTCTCACCTAGACTCTGCCTGGCCTCTGGTGCCCACAACAGGGCACGGACAGTCTTGAAGCATTATTTTCCTCTTTTCAAGACAATGAGAGGGGTGATAGGTGCTGTACCTACAATTTTTGAAGATATTGCAATACTGTTGTGCATGACATCATGTATGGCAAAGTACGTGGAAGAAGATGAAGACTACATCGCAGATGGCTGGGGTAAAGCAAGACTGCTCTAAAAGCTAAGTCTGACAAGGTACCGGTGGCTTCAAATGCTTTCCTGTAAAATGAGGGTTTTCCAAGCTTATACAAGCTACTATTTGTTCAGTTCTCACTATATTCATTGGCTTTTCTCATTTTATCCTCAAGACAATTCTGTAAGGTGTGTACCATCTTACGGACAAGGAAAGTGAACTTGGCATGTAAGCAACAGAGCCCAGACCCACTCCCTGTCCTCATATGCGTTCTGGGGTAATGTGCTAGACTCCTTCTTGATCACTGCTTATCAATTGGCCTTCCAGTGCAGACTCTGATAGAAAAAAGAAAGTTCATAAGGGGAAAAAAGGCAAAGATCTATCTGTGTGTAAACAATCTTCTTCCTGACCTTTCATCCTAGAGTGGGTGCTTCTGAAAGGCTGGCACTTGCTTGTATACACAGTTCTAATTTTGTCACAGTGCCTAAATGCCATGCCTTGCATGCTGCAGGTGCAATAATAGATAATTGTTGACTAAGGGATAATTACATTGGAAAAATTATATCTAAACTTAACTAAGGGTGAGGGAACATTGCAGACAGACAAAATGGGTATTTGATTGTTTATAGGTTCAAACCTTGGAATAGAAAGAAACACTGATATTGTACAAGTATGTAAATGTAGGAATATATAACAATAGCCATTATTAATAAGGGTGTTTTGGTGGCAAGTAGTGGGATTATGACTCAAATTGAAGTAAAGAGTAAAAAATCTTTTGTGAGTGAGGGGAGGTCATGCATCTAAAAGTGCAGAATCCAGTTGGCTTCAGAAACAGATTGATCAAAACATTTTTAAGGGCTGAGTTTCTGTCTATCTCCCTGCTCCATTTACTGCGCTGGCCTCATTCTAAGTCCAGTTCTCCTTATCTTATGATGCTTCCTGCTTCTTTGTTTCTGTTTGGTAAAAGCAAGACTCAGCTACAGACTTTCTATAACTCGCTGATATTCTCTCCAACTGGCTTGCCTTAAGCCTGATGCCTACCACTGAACCCACTACATCTTCCAGAATCTTCTGTTTGGCTTAGCATAGGTCACACGCTCCACCTGGAGCAGAAATGGAGACATCTTTGCTGAATCACATTGATTACACAAAGGAGTTAGGAGTTATCAAAAGGGGTAAATGTAGACATAACCGGGTACTAAGATGAATCTAAAAGCACCCACTAAAGAACTTTTCAGACCAATTCTTGAAGGCTAAGAATTCTTTCTTTGTAATGGTTGTTCAGGACTCCAATAAACCTTGTATAGGTATCATTGTTTGCTATGATGGTATGTTGAGACTTGGCTTGTATGATAAATTCTGGCTGGTTGTGTGTCCTTCATATGCAAATTGAACTTCTTCATTTACTAATTGCATTATCTTCCTATGAGTACTTAAGGATTTATAGTTCTCCAAAACATAAAATGCAATCATTGTGATTGCATCATCCTCATTCATTAGTTTTCTCTTTCAATATCTTTTCTGAGCATACACAATTTCAAACTTAAATAATCCAAACGGAGAAAAACTGTAATCTATTCTGAGACAGTTCAGGGCTTTTCCATAAGGTCAGCATGTCAAAATGTATAAAGGAAGAGACAGAAACAGGGTTAACTGTCTTAAGACATGCACAATTCCTAACCATTGTTCTGTATGATATTTCTTGTGTACTCAGCTTTTGTCTCTCTCTTTTCAATTGGGCTTTCTTACTTAAAACAAATGTATACATACAGTGATCTTAACCCACCCACCATATTTCTAAGGAATGCATATGAAATAGAAAGCTAAAGATTTCCAGCTACTGTTCAGATAACCAGCACTTTTTAGAGGAAAAAAAAGTGGATTTTAGAAGACATGAAGTCTATGAACAAAAACTGTATGTAAGTATTTGTATCTTTGTGTTTTCTTTAGTCTTTTAGGGCTACTGTAATGATATACTGCAGACTGGGTGCCTACTTAAACAACAGAAATATAGTTTCTTACAGTTCAAGGAACACCAAGGTGAAGGTGTTAGAAGGTTTGTTTTCTGTTGAGGTTTTTCTTCTTTTCACTGTGTCGTCACATGGCCTTTCCCCGCATGTGTATATCACTGGTGTCCCCCTCTTTTTACAAGGACACCATCCTTTTGGATTAGGATTTTACCTTTATTACCTCAGTTAACCTTAATTACCTCTTTAAAGGACACATCTCCAAATGCAGTCACATTGAAAGTTGGAGCTTCAACATGGGAATGGGGTGGAAGGGCCACAGTTTAGCCTGTAACACATCTATTTAGATTTTCCCAGAATGAGGTTCCATACCATCATTAGATTCTGAACATGGTCTATGACCACTTTTAAATTTAAGAACTTCTACTGGGCCCAAATCTTTCATTTAGTATATAAAATATCTAAAACCCAGAGAGGTTAAATGATCTGTTCTGTATGATACAGTGGCTTTCTAGGTAGCTGAGGTGAATACCAGGTCTACTCAAAACCTTGTCCAGTGAATGTCCTCTGTGGGTTCACAACAACTCAAAGTTAATTTAATATGAATTCAGAAAGCCAAATAATATATGTGGTGAGGTAGCTCAACTGGACCTAAACTGAGAGCACTGAGTTATAACAGATAGGACCAGCATGACCTAACCCTAAGATGACCTTGCTCCTGCTGAAGCTGGAAATGGGGAGCCTGAGGATATTCTCTCCTCTCCCTCTCTTTTTCTCTAAATATATGTGTGTGAATATATATATACACACACATATATATCATACATATTATCATTACATATATGTGTAATAATGTCATGATAATATGTACATATATTTTTTCATCTGAACACACTTTTTAAATGTGGGTGAAATTTCTAATGCAATGCAAATTCCAATGCTAATGAATACCTCCCCACTGCACTGAGAGAAATGTTGTAAACACTAACACTTTATTAATTTCCTTTCAATGGTGATAATACGGCCTGTTAAGTGGTTCTTTTTTAAGATTAAATTATTTCCTTCAGGTGACCTAATTTTGTTCTCATCACTAATGATTCACAAGGAAAATTAAAGATGCTAAATAAGGTCCCTTATGTTGCCTCATTTCTACCATAATAAAAACTGCCACATTGAAGTTAACACAGCACATGACGGATTCTGTCCTCCGAGTATATCAAGTAACTTTTAAAAAAATTATTAAGTGGCACACATGAGGGCTCAGAAATAAAGGTCAATTTCCCAAAGTATCTGACAGATTTGAGAAATGCTGCTGCATCTGTGTGGGTACAAGGTACGTCCTTACACTTTTAGTCCCTCCATTTCTGCTCTGCCGGAATCGGGTGGCGTCATGGTGATTGTCTCTTCCAGCTCAACCTCTAACCTGTGCATCAGATGCTCATGAGAAGAGATAATCTGGCAAAAAGCAAATAACCTCTGCCTTAAGATCAAAACTCTTCCTGTATTTCCCTTTGGTTTAGCTGTAAGGGTTACAATAGCAGCTATCATACTCTGCGTATGTACAGGTTCCAGCAGATCTGCCATTTACCCTGTACAACCTCCTTTAGTCCTCTTTCCCATCATCTTATTTTACAGATGATAAAAGTTATCTTTCCCCCTACAGACCATAAGGAAAGAAATTTGATTCAATGAATTCATATAACAGGGTATCTTTTTAATTACTAGAGTAATTCTTGCCTGTTAATTCAAATAACTACTTAAATTTCAGGTTTGGTGGAGAAGTTTAGGAATGGCAATTTTCTCCTTAAACCACAACAGTTACTGCCAGTGTGGTCAATTGCAAAGACCAGCTAGAATGCACAGACAGAGCTAAGGACAAGTTTATGGAACTCATTCTTGATCCCTTTTATCAGGGAGAGGAAAGAGTGGAGGCCTAGAAGGAAGCTGAATGACTCTATGAGCATCCTGGGCTAAAACAGGCCTTGAACTATTTCAGGAGAAGTAACCAAGGGTCTGAGTATGTGTCAGAAGGAGGTGAGGAAAGGAAAGATTATGTTGCTCAATCTCTTCCACTGCTCTGAGAGCTTGGATTCCTTTTTTTCTTTTAACTTGTCACTCAGGACTTAGATGAAACCCTTTTTTTTTTTCACATTTTTTATTGTTGTTCAAGTACAGTTGTCTCCATTTTCCCCCCACCCCAGCCATCCCCATTTCCCACCCTTGATCCTACCCCCTTAGGTTTTTTCCATGTGTCCCTTATATAGGTTCCAGCCCTTTTAGTTTCTCTTTCTTCTGCAAGGGAGTCAAGGGACATTTCAAAGCACAGGAAAGGGATTACATTTTCCCCTAAACTCAGCCAGTCATGCACCGGAGGCTCAACCACTCAGAATGCATACCAAGAGGAAGCTTCCATCAGTCCCAGCAGGGGCTGCCCCCAGAGAATGGGTGTCTGGGGATTCACAGGATTAAGATGGACCTCACAAATCAAAAGATCCTTTCACCATTTCCTTTCCTACTAAAAATTGTGTTTTTTTTAATGTTTACCTTGTAAAAGTTACAGCAACTTCTGTATACTATACAAATTTCCTGTGTTTTCAACATAACAATAAACACATTTAAGATCAAGTATTTGCCAGAATTTATTGAGCATCTATTAGATTTGTCCATTCTGGATATTTTGGCTTCAGAGTTTATTGCTCCTCTGGTATAGTCACCTGCTAAAAGGCTTTCTTTCTCTTCCTCCCTCCCTCTCTTTCTCTCTTCTCTCCTCTTTTCTTCCCTTCCCTTCCTTTCCCTTCCCTTCCCTTCCCTTCCCTGCCCTCCCCTGCCCTGCCCTGCCCTGCCCTTCTCTCCTCTCTCTCCCACCCTCCCTCCAGAAATAATGACCCTGGTTTCAGGTTTACAACTCATAGGAAGAAAATCAGGTTAATATGATGAGGGTGCAGTAGATGAAAAAGGAGTAAATTACTAGCTCTAAAAGGAAAATTCACAGCATTAGGCTACCCTGAAAATACCTCTGATTTCTCCCTCCACAGAAAGATCTAGACTTTGGTATACTTATCCTCCAGGTCTCTTTGGGCAAGAAAATATATATATTTTTTTATTTTTCAATCATAGTTTGCATTCAACATTATTTTGTATTAATTTCATGTTTACAGCAAAGTAGTTAGACAATTGTATACTTTTAAAAAGCAATTCCCAGCCCAACCCTTATATTTCCAGTACTTACTTGGTATAATACAAAATTATTGCAATATTATTAACTATAGTTCCTATGCTGTACTTTACATCCCCTCAATTATTTGGTGACTACAAATTTGTACTTCTTAATCCTTCTCCATTTTTACCCAGTCCCCAACTCCCCTGCCCTCTTGCAGTTATCGCTCTGTTCTCTGTATCTATGAGTCTATTTCTGTTTTGTTTATTTGTTTATATTATTCTTTAGATTCCACATGTAAGTGAAATCATATGGTATCTGTCATTCTCTCACTGACTTATTTTACTTAGTATAATACCCTCTAGGTCCACCCACGCTGTTGCAAATGGTAAAGTTCCATTCTTTTTATGGCCAAGTAATATTCTACTGCCTATATGTACCACTGCTTTTTTATCCATACTTGGGTTGCTTTCATATCTTGGCTATTTTAAATAATGCTGTAATGAACATAAAGGTGCATATACGTTTTCAAATTAGCATTTTTCCCTGGCTGGTGTAGCTCAGTGGATTGAACACAGGCTGCAAACCAAAGGGTTGCCCGTTCGACTCCCAGTTGGGGCACATGCCCGGGTTGTGGGCCAGGTCCCCAGTGGGGGCCACGTGAGAGTCAACCACACATTGATGTTTGCTCCCCCTTTCTCCCTCCTTTCCCCTCTCTCTAAAAATAAATAAACAGAATCTTTAAAGAAAACAAATTAGTGTTTGGGTTTCTTTGTATGTATACTCAGAAATGGAATCACTGGGTCATAAGGTAGTTCCATTTTTAATTTTTTGATGAACTTCTATACTCTTTTCCACAGTGGCTACACCAATCTGTATTCCCCCTAATAGTGCACGAGGGTTCCCTTTTCTCTGCATCCACGCCAGCCTTTGTCATTTGGTGATATATTGATGATAGCTATTCTAACAAATGTGAGGTGTACCTCGCTGTAGTTTTAATTTGCATTTTCCTGATGATAAGTGGCATTGGACATCTTTTCATATGCCTATTGGTCATCTGTGTGTCCTCTTTGGAGAAGTATCTGCTCAGGTCTTCTGCCCATTCTTTTCATTGGTTTGTTTGTGTTTTTTGTTTGTTTGTTTTTGTCTTGTTTGTTTTTTGGTATTGACTTGTGAAAGTTCTTTATAAATTTTGGATATTAACCCTTTATTGCATGTGTCATTGGCAAATATCTTCTTCCATTTAGTGGTTGTGTTTTCGTTTTGTTGATGGTCTTCTTTGTTGTGCAAAAACATTTTAGTTGATGTGGTCCCATTTGTTTATTTTTTCTTTTGTTTCCTATGCCTAAGGAGATATATTAGAAAAAATATTGCTAAGAGGACTGTCCAAGATTTTACTGCTTATGTTTTCTCCTAGAAGCTTTATGGTTTTAAGCCTTACATTTACATCTTCGATCCCTTTTATTTTATTTTTGTATACGGTGCTCAATCCATGGGCACCAAAACCCCTTAGGCAGATTTGAGAGCATGAGTGAGGGCAAATGCTCAAAACCTCCACTGTAAGAGAGATTCTACCCATTGTACATGCTCCAGCTATAGAAATCTTGGTCCCACAGTGAGTGTTATCTATACCTGGTCTAACCAGTATGGAGAAAACAGTTATAGATCTAAACTAGCTTCTAGAATTTGGTTTCTTGATTTCTTAATATGAATTCCTTTTGAAATTTTCATTGCTCTTGATTTGAGTTAAAATTATTTTCAACCTGCCTAATAATCCACAACATAAATTATGTTCATTGCATGTTTCCTTCCTGGAGTTCAATTGTGAGACTTTGAGAAGTGTTTGGGAGTCTAGAAGAAAGAGGTCAGATTGGCCAGGGCAGACATGGTTAGAACTGTCAGCTGTTTTGCTAATCCAGAAAATGAAAGTAGTAAACTGACATGTCACTTGGATAGGAAAACAATTTTATCACACGGGACTGAATGCTGGAACGTGGACTGTCTGATACTATAAAATGGGAAACAGCTCCTTTCCACTGGAACTATTACAAAAGATGTGCATGCTCAGATGACTGGAGGTGATGGTAAATTTACAAGTGGTGGGAAGGCAGCGACTGAACTGCCTGAAGTCAGACATAATGAACCTCACTATGGACATTCAAATGCTTCGTACAGGAAGAGAAGTTATGGCTACAACCCTAAAGATTTACCACCACTAGAACTTTAAATAAACTTTAGGGAACAATAGATACTATCCAATAATCAAAGTTTCAAGGGTACTATACTTGGCACTCTTTTGACAATGAGCCTTTTCAGGTGTAAGCACAGTCTTTACCTCAGAGGTAGTCAATTTTTATTGAAAGAATAAATGAATTTCTCCTTTAATATTTTGTCAATAAATTGGGAAATCTAATGCTTCAAATGGTACTTAGAAAAGTTTCTCATAGTGACTTTCATGTGTCACTTATGGGAAAAAAAATTAAAGTGAAAGGTGCAATTAAACTTGAAAACAAGTTCTCTGAAGACAAACACCACGTGATTTAAATTATATGTGAAATCTAAAGGACAAAATAAATGATTAAACAAAATTGAAACAGACTAATAGACATAGAGAACAGATTGGTTGATGGTTGCCAGAGGGGAGAGGTGTTGGGGGTCTGAGGGGGAAAGGTGAAGGAATTAAGAAGTACTAATTGGTAGTTACAGAACAGTCACAGGGATGTGGAGTACAGCACAGAGAATATAGTCAGTAATATTGTAACAACTATGTATAACATCAGGTGGACACTGGAAATATTGAGGGGATCACTGTGTAAGGTACGTATATGATTGTCTAGCCACACTACTGTACATCTGAAACTAACACAAATAGTGTTGAATGTAAACTGTGATTGAAAAATAAAATTAACACAAAACCAAAAACAGGGTCTCTATAGTAGTGGAAAACTTCCAATGTGAGCTCAAATTCTTTCAACCAGTGAAAAGATTCAGCAAAATAATCCAATATCCCAACACTGTACAGCTCTGGTTGATCTATGAATACTTTTTATAAAACACATTTATAAAATGCATGGTTCATATTTTAACTCTGATTTTGTAACTTTTAATATAAAGTGTGATTCTATTTTTAGTTTTCAACAAGTCACACTTTTATTTTTAAAATATTGAAAGCATAGATATTTCCTTATTCATGAAAACTATTGGAGTCATATGTAACTTAAAATAATAGTACAAGCATTTACAATGTTATACAAATCATATGACCTGAACATTTAATAGAGGGTATTTAAGTTGCTGAAGAGCCATATTCCTATTTGTACAGTTAGATCATTTGAATTCTTTTTCAAAAATTATAACATGTGGTGATAAGTGACATCCACAACAATAACAAAATTTAGTGGTCAACTTCCATGTTCTAATGTAGCAGAAAATAACACACTGGCCTTTCAGTGGGCTAGTTTAGGGGACAGAAATAATGCATTTTCAAAAAAAATCTTCTATAGACTTCAATTTTTTAAATAATAAATATTGAAAATTCCTTGAGCCCATAAATGAAAATCCAGCTCACCAATAATCTCCCTAGCAAGAAGTAACCAGCAATATTAAAGAACACCTGCCATGGCTATCTTTCATTCTGTTCTGTTTATGGGTGTTTCCTGCCCTATAGTATTGCCATCAGCTTTCTGTAGTTTTTAAAGCTTCATCAGTTTGAGGGAGAACAAATATCATCTAATTTTAATGTATATTTCTTTGAGAACCAGTGAGGAAAGATACTTTTCAACTTTATTATTAGCCAGTTGTATTTCTTGTGTGGTACACTGAATAGTGACCCTATTAATATGTCCATGTTGTAATTCCCAGCTCCCACAAATGTTGCTTTCCATAGCAAAGGGACTTATTCCATGCCTTATCAACCTTCAGGGGGAATGATGCCATGTTCTGCAATTTCTGGGAAACATCCTTCTACCTTACTCTCACACTCCTTCCCCACCAGCTCTATCCCAACACACAAACTGACAATGCATTTGTCTTCGAGACAGATTTGACCAAAGATTTGGTAAATAGCATTGCAAAGACACAACTTTTATTAGATATTAGAACAAGAAATATTAATTTAAAATTCAGCATCCTGCCTCAATTCTTTCTGTTTTCTCCACTTCCACCACTCTGAAGTTATTATTAATTTGTAATGCAGGATCACATTATAATAGTGTTTGCGCGTGCGTGAGTGTGTGTGTGCGCGCGCGCGCGTGTGTGTGTGTGTGTGTGTGTGTGTGTGTGTGTGTGTCTGGCTACTCATACCTTTACTTCTACTGCAGTGACTCATGGAGTATTTTCTATTGCTTACCATTAGGAATATCTACCTGCATGATATTCCCTTTAACAGAAAGGTTATGTTCAAATCTTTATTTTCATTTGACTCATTGAACAAAGTTGATGATTTCTAGAAAAGTGTCCATTAATTTAAATGCGTTTAAGGTTAGGTAGGTCATTCAAGTGTGTTCAATTGTGTGTCTGTAACTCAGCAGGGTATGAGGGTCACTGCAGAGAATTACAGAGGAATGCTTGGCAGTAATATTCAGAGGCATTAAAGTGAAATTGATTTAAAAGTCTGTGCTCACCACCAATTTATGTCCCCTCTGCTGTAATTTTTATTTGTTTCCTACTCCTATAAATATAACACTAGAAATGGTTCCTATTAATAGTAAAAGATTATGAAGCTGTTGAGAATGAAGATAATACTTGGCTAAATGACTACCAGAAGACAAAGTATCAAGGAATAACTTAAAAATTGTCTTTAAGTTCTGAGCACATACAGGGAAAACTTAGGGGAGTTATGTTCCCTGGAAACACAGGGTTAATGGAATGAAGCCAAAGTTCTTGAAGATTTACTCAGGGAAATTGATGGAGTATGGGAGTGGCAATGTGAGAGTAAGTCATGTTATTTTCCGATTCTACTCTAATCAGTATAATAACAACAGTTTATACAGATGAACCTATCATCCTGAATGTGTTATAATACCTTTGCAGCTGAAATACCTCTTGTGATAAGAAGAATTATTTTCAATGAGATACAGAAATAGCGAACCTGAACGTTTGACCTTCACTTTCTAATTTGGGGAGTATTCCCAAGAGCTCTCACCAAGTAGTCTTATCATCTCTTGGTGAACTCTAGGTAGCTAGAGAATCTACAACCCACCTGCTAGCACAAGAGAGATCTCTAGTTACACTTGGAACCACTCAATATCTTGTCACCATAGTTAGATCATGCATAGATCCCTCTAAAATCTAGCATCAGAATTAACCCTAGGGATATCCTAGGTATCCTCACACCTGTGTGTAGGCCTAAGTCCTAATAGAAGTCCAGAAAACAAAAGAATAAAGCATCTACAAGCACCCTGCACTCAGTGTGAGACACCCTGAAGGATCAGTGATATGTAAGGCTCAGCAGAACACCTTTGCTATTCTTGGGAACCAGTGCCTGGGGACCCCAGAATGCACCCCGCCTGGACTATAGGAGGACTGACGTGGTGTGAGAGAGATTGTGAGCTATTGAAACAGGTGAAGATAAGAACCTAGATCACCAAGAACGTAGGCTGAGAGTTTTTGAACTTGGAATATTTATGACTAAATCTGCGCTGTAAGAAAAAAATTAACCTAGAATGAATGCCAGTGATAGATTGGCATTTATTTCACATTGATAAAATTTTCAAAATAATTATTTAACTTTGCATTTTGACTGTGCAGCTATGGTTTAATTATACTTGATTGTATAGAGTTATATTTTAACCTTTAAAGTCATTCCAAAACAAATCGGAGTAAAAATGTGATTGAAAACCTAGGAAAGAGTTGTTTTTGTTTTTTCTTAACGATAATCTCACCTATGCTCATTGCTTTAGAATATTTGGACATGTAAAATTCTTCCTGAAACTATCACAAGCACGTCACTGATGACAATTTTCTTAGCTTGTCTGCTAAAATCTGTGAAATTCTAAGTTAACTACACACCAACTTAAATATAATTCACCTACTTCCAAAAAGGATGTAAGGTGGCTTAAATTAGAATACAGCTTTAGCAAAACAACAAGTAAACTATGGTTTCTTCATAAGCGTCACTTACATTAAAAGTTTCTGAACTATTTGTGACACACAAGACATACCCACATTGGTTAAATACTAGAACCATAGGAAAAATTCAATCTCTTATTGGCTACATATGAAGTAGGTCAAAGAAAACATGTTTTCTGTTTGAGTTTCAGCTTAGATTATTTGTTTTTAAACTGTGAATCAAAACCACGTATGACATATCTGGGACAAATGCACATACACAAACAATGATTTTATTATACTGCATCATTTTCTCAGGAATAGTCACAGAGCGTATTACATATCTTTAAAAAGAATGAAGCTATTCAGAATTGATCTCTTCAGGCTAATATGGGTTGGCATAGTATGTCAGCACAAATTCTATCCTTTTGGGAAATCTCAAGATAATAAAATAATCTAAGTGCTTATTCTGTAAAATTTAAAATGTCATTTCCCAATCTTTCATCAAGGCCGTGATCCTTTCAAATCCTTGTCTCCACTTTTCAATCTTTGACTCTCACTTTCTCTTACTTTCAATCCATCCCTTCTTTCCCCCTCCCTCTTTTTTTGCAATTATTTTAGTTTTTCATTCTTTGAAACAAGATTGGAAAGCAGAGGCAGACAGAAGAAAATACACGGTTCATTTTCTTCTAAATATACTCAAATTTCTAGGCAAAATAATAGCTTTCTTCCATAATTGTTTTAGAAGCACTAAGCTGACTCACAAACCACAGCTAATAACAAAAGCAACTCAATTTAGTCCCTTCCAGTAACCGCCTGAGGCACTGGCTAATGGTGAGGGAAAGCCACAAAGAGTGTTCCGATGGGGAAAAAACAGCTACAATTAAATAGCTTTTGTTAAACCACTGTTTTAAAAGGCCCGTACTACAATGATAAATGGGCCAAAGTTGGCAAGAGCTTAGAGCCAAAGAAATGGGAAAGGTCCTTCCCTCTCAACTGAACTGTGAGGAGTGCCGATGCGAACTGGCCAAAGCCAAGCAGTCCGATGGGGCCGTTGTCACTGGGGGTAGAGTGTTCAAGAAAGTTCAACTGTTAGTAATATTTGCCTGTAACTCCAGAGACTATCTCTAGGACACATAAACTGATAACCCCAAGAAACAGAATTGGGGTTCCTGGGGAGGTTTCGGTACATTTTCATACTCTGTGACGTGTAAATGTATGGCCAACATGACTTTAAAGATATGTCCACATGTTCTTTGTATCCTCTCCTCGAGAGAAGGTGCTACCCTTGCCTTTCCGTGAGTGTGGACTGGATTTAGTGATTTCCTTTCATCACTTAAGATATGACAGGAGGATGGGATGTCACTTCTAATGTTTGGCTATAAAGAGCCTGCCGCTCACGTCTCAAGCGCCTCTTCTCTTTCTGGACTCACTGGCTGTGGAGTAAGCCAGATGCCGTGAGGTTTGAGCAGGATGATAAGATGTCCACATGGAGTCCCCTGAAGTGTAGCGTCCTCCTTCCACAGCCCCAGAGACCTTGAAAGAGGATTTTCCAGCCCCTTCAGCTCAACAACTTAACTGTAACGTAGTCAGAAACCCTAAATGAGGGTGATCCAGCTAAGCCTTCCCGGTTTCCTGACCTTGAGAAACTTTGAGAAAATCTGAGATAATAAATGTTTGTTCTTTAAGTTACTATTCTTAGAGTGAGTTTTTATGCAATAATAGATGCCTAATATGATTACCACTCTAAAAATATTAACAAAACCCCTCAAATTAGTTAATTAAATGGAAATGGGAAGTCATAGTACATGGGTGTTCTCTTTGGCCTAACTTGCTTCTACTGTGCTTGAGTGGCAACAATGTTGAAACTACTCCCAAAGGGGAGGTGATCCCTTTCTTTGCTCTCAGGCCTCTTTTCATTGCCTCCCAGCATTTAAAGAAGACAGGGCTGCTCTGAGTCTGATCTCCCTGGTCCAAGCAAGTCCTTTTGTTTTTGTTTTTGTTTTAGTTTGCTTGTTTGTTTATGTCTTGCCTACCATGTGTGTTCCATTTGCTATGACTGCACATAGGTTACCTGCCCAAAGGATGTTTTTTCTGCATCTGAAAAACCTGATTACACAGTAATAAATTTGGTTTCTACTCCATGAAATTGTAGAAAAAAATTTTCTTTTTACTGCTGTTCTTCGTCTCTCACCCTTCCAATGTTTCCCCTTGATACCTGACCAGAGTTGGAGAGGGAGTGAGTTATACACATCTTCTCATCGAAGTGGAAGTTCTGGCCATCCAAACAGGCTGCACGTGTCTCCTTCTGCAGGGGCAGTAATTGATGGGTAACCCCAGTTGCTGCATTCCGAACTTACCAGGGAGCCCAGGCTAAGGTAGGCCTGCTTCTGCAAAATAGGGGATGTCTCTGATAGGGGATTACTCTGACACGTAAATCTAGCTCAAGAACTTGCCACTGGCCTGGTTAAAGTATTCTTGAAACTGGCTGAAGACTGCCCCTTCTGTTTACTTCTTTGATTCTCTGATGGGGCCCCCTCTCCTCCTCCAGGGCCCTCCCTTCTTTCCCCTCACATGTGTTTTTTCCAGTAAATCTCTTTCACATCTAACCTTTTTAGAATAATCAACTAACACATTCTCCTTCTATTCTAAGGCACTTGGGATCACTGAGCTTTAGCAAAGGAGCTGTCCAGTGAGCCAAACACTATATCACTAGAATTCTGGATCGTGGTTTGGGGTCAATAACCTAAGTAGTTGATTAAGTGTTAATTTGCCTTACTTTACTCTGTGCATATGACATGATCATAGTTTTCACAGCAAAGGTAGTTGACCCAAGACAGAATGCACCTGGATGGAAGAATTCCTTCCCACTTACTCCTCTTGGCTCTTGATAACACACACATTCATTACCTATGAAGGAAAATGTGTATCCAGCCAAAATAAAATCACATTTTCATGATGGCACAGACACTTTAGTCAATGAAGTACAAGGAAGAATCACTGGGTAGGGCTTTTAAGAACCTTCTGTAGGGGCTTTTGAGGCAGCTGACATTTTTCTTCCCTTTCTCTTTCCTTCTGGAATTTGAGAAGCCGTCTAGTGAATACAACGTGACTTCGAGAATAGAACTCACCCTTGAAATATGGTGGAGATTTCTCTTGTGTGAAAGTGAAACAAAGTTCTATCTTACTAAAGATATAATTATTTGAGATCATTCTTATTTTCAGTACAACCCAATTCTAATTGGTACACAGACACTATTTATCATTTTCTGGCCAATTATCATCTCTGTATGCTAACTCATGATTTGTACCCCCACTGGCCCCAACGACTAGCTTCCTTAATGGCACCCGTTTCAAGAAGATTTACAGTTTACTCCAAGCAAAACAATATAGAAACATTTGACTTGTGAGCACTCTGTGTTAGAGAGTGGTCAGCAGTCACAACATAAAATATTTTATATCCCAAAGGGATTTACTTTAGCATTTTATTAAGTAAGGTCTGCTGTATTTCAATTTAGTTTATTTATCATTAAATTAATGACAGACGCTATTGTTGGGGAAACGGAGAGGAAGCCTGTCAGAGAAACAAGTAAATTTTTAAAAGTTTTTCCCATTAAAGGGGGATGAGAAAGGAAGGTAAAGGGACGGCTAACGTTAGCCTAACACAAGGCTGTCATCGCCACAGTTTAGGCTCCATCTATTTCCCACACCAGGCTGTACCAGTAGTTCGTTAGTTATGTACTGACTATATTATTTACAACCCTGCAACAGAGTCTTCTAGCTGTCTATCAAAGTCTGTTATTCCTTTTCCCATTTGTCCACAGTAATGAAGTTAAATCACAGAGATGGCGATCCAGATAGAAAGTACATTTTCCAGCCTTTCTTGTACCTAGGGGTGACCTGCAATTAATTGATCAGCTTCATTTGCTTAGAAAAAAATAGCTTTTACTAAGCTTCCCCTTATTCTTTCTCTGTAAGCTGAAAGGGGAAGCATTAACACCACGCACAGCGTTAACCACATAGAGGAGGGCAAAATGGATTGGACTTGGATCTCTAAATGCTTGATTGACAGGGCTCACCCACGGCCCTAGAGCTCACCTCACAGCTCTCTCAGAAAAATAAACTTCTATCTTTCAGGTCACCCCACTTTGAAGCCTCTTTGTTTTAACAGCTTTACCCTTTTTTAAAATTATTTTATTGCCGTTCAATTACAGTCGACTGTATTTTCTCCCCACCCCTTCCAAACCCACCTCCCTCCCTTGCTTCCACCCTCCCCCTTGGTTTTGTCCATGTGTCCTTTCCAGTAGTTCCTGAAAACCCATCTCCCCTCTGTCCCCTCCCCCTCCCCTCTGGCTGTTGTTAGATTGTTCTTATTGTTAATGACTCTGGTTATATTTTGTTTGTTTTTTTTCTTTTATGTTCCAGTTAAAGGCGAGCCAAATAATATTGAGTTGGCCGAAAAGTTCATTTGTTTTTTTTCCATAAGATGGATCTACTAGCACGTGTCTTTCACTTCATTGGAAACAATTTTGTTCGATTGTGTTGTGGCACTGTCGTATCAGTGGGCATTAAAAAGACATCAAAATTGGTGAATTTTTGTGTAGGCATTTTAATATTGAAGATAAAAGAAAATATGCAACGTTTTTAGCACATTATGCTTTATTATTTCAAGAAAGGTAAAAACACAACTGAAATGCAAGATTTGTGCAGTGTATGGAGAAGGTGCTACGATGAATTAAATGAGTCAAAAGTGGTTTGTGAGATTTCATGCTGCAGATTTCTCACTGGATGATGCTCCACAGTCGGGTAGACCAGTTGAAGTTGATCGCAATAAAATCAAGACATTAACTGAGAACAATCAACATTATACCACACAGGAGACAGCCAACATACTCAAAATATCCAAATCAACAAAGTTACTGGTGAAAATGAAGAATGTGCCTTATTTTATGGAAAAAACCCTAAACAGACTCTTTGCCAACCCTATAGCATGGCTTTGCTTATTACTTGGAAATTATTTAAAAGATGGTGAAGGGGTGTGTGTGTGTGTGTGTCTAGGCTAAGGTGTTTCAGGACCTCTAAAAACCACAGACTCGTCCTTATTTTATTTCCCATGCACAGATATAAAATACCTTAGGCCAGGGCCAGTGTGGCTGCATTGTTTGGAGCATTGTCCTATAAACTGAAAGGTCAAGGGTCTTGATTCCTGCTCAGGGCACGTATCTGGGTTGCAAGTTCAGCCTCTGGTTGGGGACGTGTACAAGGGACCACCGATGGATGTTTCTCTTTCACATCATGTTTCCACCCCTCTCTTTCCCTCCCTTCCCTTGTCTCTAAAAATCAATAAGCATTTCCTTGGCTGAGGAAAAAAATAAATAAAACTTAGGAGTACAAATTAGATTAAAATAATAAAACCACAAGAATAAATTACAGTACCCTTTTCATAGACAATAACCTTCCCCCTTAACAGTGTTTTAATCAGCAAAGGAATAGGTTGTTATGGGTTTGTTTCTGAGTCATACAAGTGCAGGATTTTTCAAAATGAAGTTTAAAAGCATCATGAATATGGATCATCTTGTTTGAGAATCATAATCCTAGTGGAGAGTGCAGTACCGTGGTCCTATTTCAAAGATGGCCAAGGAGGGGAAAGTGACATTTTCTGCAACATTAATGCTCTTATGATGTTCTCTGTGAGAATAAAAGTTATACTTCAAAAACAAATTGGCTCATAACACAGTTCCATTTTTAATTTTTTGAGGTAACTCCATTCTGCTTTCCACAGTGGCTGCACCAGCCTGCATTCCCACCCACAGTGCAGGAGAGTTTCCTCTTCTTTACAACCATGCCAACATTTCGTTGTTGATTTATTGATGATTGACATCCTGACAGGTATGAGGCGATATCTCATTGTGATTTTAAGTTGCATTTCTCTGATAATCAGTGACATTGAGCATCTTTTCATATACCTACTGGCCATCTGCATGTCCTTTGGAAAATTGTCTATTCAGGTTTTTACTCATTTTAATTGGATTGTTCGAGGGTTTTTTGGTGTTGACTTGTATAAGTTCTCTATAAATTTTGGATATTAACCCCTTACCATGTATCATTGGCAAATTATGTTCTCCCATTCAGTGGGTTGTTTTTTCATTTTGTTGATGGTTTATTTTGCTGTGCAAAAACTTTTTAGTTTGATGTAGTCCTATTCATTTATTTTTTCTTTTGTTTCCCTTGCCTAAAGTGATATATCAGAAAAAAAGATTGCTACAAAAACTAAGGTTTTACCACCTGTGTTTCCTTCTATGATTTTTATAGTTTCAAGTCTAACATTTAAATCTGTAATCCATTTTGAATTGTGTTTATTTCTTGTGTATGATGTAAAAAGGTGGTCTAGTTTCATTTTTTTAATGTATCTACTCAATATTGCCAACATCATCTATTGAGTAGACCATCTTTAGCCTATTGTATGTTTTTGCTTTCTTTTTCAAATAATAAACTATAAAGGCATGGGTTTATTTCTGGGCTCTCTGTTATATTTCATGGATCTACATGTCTGTTTTTATGCCAGTACCATGCTGTTTTGATTACTATGGCTTTGTAGTGTAGTTTGATATTAGATAGTATGACTCCTCCAACTTTGTTCTTCTTTCTCAAGATCGCTGAGGCTATTTGGGGTCTTTTGTAGAACATATAAGCTTTTGAAATATTTGTTTTAGATTTGCAAAATATGTCATTGGTATGTTGATAGATATTGTGTTGAGTCTATAGATTGCTTTGGGTAGTATGGGCATTTTAATGATGTTAGTGCTTCCTATCCATGAACACAGTATATGTTCCCACTTATTTGTATCTTCTTTAATTTTTTTCTTTCATGTCTTATAATTTTCCAAGTACAGGTCTTTTACATTAATTAAGTTTATTCCTAGTTATTTGATTATATTTTTGAAGCAATTGTGAATGGATTGTTTCTTGGTTTTCTTTGCTGATAGTTCATATTGGCGTATAAAAATGCAACTGATTTCTGGATATTGTTTTTGTATCTTACTACTTTACTGAATTCATTTATCAGTTCTAATAGATATTTTTGGTGGAATCTTCAGGGTTCTCTATACACAGTATCATATCATCTGCAAATAATAACAGTTTTACTTCTTTCTTTTCATCTGAATGAATTTTACTTCTCATTGTCTGATTGCTGTGGGTAGGACTTCCAGTACTATGCTGAACAAGAGTGGTGAAAATGGACATCCCTGTCTTGTTTCTGGTCTTAAAGGAAATGTTCTTAGTTTTTTTCACATTGAGTATGAAGCTGGCTTTGTCCTATATGGCCTTTATTATATTTAGGTATATTCCTTCTCTTCCTACTTTATCATAAATGGGTGCTGTATTTTACCAAATGTTTTTTTCTGCACCTATTGATGTGATCATGTGGTTTTTATCCTTCATTTTTTTATGTGGTATATTGACTTACAGATATTGTACCAACCTCACATTACCAGAATAAATCCCACTCATTCACGGTGTGTGATCTGTTGTTTTTTGTTTTTTGTTTTTTGTTTGTTTGAGAGTCATAATAATATGCTCTTTATTTTACAGACATTTTTGAAAACAGGCCCAAAACAAAAGTTTGGACTGGGTGGGTGGTTCATTTAAATGAACATGGGATCAGCCTCCATTCCACATGGTTGTGGGCAGGGGGGGCTCTGCCCGCAGGGCCCCTCCCACCCCCAGCCTCCACAGAAGGGAATAAGTCTACCAAGACATGATCTGCTTGGGGAGGAAAGGTGGCTGATTTCTCAAAGGAGAAGGACCAAGAGCCTTTTCCTCACTGGGCTTTTATTGGGTTCCTTTTGCACAGGAATACAGGTGAAGCTCATTAATCATTGTCTGGCAGTAAGGATCAAACAATAGATAACATACAAAGAACTTACAATGAGGGCTTATTCTGAGTCAGGGTCTGTCAGCTAAAGGGCTACAAAACTTTGAGAAACAAACTCATTTCCTGCTCGGACCCTTATCATTTAATTGAGAGCATTCTTAGTGGAGCAGGTTTCAGATGATTTTATATATTCTTTCTCAGGCCTGATCACCCAGGGAACCCACCCTTTCCAGCACAGAGCTGCACTGCCCTCTGTCATTGTTTCAGGCTTAAGTCAGGCAGGGGAAATAAGGCAGCCAAGAGATCAGGAGACTTCTTGCAGACAGAATGAGGACTCAGGCTATGTCAAAGCTGAGGGGCAAGGGTCCATCACCCGCTTTTGTTATAGCCCCCCAAGTCCTTCCCTGGGGGCTCCCCATGATCCTGCCTGTCTTAGGTCATTCCTCCCTTGAGGAATGTTACCCGTCATTGGCTAACCAAACAAGCATAGGGGGCCAGGCAGGGTGAAGTAAAAGGAGCAGAGGTGGTGCCCCTGCCAGGGAGATAAGCCTTGTCTCCTTAGTGGTTTAGGGTCTGAAGGTCACTCACTCAGCCTTAGCCATGGGGGGATTACAGCTCCTGAAACCAGGCAGGGCGGGTCCCAACACGTGCTGTGACAATATTTCCTGTTTCAAGAGTTAGAACATTTACGTATACGTTTCACTGCTGACTTATGGATTCAGCCATGTTTATTTTCACAAGTATCACTGGGATTCTTTTTATTTATTTTTAATTATTTTTAAATTAACGTTCAAATACAGTTGTCCCCATTTTCCCAACACCCCTTGTATGATCTTTTTAATGCATTGCTGGTTTGGAATAATTTTGTTCAGAATTTTAGCATCTCTGTTCATCAGGGATATTATCTGAAGACAAATAAAACAATAATTCAAAAGAATATACTTATCCCTATGTGCATTGCAACCTCATTTACAATAGCCAAGATTTTGAAGCAGCCCAAGTGTCCAACAGTAGATAAGTGGATAAAAAGCTGTAGTACATTTACACAATGGAATACTACTTGGCCAGAAAAAAACTTCATGAACACAGGCAGCAGTGTGGTGATTGCTGCAGGGAGGCAGAGGAGGGTATAGGGAGGATAACTGGTGATGAATGGAAACTTGACTTGGGATGGCAAATACACAATACAGTGCACAGATGATGTGTTGTAGAATCGTGGGCCTGAAACCTGGATAATTTTGTTAACCAGTGTCACTCCAAAGAATTCAATAAAAAGGAAAACAACAGATTGCTTTTTGCAACAAGTCATCATCTCTGCTAATGAGGTGTAGGAGAGATGGCAGTGAACTCTGCTGAAAGGGTCTCGGGTGGCCTGCTCATACCTTCAGTCACCTTGGTAAAAACAGGTCCCATCCCAGTTGTCAGCCACGACAGAATAATCTTCGGTTATACCTGTCTTTTCCACTTCCTTTTCTGTGAAATACACGTATAATCTTTTCAGTTGGTTTTTATTTCTCTCCTTTGTGATTTTTTGTTTGATTTTTGCTTCTGGATTTATAAGACTTATCAATTGGGTTGGCCAAAAGGTCCGTATGTTTTTGTTTCCTTAAATAAAAGGCACATTTTTATTGATTTGGATATTTTGAGTATGTCACCTATAACCTACAGGGTATAATGCTGATTGTTCTCAATTAATGTCTGAATTTGATCACTCTCAACTTCACATGGTTTACCTGACCATGGAGCATCATCCAGTGAGAAATCTCCAGCTTGAAACTTTGAAAACCACTTTTGACACATTTAATCAGTCACAACACCTTCTCCATACACTGCACAAACCTTTTGTGTGTTTCAGTTGCATGTCTACCTTTCTTGAAATAATGAGTCATAATAATATGCTGAAAATGTTGCTTATTTTTCTTTATCTTCAATATTAAAGTGCTACATGAAAATTCACCAATTTTAATGTTTTTAATGCATGCTGATATGACAGCTGTCACAATACATTCTAACAAAATTATTTCAAATGAAGTTAAGAGAACTAAGCTCTATAAGAGCCATCTTACAGAAGAAACAAATGAACTTTTTGGCCAACACAACACATAGATTAAATAGTAATCATTTATTGGTTTTATGTATTGACAAATACCTTTTCCCACATGAGTCTTATTTTTTTATTTTTTGTGAACTATTTTTTTTAGTTTGATATAGTTTTATTAAGCAGCTTCTTCATATTTTAAACTCTATTATTGCACATTTCCCCCCAATATTACTTGTATTGGTTTCAGGTACACAGAATAAGTAGTTAGATAATCATACACTTTCCCAAGTGTTTCACCCAATGTTTCCAGTACCCACCGGGCAGCATACGTATTCACTGCATCACCATTGACTCTATGCTCTATGATGTACTTAACATCCCTGTAACTGTTCTGTTACCACCAATCTGTATCTTTCAGTCCCTTCACCTCTTTCACCCAGTCCCCCAAACTCTATGAGCCTATTTCAATTTTGTTTATTTATTTTCTTCTTTGGATTCCACATGTAAGTGAAATCATGTAGTATTTGTCTTTCTCTGACTGACTTATTCCACAGAACACAGTATACTTTGAGTCCATCCACTATTTTTAATTAAAGAAGAGCATGCCTATACAAAGATAAATCCTAATGCCCACATGATGAATGATGATTTTTAAAACTAAACACCTTTGTGTAGCACCACCCAAATATTACCACACCCCAAATCTTCCCTATTGGACTTAAGTCATTATTCCAGAGGAAAAGTAACCATGTTCTGAGAACTCTAACAATAATTGAGTTTTGCTTGACCACTTTGACAAAAATGAAATACTACAATATAAATTCTTTTATATCTGCATTCTTGAAAAAAAAACAGTGCTTGATTTCATTTATGTTGTTGCATGTATCAAGAGTATTAATTTCAGTACTAAATAATTCATTTTCTAAACATACTATAATTTATTTAGTCTTTATTGCAGTGCAATTGACTTATTTTCTGTGTGGGGCTGTTGAAAATAAATAATGCTATGGACATTCTTGTTCATGTCTTTTGATACACACAATATATATTGCTGTTGATTATACACTTAGGGAAAGGAATAGATGAATTATTGAGAGTATGTATCCCTACAATGTTAGTAGTTAGTGTCAAAGTTGTGACAGTTACTACTAATTTTAATTACAGATTTTAAAGTTGTGAAATTAATTTTTACTCTGACCAGGAATGTATGCTCATTCTTGTTCTGTATTCCTGAAATATACCGCTATTGACAGGCTTTTTAACCTCAGCCATTTTGGTGGATTTATACTAGTGTCACATTGGTATTAATCAGCATTTTCTTGATGACTAAATGTGGTGAAGCACCTTTTTATATTCCACCATTTTGATAATGACTTTTGAGAAGTGACTGTTTGTCTTTTTTCCCTATTTTATTTATTAGAGCATTAGTTATCTCTTATTAGTTTGTAGGAGTTTCTCCTGGATAGGAGGTCTTTGGTTGGTGGGCGTAGGCATTTCAAACATATCTCTCACTCTGCCGTCTAAATTTTCAGTTTCTTAATAGTGTTGTTTTGATGAACAAAAGTTCTAAATTTTATCAAAGTAGAATTTTCCAATCTTTTATTTATAGGTGAGTAGTTTTTTTTAGTAAGAAAATTTGAACATGTATGTCATAAAGAAATTCTTTTATTTTCCAGTAGCTTTATTGTTTAAGATTTTATATTTAGGTCCATAATTTATCTGAAATTTATTTTTCCACAGAAGTAAGGTAAGGTCAAAGTTCAATTTCCTCATAAATAGCCAAGCTACCCAGCACCATTTTTTGAAATGGCAATCCTTTCTTCACTGCATTGTGGTCGTAACTTTATAAAACATCAGGTGACTTTACACACACCATAGGACTATTATTCTGTTCTGCTGGTCCATCTGCCTGCCCAGTGTAATGATCAAACTGCCTTAATTGCAATTGCTTTTTTAGTAAGTTTTGATATCAAGTAGTGTAAGCACTTTTTTTCTCTTTCATTCACATTTTTAATGTTCTTCAAATTTTTCATTTTCGTATTAATTTTGAATGGGATTATTATTTTCCATCCCTAATATCTCCTTGAATTTTTATTAGACTTGCATTGTATTTTTTAGATTTGTTTGGAGAAAATTGGTATTTTTACAATTTCAAATCTTCCAATACAGAAATATGGTATGTCTGCATTTGTTTGGGTTTTTGTAATTTTTTTCAATAATATTTTGGAGACTTCAGTGCAGAAAACATATACTGTAGTGTTTTCCTAGGTGTCATTTTTAAATTTCATGTTTATTGCTTGTTGCTAATGTGTAGAAAGTTTAACCTTTTATATATTAAACTTGCATCTAACAGATTTGCTAACTTCACTAATTAATTTTGACAGCTTATCTGTAGAGTCTTTAGATTTTTCTAGATGCACTAACCTGTGGTCCTAAACAATGAAACCCTGACACCTTCCTTTCTTTCCAGCCCGTGTACACATTGGACGGTTTCTCACTGCAATTGTTAAGATCACCTGTCTTTACATAGACCATGGGACCCTAAAAGTGGTTTAAAGAATACTTCAATATGCATATGGGCCACCTGGAGACCATCTTAAAGTGTAAATTCTAATTGAGTAAGTCTGGAATGGGGCCTGGAATTCTGTATTTCTAACAAGCTCCAGGTGATGTAGATGTTGTCAAGCTACCAACCTTACTTTACGTAGCAAGGCTGTGGTGAGTATCATTGGCCAAATCTCAGTTCCGGGGGTGGAGGGTTCAACATTTCAGTTTTAGGTATGATGAGTGCTGGAGATTTTGTTTGTTCATTTGTTTTGCAGATAACATGTATCAGATTAAGATTCTTATTTCTACTTTACTTGTTAAAATGTCAGCAACTATTGGATTTTCTAAAATTATTTTGCTTTAATGCAATCATCACATAATTTTTTCTGCAGTCTTCTGTTAATATGAATTACACTGATTGATTTTCAAACTTAATCAAACTTGCATTCCTGAAATCAGCTCAGTTAGGTCATGCTAGCATTATTCGATTTATTGCTTGGATTCAATCTGTTTGTTATTTGGGACTTTGATGCTTTGTTCATAAGTGAAATTAAAAAAGTAATTTTTATTTTCTTTAATATCCCTGTCAGGCTAAGAAGGTACTATAATCACATTATTCTTGTAATACAGTTTGAGAATTGTCTCTCTATTTTTGTATTCTGATAGAATTTATAAAAGAATAGTTTATTTCTTCCTTAAATGTTTCAAAGAATTTACTGATAAGGTTTGTAGAGATTTGATTTATTAAATAGTTTCCACTTGTTTTTTTTTTCTTGTATGAATTTTGGTACAATGCAGTTTTCCTTGGAATTTTTCCTTTTATTTAAATTTTTAAATTTACTGGCATAAAATTTTTTATGATATATTCTTATGATCTGAAGAATTTGTAGCGATTCTTTTTTTCTCCCTTAGATTGGGAATTTGCACCATCACTTCTTCTTGATAAATCTTGCCAAATGTCTATCAAATTACACTATTCTTTTAAAGTAACTGATTTGTGGTATTATTAGCTCCCCATTTATTTGTTTTCTACTTCATTGATTTCTATATTGTTTAATTTTTCCCTTCTATTTTTTTCTGGGCTTCTTTTGTTACTCTTTTTCTATATTTTTGAGACAATACTTAGAAGATTGGATTTTCATTCTTCCAATTCTACAAATATAATACATTTAACACTAGGAATTTCATTCTAATTACCAGTTTAGCTGCATCTTACAAGTTTGATATCTATTTTTATTATAATACAAATATATTTATATTATCCTTCTGAGACTCGTTCTTTGATACGTTGGTCAATTGCTATGTTTAATTTTCTTAATCTCCAACATATGGGTATTTTTAGGTTAATGGTTTGCTGTTACTTTCAAGATTGATCCTTCTGTAATCAGAATGTATATTCTAAATAGTTTTCATTCTTTGAAAGTTTCTGGGATTGTTTTTGAGTACAGCATATAGTCACTTTTGATAAAAGGTTCATATACATATCTATCTCCCCAACAGTACATTTTTATTATTATCATGCTCCCCTTTTTTTAATATAATGAGCATATGTCAAAGATTTATTTAATCCATTAGAGGTAAATAAACAGAATGGTACAAAGCATGTTTACTGAACATTCAAGGAAATTCAGTGTCGTATCAGTCAGAGCTGGGGAGACATGTAGATAGATAGATAGATAGATAGATAGATAGATAGATAGATAGATAGATTTTACTATAAGCAAATGACTCACAGGATTATGGAAGTGGACATGTCCCAAGATTTGTAGCTGGCAGGTTAGAAATCCAGAAGAGCTGGTGGTATAGTTCTAGTCCCAGTCCAACAGATTGAGCATCAGGAGAACTTGGCAGTGAGTTCCAGTCTGAGCTGGCAGGTAAGACCCAGGAGAACTAGAGTTTCAGCTCCAGTGTCCTAGCTCAAAGGCAGTCAGTCTGCTATCCCATCTTTTTATTCTTTATGCATTTTAGGGCTCAAAAGACTAATCTTATGTTTTTTTCTAGTCAATATTCATTTACTCGTACCTACATGGTTACCTTTACCTTGTTTTATTAGTATTTTCTGTACTTCTGTGTTTCTGTCTAGAATAATTTTTCTTGTGCCTGAAATTTTCTTCATTTATTTCTTTTATTCAGATTTACTAGCAATAAATTCAATTATATCAAGTGTTTGCTTACCTGGAAATGTATATTTTTACTGGAACTATTGAAAACTAATTTTCAAAGGTACACAATTTTAAGTTGTCATCTATTTTTACTGTCCTCTAAAATTGACATGCTGTTGCCAGCTGGCATCTACTGTTTCTGTAAGATATCAGCTCTGTTTTTATCGCTGCCTTCCTGAAGGTAATGAGTTTCATTCTCCTCTGCCTTCTTTTAACTTTTATATTTTTTTTAAGATTTTTTTATGATATGTCCAGGAGTATTTTGTATTTTTCCTAGTTGGTATTCATGTTTCTACTTGAATTTTTGAATTGATGTATTTTCACCATTTTGGGAAATATATTTTTGGTTGCTATCTTTTCAAACACTCCTGTCATATTTTCTCTTTTCTGATTTTCTGAATGTCAGTTGTGTGTATGTTAGAGCTTTTCATGTTTCCAAACAATTTCCAATATGTTTTTTATACCCTTTACGATTTGATCTTTATGTTTGAGTCTGGATATTTTCTGCTATCCCATGTTTAAGTTTACAGAAACATCTTGTGCTGTGTCTGGTCCATAGTCAAATCCATTCACTGGTTTTCAATTTTCATAATTGCATTTTGAGACTCTATAATTTTCATTTTATTCTTTATGGATTTCAGGTTTCCAGTGAAATATTTCAATTTATCATGTGTTTTCTTAAAATGTGATAATTACAGTTATTTTGAATTTGTCTGATAATTCCAATGACTGGATCACCTGAAAATTTTGTATCGCTTTTTTTCTTTCGACCCTTTGTCATGCCTATATATTTTTTTGTACTTAATGATGGTTTTTGTACAAGAAAAATAGAAAAGGCTCTGGAGGATACATACCGCATCTTGTGATAGGGAGCCTGAGTTGGGCCAGATCACCTTAATCTAAACAGGAAGTGAACCAACTAAATTAAAGTTTTATGTCTCATTCAACGTCGGGTCCTCTTCTGCTCCCAGGCTTGACTCTTCTACATCCTATAGTAAATTGTCTAGGCTCCTTCTTCGATGGCAGATTCTGAACTCTAGTTCATATGTCCTCAGCACTAGAAGAGTACTGAAATCTTTACTCCTTTGAAGTGACTTTTGCTTGGTTTCTTTGCCAATCACCCTGAACATCAGAATTTGTCAAATGCTTCAAGGTGGGAATTGAAAGTGTCTTTACTTTAAATGTTATTTTTATTACTTATGCTATTACAGTTGTTCCTACCTTTTCCCTCTTTCCCCACCTCCACAAAGCTCTGCCCTCTACCTTCCCCAAGTCAATCCGCATACTGTTGTCCATGTCCAGGTATTATGCATAAATGTTTTTTGGTTAATACTTTCACCATTTGTCATCCAGTCCCCCACCTTTTGCCAGCAGATGTTTTCGTTTTATATATCTAAACTTCTGCTATTCTTTAGTTTGTTAGTTTATTGTGTTCATTAGGTTCCCCATATAAGTGAGATCATTGGTATTTTTCTTTCACTGACTAGCTTAATTCACTTAGCATAATTTTTTTCCAGTGCTAGCCATGCTGTTGCAAAATGTAAGTTTCTTCTTTTTTACCACTGTGTAGTATTCCATTGTGTAAATGTACTGCAGCCTTTTTATCCACTCATTCACTGATGGGCACTTAAAATGTTTCCAAATCTTGGCTATTATAAACAGCACAGCTATAGACATAGGGGTGTGTCAATAAAATATATTGTATTGGTGTTCCAGGATCCTTGGGATATATTCCCAGAAGTGGAATTGCTGGGTCAAAAGGAAGTTCCACTATTTATTTTTTAAGGAAATTGCATATTGTTTTCCACAGTGGTTGTACCAGTCTGCGTTCCCACCAAGAGGACACTAGGGTTCTCTTTTCTCCACATCCTGGCCAGCACTTGTTGTTTGTTGGTATGTTGATGGTGGCCATTCTGACTGGTGTAAGATGATACCTCATTGAGGTTTTAATTTGCATTTCTCTGATAATTTGGTGATGTTGAGAATTTGTTCATATGTCTACAGGCCCTCTACATGTCCTCATTGGAGAAGTGTTTATTCGGGTATTTTGCCCATTTCTTAACTGGGTTGTTTGTCTTCCTGGCTTTAATTTGTATTTGTTCTTTGTATGTTTTGGAGATTAAACCCTTGTCAGATGTGTCATTGGCAAAAATGTTCTCCCATACAATGGGTTCTGTATTCATCTTGCTTGTGGTTTCTTTAGCCATGTAGAGGCTTTTTAATTTGATATAGTCCCATTTGTTTGTTTCAGCTGTATTTCCAGTACCTTAGGAGATATAGCAGCAAAAAATATTACCACATTGAATATCTGAGATTTTACTACATGTGTTTTCTTCTAGAATTTTCATGTTCTTGCAACTTACATTTAAGTCTCTTATCCATTTTGATTTTATTTTTGTGTATAGTATAAGTTGGGGTCTAGTTTCATTTTTTTTTTTTTGCCTGTACCAGTCCAGTTTTCCCAACATCATTTATTGAAGAGACAGTCATTGCTCCATTGTATGATCTTGCCAACTTTGTCAATATCAACTGCTCATACAACCATGGGCTTTTTCCTGGGCTCTCTGTTCTGTTCCATTGTTCTATATTTCTATTCTTGTGCCAGAACCAGGCTGTTTTTATTACAGTAGACTTATCATATAGTTTGATATCAGAAGCTGTGATACCTCCAGCTTTGTTCTTTCTTTTGGAAGATTGCTGATGTTATTTAGGGTCATTTTGGGTTCCATGTAAATTTTTGGAATACTTGTTCCAGTTCTATAAAGTGTACCATTGGTGTTTTAATAGGAATTGCATTGAATGTATAGATTGCTTTGGGTAGAATGGACATTTTAATAATGTTAATAATTTCAGTCCATGAACATGGAATATGCTTCCATTTTTTGTCTACCTCTCTTCCTTTCTTCACTGGGCTATAATTTTCTGAGTACAGGAGTGGGCTTCAGCTCACACCAAAGCTCAAACCAACTAGCCACATAATCAGTATACCCAAAAGGGGATTCCTGCAGGTTCCAGACCCTGCTGGGAACAACACCTCATTGGGGGCAGCAACCACAACAGCATCCCACACAAAGAGGTCAGAGGTTACTCTTATAGTCATCCAGCCTGAAGTGATAACTCTATAACAAAAGAGCCACCAGCATTTACAATGCAACTGCAATAAGGGAGTCAAAGAACCCACAAAAAACACTCCTTAGCCAAGGAGATCAATACTTGGAGATCAAGTATTCCAAAGGACTGGGCAATTAACCTCTGCAAGACACTTTTATCAAAAAACAGTCAAAGTGGGTTTGGGAGAGATAGCATGCCTACCTTACACACAGAGATCAAAGGGTAGGGGAGCAAAGGAAAATGTCCCAAGCAAAGTAACAACAGAAATTGCCACAAACAGTTTGAAAAGATATATATTTTTCATTAATATATTTGTTTATTATTTTTTTACATTTTTTATTTTAATTATTGTTCAAGTACAGTTTTCTGCCTTTTACTCCCATCCCAGCCCACCACCCCAGCCCTCCCCACCTCCCTCCCATTTCCACCCCCCCTTGTTTTTGTCCATGTGTCCTTTATACTTGTTCCTGTAAACCCTTCCCCTTGGCCTCTGAAATTCCTTCCCCTCTGCCTCTGAAATTCCTTCCCCTCTCCCCTCTGGTCACTGTCAGCCTGTTCTCTATTTCAATGTCTTTGCTTATATTTTGCTTATGAAATGCAAGCAACACACATATCACATGCAGAGTTTAAAATAATGGTTATAAATGTGCTCAAAGACCTCAGAAGAAGCATAGACAATCTCAGTGAGAACTTAGTAAAGAGATAGCAAGCACTAAAAAGGATATAGAAACCATAAAAAAGAACCAGTCAGAAATGAAAATTACAATATCTGAAATGAAGAATTCACTTGGAGGAATCAACAGCAGGTTAGATGAAAGAGGATCAAATCAAGATAATAGTATCCATTCCACCCCTCCCCCATAAATGAAAGTATCTTGGACTCCTTTCTCTGTGCATTCTTTCCCTTCAGGATCTCTCCCTTGTGCTATAGGACCACCATTAAAAAAATCAACTGTCAGATATTGATAATGTTAAGAAATATAAAATCTATGTTAAAATAAAAAGGTGATAGCTTTTAATTGCTTAACATCACAGAAACACTTGAAAAGGCTTTAATTTAATTTTTTTGTTTCTATAGAAATCTATTTAAATATTGCCACAAAAATACATAATTCTATTTATCCACAAATAGAAAGACTTTAAGAATGTCTAACACTAAAATTAAATACATCTAGGATATGTATAATTAACTATACTTCTTAATTAGACATAAATAGAAAACAAATGGTCAGAAAATAATAAAGCTCAAAATGAAAAATAAGCACCTCAGAAAGCACCATTGTACTGGGGTATACACAATAGCACACAGTTTCAAAATGGCTAATTCTGACTCGCTGACAGATAGTATTTTTAAAGGTGGTTGTTTTTATTAGCTGAAGAGTAAAGTTGGCACCCTGTTAAGATGAGTTTCAGCGAGGTTTATGGTTGTTCTTTCCATTCCTGGGCTCTTGTCCTATGAGATATTATCCATTTCGAAAAAGTGTGCTATTTCAGCAATTTCTTGTTCAACATTGACAGTTGCCATTTCACAAATATTAGAGAGATTGCAAAGGCCTATAAGATCATTAAATCCATCCCCCTGGCACTGTAAGTGAAGCAAGTGAAGCAAAGCTATTTTTTCTGCTTGTGGGGGCTGTATTTGGTATGGGTGTTCCTGGTAAAAATAATACGGAGTGGAAGGGTGAGGGTGCCCAGATAAGTGAAAAGTCTCTGGCAGGAATTTTCATTGCTTCTTTTCTATCTTATCATGTTGAATATTTTTAATCATTAGGTGCCAATTTTATATCCCAAATACATACTTTAAAAGAATGTTTAAGGCTTAAATTGTTCTTTCCATTTAAAGCCATATTCTGGTTAATTTCAGCACTACTAGACAACCCAAAACTGAGTGGAATCCTACAACTAATACTCCTGGAAATCTATTATCTTAATGTTAAAGTGAATAAAAAAATACATAAACTGCATCATCTTTAATTTAATTATAATAATTTCATATATGTCTACATTTTCAAAGGTCACAAAAATGTTCAGGTTAATACTAAATGCCTGAATATTATTGAATTTAGTCAAATTTACTCCTTCATATTAGTATTCCACATGATAATGTAGTAAGGAAGCATCCAAGGATCGTTAGTTATTCAAATATCAGTGTTGTGTATTCATTACATTTAGTTAAAATTAAAATGTAGAAATTTAAGCATCTTATAAATCCATCTACTTAATCCTAGGATATCAGTGGACCAATCTCTTGAATAAAAATATAGCTAAAATATTAAATATCATATTTAAACATAAAAAGGATTCCTTTATAGTCATATAATCACCAAAATACTTTTTGATTCTGCTTGTTATTAAATCTATTTAATTAAATCACCAAAATTATTTTGTAGTATTAGCTTTGTAATACAAATCTGAATGAATAACATATAAATGTATAATACTCTCCCTTAGGCAATATCAAAACATCACCTCTTATGAATAAATTACAAGAAGAAATAACAAGAAAATAGATTATATATCAACTATTATACTGTCATTGATAGCAGCTAGTTCTAAAAGTTTAAGCTTCTGAACTCTTGGACTAGGTAATAAAACATTGAAAGCTATTTCTTTAGGACCTTACTACATCATGCATTTAATTTTTGATTAATTTGTTTGCAGCACAAAGAATCACACACACCTTATAAAATTTCTTTCCCAGTTCCTAAAATGTTACAGAATAAATTATGGATCCTACCATCACATGCCTGGTGATACACATATTTTAAAATGTCAATGAGTTTCTGGCACAAAATAATTTAATATTACAGCACCATACACTTCTATCACACTCAGAAAACAGGTATTGCAGCAATCTCAACTCCTAAGGAGGATGTACGATAATCGTGTGAATGAAGTTCAAAGTCAGGCATAGTTTGTGGCTGCTCACATTCCAGTACCAAATAGTAAAATGCCACTTGCAAATTCTGTTCCTCTCGTCCTGCTTTGAACATGTAACCCAGCAGGTTACTTCAATAATTGAACAGATCTTCATTAGTAAAAGCAAAGTTCTCCTGGCTAATTAAAGAATATGCATGAAAAGATTTCCATAGGTATAGAGTTCTTCTACTGTAATAGTAATTAAGTAAATCTGCATGTGATATTATGTTATATGTTCAGGTTAATACCTTATTTCTAGAAATTTAAACAAATAGAGGTATTTTGACCACATACAATGACAAATTAATAAGTAAGCAAGGCTTAAGGTACACCTATTGGGTCAAAGGAAGACACTCTTGAAGAATGAATAAATAAAACCTTTCCTAACTAAGAGTTGTCCAGATATTTCATCCTTTGTAAGATACATTGAATCCCACATCTCTACTTCCTAAGTCTTGTAAAGCAGGAGAAGAGATACAATCTTTTGGTTAGTCTTAAAAGCATGGGTTTTTCCCATAACATGAGCATCTTGCTAACTGAGTGTCATTGTACTTGAAATGCCTTATGACAGAGAAGAACACCACATAAACAAAATGAAAGATGAAAACCACATGATCATATTAATAGATGCAGAAAAAACATTTGATAAAATCCAGCACCCATTTTTTATAAAAACTCTCAGCAAAGTGGAAAGAGAGGGAACATACCTAAACATAATAAAGGCCATATATGGCAAACCCATGGCCAGCATCATACTCAATGGGCAAAAACTACAAGGGTTCCCCTTAAGACTGGGAACAAGATAGGTATGTTGCTTTTACCACTCTTATTCACTATAGTACTAGAAGTCCTAGCCATAGCAATCAGTCAAGAAGAAGAAATAAAAGGCATCCAAATTGGGAAGGAATAAGCAAAGCTCATTATTCTCACATGGCATGATACTGTATATAGAGAACCCTAAATATTCCACCAAGAAACTACTAGAACTGATAAATGAATTCAGTAAAGTAGCAGGATGAAAAGTTAAAATCCAGAAATCGGTTGCATTTTTAAATGCCAATAATGAACTATCAGGAAAGGAATTTAAGAACACAATCTCATTCACAATTACTTCAAAGTAATAAAATACCCAAGAATAAACCTAACCAAGGATGTAAGTAAACTGTGCTTGAAAAATTATAAGACACCGAAGAAAGAAATTGAAAAAGATACAAATAAGTGGGAGAACATGCCTATTCATAGATAGGAAGAATTAACATTATTAAAATGTCCATACTACCCAAAACAATCTATAGAGTCAATGTAATTCCTATGAAGATAGTAATGTTGTATGTCACATAACCAGAACAAATATTTCAAAAATTTATATGGAACCACAAAAGGCCCCAAATAGCAAAAACAATTTTGAAAAAGAAGGACAACGTTGAAGAAATCATGCTACCTAATATAAAATAATACTGTGGAACTATAGTAATCAAAACAACATGGCACTGGCATAAAAACAGACACATAAATCAATGGAACAGAATAGAGTGTCCAGAAATAAACCCACACCTTTATAGTCAATTAATATTTGACAGAGGAAGCAAGCACATACAATGGGCAAAAGATAGTGTACTCAACAAATGGTGTTATGGAAACTGTACAGATACATGCAGAAAAAATGAAATACACCACCTTCTTACAACACACACAAGAATAAATTCAAAATGGATTAAAGACTTAAACGTTAGACCTGGAACCAAAAAAATCTTAGAGGAAAACATACACAGTAAAATCTCAGACATTGCTCATAGCAATATTTTTTCTGATATACTTCCTCAGGCAAGGGAGACAAAAGAAAAAATAAGCAAATTGGACATCAAACTAAAAAAGTTTTTGCACAGTAAAGTAAACTATTAACAAAGTGAAAAGATAATATTGACTAGGAGAACACATCCACTAATACATCTGATAAGGGGTTAATATCCAAAATTTATAAAGAACTTATACAACTCAACACCAAAAAAAACAAATAATAAAATTAAAAAATGGTTAAAGAACCTGAATAGACACTTCTCCAAAGAGGACATGCAGATAGATGGCTTACAGACGTATAAAAATGTGCTCGACATCACTAGTCATCGGAGAGATGTATATTAAAACCAAAATGAGATTATCACCTTGCACCTGTCAGAATGGCCATCATCAATAAATCAACAAAAAACAAGTGCTGGATAGGATGTGGAAAAAGGGGAACTTTACTGCATTGTTGGTGGGAATGCAGATTGGTGCAGCCACTGTGCAAAGCAGTATGGAGTTACCTCAAAAAACTAAAAATGGAACTGCCTTATGACCCAGCACGTCCACTTCTTGCAATTTATCTGAAGAAATCTGAAACACTAATTCAAAAGAATATAAGCACCCCTATGTTCATTGCAGCATTATTTACAATAGCCAAGATCTGGAAGCAATCTGTGTTCATTAGCAGATGACTGGATACAACATATATGGTACATTTACACAGTGGAATACTCCTGGGGTGTAAAAAAAAAGAAGAAAATTTTACCTTTTGTGACAGTATGGATGGAGCTGGAAAACATTATGCTAAGTGAAATAAGCCAGTCAGAGAAAGACAGATACCGTATGATTTCCACTCGTATGTGGAATCTAATGAACAATCTGAAATAACAAGTGAAACAGAGACAGACCTATCAATAAGCAGCAGGCTGACAGCTTGGAGTGGGGTTGGGGGTCAGGTACGGAGGCACTGAGCAAAAGTAAAAGAGAACTCATGGATATGGTCCACAGTGTGGTGATTTGGGATTGGGGGTGGCTAATGGGTCGAGGTGGAAGAGGATATAAAGGGAAAAAATGGTTATGGAAAAAATATAATAAAAGATAAATTAAAAAAAAATTCCTTAGGATATTTTTTACACAGTATCACCCCTAACTGTAAAACATCTTTTTAAAGTGATGTTCCGTACCTGATACTGCCCCCCCCCAATGTACCCTGCTTCAGAAAGAAGAGCTGGTAGTGCTGGATTCCTGAGAAGAATGCATACTTATACTGATACATAGAACGTCTACGTGTAAATTTGATCACACACCAACGTCATCTTCACTGCCTTCTACACTTCATTTCTACAGCCCCCTCACACCTACATTTCTCTTCACTACTTCTTCCACTTCTCATCCTTTACTTCAGCAGCATCCTGACTATAATTATGTCAGAATCTTAAGTTTTTAGGGACTTTGTGGATCATATTTTCTCCTTTAAGAAGAATCAAAACCTAAGAAGAACACTTGATTCACCCACATTGCCTTAGGTCACAGTAAAGTTGGCATTAGATACAAAGTACTTTTGACTCTCAAATCAGTGTTGTGGCCTATGGCGCTGGGTTCTTGACAAAGGACCACGCCTTTTCAAGGACTGGCACATCCCCTGCCAGCATAATGACCAGGGGCTGCTCTTGTTCTAGATGACCTGAGCCTCTTCACTCTCAGGTGGCTGCCCAATCATACCCAATGCTGAGAGATATTCTAGATTTCCCACTTTGAAAGAACATAAAGTGTAAGACATAAATTAAACATCATTTGCAGAAATTTAGGCTAATATTTTTAACTTTGGTTTACAAATTTAGGAGACCTCTGAATGTCAGAATGCTGGATTAAAAATCAAGAATCTAGTTTTGGGTTTGCTTCTAAGTACCTTTGAAAGTCTGGGTAAATTTCTTAATCCCTCTGGTTCTCCTTTGCCTTCTGTGGAATTTAAGAGGATTGTACTAGATGATTCTTAAGGCCCCTTCCAGCTAGAAATCTCTGTGATTCTTTTATCATGCAAAGTGGAGAACTGAGATAACCACTCCGCTGTATTAAAGAGTAAACAAGGCTCAATACTTTCCTTTACTTGTCTGCATATTTCAGATAAAAAGTATTTTTTTAATCCTAAATCACCAGTAAAATGTCTTCTGTTTTTATTCTACTTTGTTTGCAGATGCAGCCAGAACTCTGTGCTGCACTCATGCATACTCAGTCTAGAAGATCATGTTAAACAGAAGGCTAGATTAAGCTATGCAAAATGGAAAAACACTGTACTTGTATTAAAATCAATGTACATTCTGTGTGGCAGAATCAGAAAGGCAATGCACACAAATATAAACAAATGGAAGACTTCAAGTTTTGTTTACATAACCACAATCTAGTATACATATATAAAAATGTTGCAATTAGGAAAACTTTGCTTGTCAAAACTGGTCATTTAAAATTTGTTCTCACTTCCTTTCCCTGTGATTTTTTTTAGCAGTGATTTTTAATCACCTTCACCAAAAATAAGTTTAAGTGTCTCTTCAATTCATTTGCACTTTTACTTTCTCAGCTTTTCCTGACAGCTTTTTTTTTATATGTAGCATTAAATAGTTCTGCTCTGGTTCCCCTGTAGCACCCTGGGGCTGAATTTTGCCTTTATATAAACATACCAACACATCGGCAGTACAGTAAGCTTTTATTAGAACAGTACATGCATCTAAACAATTTGTCTACTATTTTCTGTATTTCAAAAATTTACCTGAGAATACCCAGTTTTTAAAAACTCCACTATTAAATCCCTTATTTCCCAAGGAGATGAAAATGAAAATAGGCTCTCAATTGAGTGTTTTTTTCTGTGTATTTTTTGTTTGTTTGTTTGTTTGTTTTTAACTGCATCCTTCTCCTGAGGCCTGGTCTCTTTTATTCTCTGTTCAGTCCATAAGTGAACAAACACTATATTCAAAGCAGGAATCCAGCAAATGCCTTCCAAAGGATGAGCCGAACTCTCTCTTCTCATCTCCTTCCCCTTTGATGAGATAACCTCGTAAATCCAGGTTGCTTTTTCTAATGCAGTTGTGCTCTACGCTGATGGTTTTGCAGCATTTCCCACAATATCCTCCAAATCCCTTTCTGGGTATATGTTCTGCATAATTGGCTCCTTGATCCTGTACTTATTAGTTTGTATTTGGCATCCTCTGCCTTAATCACCTACAATTCAAATCCTCTTCAATCTGATAATATTGTACCTTATTATTTGCTAAGACTTCAATTTTAGTATCACCAGCAAATTCAGTGATCTTTTCTCCTCTGCACATGTCCCCAAATATGTATGCTTATTCCCAGAGCTCTGGAAAGCATGTTATCTCCACCCTGCTTCGAAGCTGAGTTTACCATCTATGACTGCCTTTTGTCTACCACTCTTAAATTAGTTTTCTGCTGCCATATGCTACTTTACCTCCCATTCACTGGGTCTGCTTTAGATATAAATCTTCTATGTGAAACCTTGTCAAATACTTTTTGAAAACAATTTTTTTCTTATCTTTTGAGGCAGTAGCACCAGCCAAGAACTCTGGAAAATTAGAGAAATATGGCCTCCCATGCATGAGTCTATCCTGACTATCTCAAAGCAATCTTGTTAGGATTTTCTATTTACACTCTGGGCAATCCAAGAGATCTCTTAGATAAGATAGATATGCATTAGCATTTTTTTTATTTTCCTACTTATTTAGTGACAGAGGACTGGAGCCCAATTTCACATGTCTTTTCTGGAGAGCACTATGTGTTGGTAATATGTTGTCACAAAAGGCTCAGGCTGGGGCAGACTGCAGGAGTGAGCAAAGTAGGAGTTCATTCATTTACTGGGTATGGTCTGGCAAGGCAATCTGGGCAGACTGAAGCTACGCTGACATTGGCAATGACTGTCTACAATTTGTTAGGCATTTACTATATTCCAGGGCCTGTTCTAAGCCACTTACATTCTTTTAACCTAAGTGCTTTATTTTGAAATAAATATAGATTTATGCAAAAGTTATTAAAATGGTACAGTTAATTCCTGCATAACTTTCACCTTTACCAGCTTTACTAGTGTTACCATCTTGAATAATCATAGGGTAATCATCAAGACTTAGAAATTAACATGGTATAATACTATTAACTAAACTACAGACAAAAATTTTTACATTTATCATTTAATATCCTTTCCTTCTGTACTAAATTGTTGTGTCTCCTTAGTCTTCTCTAATCCCTGGCAATTCCTTGTCTCTCCTTGAGTGGTCTGGGACACTCTTTCCTTGTGTCTCACGATTTGACATATTTGAAGAGTACCAGTCAGGTATTCTGTAGGATGTTCTCCAATTAGTTTTATTTTCCTGATGTTTTCTAATGGTCACCTTAAGATTATGCATTTTTGGCAATAATGACACAGAAATGATGTGGCCTTCTCAGTCAGTCCTACCAGGGGATGATGCTGGTCTTGCTTGGTTGGTGGTATGAAGCCTGCCATGTTTCTCCAAAACAAAGGTACTGTTCTTCTTTCTGTAACTGATATATATATTTGGAAGGAGATGCTTTGAGACTATGCAAATACCATGTTTATTCTCAAATCTCTGCCCACTAATTTTAGCATCCTTGAGTATAGCTTGCCTATAACAATTATTACTTTAGTACTTGCATTTTGGTAATTTTCAATTCCTGTAATTCCTTCCACATTGATAAAGTAGAATTCTTCTAAAAAAAGTTTTCTTTTCTTCCTGTTTTTTTAAAGATTTTATTTATTTCTAGAGAGGGGGAAGGAGAAACAGAGGGAGTGAGTGATACATCAATGTGTGGTTGCCTCTCACATGGCCTCTACTAAAGACCTGGCCTATAACCCAGACATGTGCCTTGACTGGGAACTGAACCTGTGACCCTTTGGTTCGCAGGCCCATGCTTAATCCACTGAGCTACACCAGCCAGGGCTCTCCCTGTTTTTTATTCAATAATATATCTATGTCAGGAAGAACTCATGGATATATATTTCATTTTAAGAGTGATACATAAGAGGGACTCCAAAGAAATCACCAATATAAAAATATATTGTTAATTTTGAGTGAAAATATTGACAATGTCTATGTAAGGAAAATAAGCCTAGAAAAAATATGCTTTGACAGGTGCTCAGCATAAATAAGCTTGCCTGATGGTTAAAATGGCTTACCAGGACTGCCCCAACAACCACCAGATTTGCCTCACTGGATTTAAAATAAAAGAATATCATCATCCCTGTATCTTACCTCATGAAATATAAGGTTGGAGAGAGCTAAACCAGAAGTGTATAGATTCAGTATTGCAAATGATTGAGTAGTTGATAATTCTAATAATTCAGAAACAGACACAGTAGCAGGGTATGATAATGGGAAGAAAGAAAAAAATGCCTACAAGCTGTCTATGGAGGAAATTGAGTCTCAGGAGTGGGAGGTACTGGCATATCGCTGAGGAAACTGAAACTGATAGGAGAGATGATGAGATAACCCTGCCAAATGTGCCTTGCTCACCCAAGGCTGTTATTAATAAGTTGCTGACACAATCCCAGTACTTCTTCCTGATGCACCGGACCTTGGTAATCAACAAAACTAAATCCCAGGAGTACAGGACTGAGGGTACTGATATAATTCCCATCCCTGTGAGACCTCGCTCAGAACTGGCATAGGCCTGGGCCTGTAGCTGTGTCTGCCGGCATACCCAGTTGCAAGGAGTAAAAGAGCACAAAGACGGGAGAAATGAAATTGATGACAATGATGCCTCTATCAAGCAGAAAATCAAATTTTTATAGCAATACATTTGTTGACAGCATTTATCTACCCATTATTTTACATATCCTGTTATTTATTCAATAAATATTTATGGACTGCATACTACATTCCAAGCATTGTGCTAAGCTCTGAAAACACAGAGGTAAACAGGAGATGATCCCTACTCTCAAGAGGTGTTTATAATCTTCATCTTCCTTCTAAGTTCCTATTTGAGAATTACTGCCTCCAATGTATTCATTTGTCAAAGTAAAAAATGTGTAATAAAGACATATAATGATTCCTGCACTATTCTATATCATGGAGATACACAGAATAAAGTCTGTGTACTTGCTCTAAAGAAGGTTGTAGGTAGACCTGATAAATACACCCAACTGTGATGTGGCTTGATAAGTGGTACAATGGAGAGGTGAATAAGATCTCTTAGAACAAATAGAAGAGGCACCTAACTTAGACCAGAATCTCAAAGACTTCTTAACAGCAAAAGCACTGGCCCGAGTCATAAAGGGAAAGTAAAGGCTTTCAAGATTAGTAGGTAAAGAGGGGATGGCCATTCTGGATGTAAGAAGCAGCAAAGTTCATTCATAATAGAAGTGCAACTCATTGCAGAGGGAGTTGGATTACTGAGTTCATAAAGGAAAGAGGTGAAATATAAGAGTAGAGAAGCAAGCATGAACCAGATAATAAAGCACCTTGGAAAATATTCTACAGAGTATAAATTCTGTCCTGAAAGCCCCAAGAAGTTATTCAAGAAAAAATGTGACTCAATAAGGTTTAGATTTTGAACAATCATCTTGGAGGCAGTGTAAACAGTAGATTTGAGGGTCTAAAACAACAGACAAGGTGACAATACAGGACACCATTAAAATAAATCAGGCAATACTTCTGGGTTTGTAGCCAAAGTAAAAGAAAATAGAATCTTGAAAAAGTATCTGCACTCGCGTGCTCACTGCAGCATAATTCACAGTAGCCAAGATGCAGAAGCATCCTCTGAGTCTGTCAACAAGTGTAAGAAAATGTGACACATGTAACGGAATATTATTCAGCCATGAGAAAGAAAGAAATCCTGCTGATGGCAACAACATGGGTGGGCCTGTAGGGTATTACGCTAAGTGAAATAAACCAAACAGAAAGACAAATACCACATGGTAATACTGATAAGTGGACTCTAAACAAAAAGCCAAACTAATAGAGAATGAAAAGTACTAGCCAGGGGCTGAGGGATGAGGAAAGTGGGGAGACATTAGTAAAAGGATACAGCCCTTCAGCTGTAAGATGAGTAAGGTCTGAGGACCCAATGTACAACACAGTGACAATAGTTGATAAGACATTATTGTAAAATTGACATTTGCTAGAAAAGTTTAACTTCCATCCTCATCAAAAAAAAAGAGTTAAATATGTGAGATGATGGATGTGTTAATTCACTACATGGGAAGAATCCTGTAGCAAAATACATGCATATCAAATCATCACAATGTATACTTTAAATATCTTACAATATTATGGATCTTTATTTATTATACTTCAATAAAACTGAAAATAAATAAATATATACATAAATAACACATAGTACTATTTAATAACAGAGAATACATGAATAGTAAATAAATCATATTTTTAAATTAAAAAAGTAAATAAATCGGGCAAGAAATATGTAAACAAAAAAAGCAATAGAGTTGGTTGCTATGGTCATAGAATGGATGCATTCCATGATTCTTAAGAAGTCAGGATGCATATTGAAGAACGGGATACTATTCTGAAAGAGAGAGAAAACAAAAAAGGTAGCAGATTTAAGCAAGAAATCAATTTGCACATGTCAAATTAGAGATGTCTGTAAAAATGTGCTATCTGGAAATGCCCAGAAAACTGTCAGGATTCTAGGACTCAGGAGAAATGAGAGCCTCATATAGACATGTTGGAGTCATTTATTGAACATTTGTTCTTTACTGCATGTCCAACTAAGTGCTAGAAATGCTGCTGAAAGATACTGACTGGGATCCTACCCTCAAGAAACTTACAATCATGAAATTTTGATGATAGCAAAATCCTACTTGTTTCATTTCCTACTTGTGAAGTCTAATCAGTGATCAGTGAGGAAAAATAACTCTGCTATGTGGCTGACTGAGAGTCTGAACCAACGGTCTGACTCCAATTTCTTTTCTTACTACTTAGAAGAGATTCTTGACAATAGCTTCCAAAGTGAAATCCTCATTGTTTTTTATTTCCTAAAAATAACTCTTATAAAACCAATGCATTTTTGTGCACTTGACTACACCTGGTGTTTGTTATGAGAACCTGGACAGTTTGGGCTGTCCTCTGACAAATCTCTTAGCTTTATGGAAATTATCTCGCATGCATTGCTTTTTCCCTCTCAATTAGCAAAGACCTGCTCATGGCTCAGTCACCAAAAAATAATAATATATGCATATGTCAGAAAAATGAAAAGCGATTGTTCTTTCTTTGCCATTTTACTATTGTGTAACAAGTACAGAGACTATGGAGAATTCTACAAAAAGTCCCACAGAATGCCAGCATAGAGGCAGGCTAGAATCATTAGTATTAAAACTAAAATCCTAGACTTCCTTTAAAATACATTTTGCCCAAATATATTTACTTTCACTGCTATGATAACCAAAATTCTGTTTTAACAACCCACCAAAAATTCTAGTGAGTAACAGAAAGTACATAAGGAAAGAAAGCTATAAAACTTTTTTATCAATCTCTCTCTCTCTCTCACACACACACACACACACACACACACACACACACACACACCACTGCCTTTCTCACACAGAGACATCACTAAAAGGAAAAACTATCAATTACTTTCTTCTCACAAGAATGAATTTAATTCCGGATGGTGTTACAGCACTGGAGAAGGTTGAGAAACCTTCCTCAGAGACTGTGGAAGCTTGTAAGATTCCTTGTGATTGGAGTATTGATTGCTAGGAAGGCTAATGTATTCTTCATTTTTCAAATTTATGGAAATAGGAAACTCCTGGCTTTGTTCAGGTATTTGGTAAAACTTATTTTTTATGAAAATAAGGCATTGCCAAGTTCACTATGGCAGATATAAAATTTTCAAATATTTTTCATTAAAATCTTGAAAGATAATATTGCTCATAAAAAAAGAAAATAGGGCATCAATATCTTTCACAACTTGAAATTTTTAAAAAATGTTTACTGATTTTTAGAAAAAGAAGAAGGGAGAGAATGAGAGAGAGAGAAACATGGATATGAGGGAAGAACATCAATTGGTTGCCTCCCATACATGCCCCAGCCGGGGATCAAACCCCCAACCGACGTATGTGTCATGACTGGGAATTGAATCCCCCAGCCTTTTGGTGTATGGATGATGCTCCAACCAACTGAGCCACACTGGCCGGAGCTTTCACCTTTCTGCATTAGATATTGAATAATGTATGCATAAAATCATATTTTGCATTGTAATTAGGTTTCTAGCATATAAATGGCAACTTTTACATAATAAAATGAGAACTATGATGCTTCCAATTACAAATTTTAACAATGTCTTTCATTAATCAATTTACATATAATCATGGCAATTAAAATAGCATTTATAAAATGTTTTTACTTTAAAACTATTTTTCTATACATATATTATTCTGAACCTCACAACTAAGATACTGTACATAGTCATGTTATCACCACTTTACATATGAGCAAACTGAAGTAAAAAGAGATCAGGTTAATTTTCCCAGTTTAGAAAAGAAGCTACTGATGGAACCAAGATTACAACCTAGGTTTCCTGGCTTCCATTTTCAACATTATCATCCAAGCAAACTGGCAAATTAAATAGTTTTAGTATATATACTACTATAGATACGAACCAGAATTATTCCTGATTGTAACTTTCATATCTCCAAACAATCTGTAATTCTTCAAATCAAATGCATTTCATATCATCAATAAGTCTAAAAAGCAAAGTCTGAATTTAGACAAATAAATACTATACACATGCAAACAAGAAGAATGAGAATAAAGAGGAAGAAAAGGAGAATCCTAACAATGTTCCACCTGGATGTGATACTCAAACTGGAGAGTAAAAACTACAATAAAACTGAGAAATCACCTCCCAAGTATCATGTATTCATGTGATTTCACTCAGACTACAAATATGATGCATCAGTCACTGCCAGACACAGCACATGAAATAGTTCCAGACTGCTGCAAATCATAATGTGAATGAATATTAGATAAAAATAAAAGCTGGACTATACATATTTTAAGCAAGATATAATCAATATTATATGATGAAAATTTGTTTTTATGGTAGTTATCTGTTAAGATTAGTAGTTATTAGATTGCAGTTATGTACTTCTGTGTTGTTAATGTTTTTTAATGTTTCGGTTGAAATAGATAAGTTATTACCATAGATGCTGCCAAAAGAATAGTTGGTAGATAAATCAAATAGATGAATTTACATAAAATATTTAAATTGCACAAGAAGTATATTTGAGTATCTTCATTTTGGGGGAATCAAACAATTAAATAGACATGCACCCCATAATAATGTTTCAGTCAATAATGGACCACATATAAGATGGTGGTCCCATGAGATTATAATGGCACTGAAGTTCTTATAAGAAACAGAAGGATATATGGCTCAGAAAGAATTATTTTTCATCGACGGGAGAAATATCCACGGAGCTTGGTGACAGATTCCCTCTCAGTCATGGCGCCTCAATTTTTGAGTGCACAGATTATTCAGCAGGTGCTCAGCCCTCCCAGGTCTAGCCTGGTGGTCCTCAGAGAGCATTGCCGTAAATTCGCTGCTGAGGACCTAAAACCCTGTACCAGGACATAGGTCCACAGGAGTTTCCTTAAGCATTATTGAGTCCCACGGCCTCTGTAGTAAAAGCTGCCTGCAGTGGTGTGGAGCCAGCCTGTCCCTGTACTTTGGAAATATTTTCAGGTTGTAACGATGTAGCACAGGTAAGTTTTATTTCTTCCATGAATTCAATCCCAGAGAGAGCCTTTTGTGTCAGACAGGGTCAGCGAAACCCAAAACAAATTCCCAGAGTCAAAATATTCAGTCCTCAGCTCCACACCCGCTCTATGTTAAACGCACTCTTTTTTTTAATGAGTAATACAAAGTTCCCTAATCTGACCGCTGCTCCAGACTGCAGTACCCAGACCACATGGCTATGACAGTCCCCTGTGTCCCTTTATCTCTCCTTTTGATTTCTTATTAATCCTCAGGCCGCCTTTCACTCCCTCCTGATGGCCAGCCCTATGGGGATGTATGCCTTCCTCAGCTGCTTTCTCCTAAACATTTTCACTCAATCCAGCCCACATCCCTGTTCTTGGAACAGTGTAGACAGCTTCCATGTTTTATTTCTGACCCTGTCAGAACGAAGCAGGGGGAGTGCTTGTGGGAAGGTGTTTATAGTGTCCACAGCAGTGTATAGTGATACCCTAGACCTTCATGTTCACTTACTTCTCACTCACTGACTCACCTACAACAAGTTCTAGTCCTGCAAGTTCCATTCATGGTAAGTGCCCTGGACAGGTGTACCATTTTTATCTTTTATACCAGTGATTTTTAAACCTTTTCATCTCATGGCATAAATAAACTAAATACTAAAAGTTTACAACACACCAAAAACATATTTTTTGCTGATCTGACAAAAAGTAAGTAAAATTTTGACTCATTCATAATGGACCACTATTGTTGTGTTGGCTGTTGTCACATTTTTATTTGACAATCTAAAGAAAAAGAGGTCAGTGCTCCGGACTAAATAGTCAGGTGTTGCGTATTGTAAAAATTCTTGCAGCACACCAGTGTGCCTCTTGTGACACACTGGTTGAAAATCACTGTTTTATACCATATTTCTGTGTACAGTTCTATTTAGATACACAAATACTTACCATTGTGTGATAACTGCTTGTAGCATTTAGTATGGACTTGCAGCATAGGAGCTTTGTGTACCACACAGCCAACCACATCCGCAGCAGGCTATGACCTCTAGGTTTATGTGAGTATACTCTGTGGTGTTCACGCAATGACAGAGTCCCCTAAGGACACCCTAACGACACATTTCTCTGAGTACATCCACATCATTAACTAATGCATGACCACAACTAAAACGATCAGAAAAATATAATAGGCTTCACATGGCATTCTCTCATGCTTAATACTATGCTGTGCTTTTTATGGGAAATTACAGCAGTCTGAGTTAATTTAATGTGATTTAATTGTTGTATTCATGTGTTGTACACAATATTGGTGGTCCTACAGTAATGGTATGTTTTTCTTTAAACAAACAATTTTGCTCTCACAGTTTAAAGGAATGATTGGCTTAGAAGAATAACTACCGAAATATGCAAAGTACCAAACAGAAGGATGTCCCTGACACCAAGCCACCAGTTAAAGGACTAAAGGAATTAAGTAGTCTATGTCTCTCCTTTTACAAAAATGCAACTTAGTCACAAAACCTCACCAAATACAACGGCCATGGCTACAGAATTTAGAATAAATGTTCTATCTCTATCACAGCTCACCCTCTCTCCCAACTTTCCCCAACATGGGCTGCCTGCTCCACTACCCCACTTTGCTTCTATGGATGCAGGTGCATTAACACTTTGGAAACACATTATCTCATACCATATTTATTCATTCTATAAATTGTCAATGAAAGCACAAGAGGTCCTAATTCCAAGCAGGTTAATGCATTTACTTAAGAACCCTGAAATTTAATGAAAGGCATGATAAATGAAGAAAAATTACTTTATATCTGTTGAGCTATAAACAGTTCAGTATTTGGTTCTCTAGGTGTCATTAAGTTTCAAGTCACATCTTTTTTCCTCCTGCCTCCCCCAACTTCTAGTGTAAGTCTCTGGGGTCCAGAGAAAAAAAGGAATACCTGTCCTTGAAAATTTTCACCGCTCTTCCTTTCTGAGGGAGAATATACCTAAAAGCAAATGATTCCATATAAGATGAAGTTACAGGATTTACTTGTCTTTTTAGAAAATGCATTCAATGTATGCAGTTTTTAAATTCTCGCTGTGTTTTACGAACTATATACTTATTTAACAATCATTCTGCATTAGCGGAAGTAGGCTACAGTATTATCTGCATTTTACTGATGAAAGAACAAAGCAAGTGAGGGCAATAACTTGCCCAAAGCCACACACCAAGGTAGCTAAAATTTCTTTCCTGGTTGTGATCAGTCCTGAGCTGGTTTGTATAGAGATGTTCAATTGCTGTAGCTTGTTCTTTGTGCTGCCTGACCTCTCCTCAGGCACTCACTGAGACATCCATGGCTATTTTTGATTGTCACATGAAAAAATCATGCTGAATTCTGCCATCATGTCCCCTGTCATGACAGTGAAATTGCTTTGGTCTCCTGGCTCTCACATTCAGCCAAATATTCTGACCTACTCAGGAGCAAAAGGGAAGTGTTGTTTCTCTCCTCTGCCTCTGTGGGAGACTTGGAGAAAGTTCTGCAGGCCTGTCTGACGCTAACCTACCTACTCAGTTTTACCTTTCCCGTGTCATTATGGTTATAGGGTAGAGTTCCCAGACATAACTTTGATTGTGCAGGAGTAAAACAGACTTGGTCTATTTTACTTCTAGATATTTGGATGTAGTGGGAGTTCTGCTGACCATTTCCTCTTGAAGCTAAATCGTGGAATGAGATGGGCACCGAGATCTCTCCTCAGAGAACCTCGTCAGTCACTGCCACTTTCAATAGGGTGGGGAGCTAACATATAACAACTTGGTAGGGCCAACTATTCACAAACTGTGTACCTAAAAAGGGGCTAGTATCTGAATATAGAGAAAACTCTCAAAACTCATCAGCAACAACTATCCACTTAGAAAATGAACAAAGACTTGAAGAGACATTTTACTAAAAACAAGCACATGAAAAGATCATCATCATTAGCCATCAAGGAAATGCAGATTAAAATCACATCGAGCCCACATTGATTCAGTTGTTTGGAGGGTCATCCCATAGCCCTCCAGGGTTGCAGGTTTGATTCCCCGTTTGCAAGTTCAATCCCTGGCCCGGGCATGTACAGGGGGCATCCAGTGCTCTTGCATCAATCTTTCTCTCTCTTCTTTCCTCTCTCTGTAAAAGCAGTGAAAAATTAAAAAAACACAATGAGATGTCACCTCACACCTACCAGAATGGCTAAAATTTAAAAAAAAAAATAATAGTGACAACCCTGAAAGCTTGTGAGGATGCAGGGAAACTGAATCACTTATACATCACTGGTGGAAAGGTATGATACAATGCCCTCTTAACCTTTCAAAGGTATGAAAACAATTTGGAAATTTCTAAAAAAATTCAACATGCTGCAACTATGCAACCTAACAACTGCACCCCTAGGCAGTTATCTTTGAGAATCAGTGACTTAGCTTCACACAAATACCTGTACAAGAATGTTTATAGAAGCTTAATTCACAGAGGCCCCAAGCTGAAAACAACTTGGATATTCTTCAATGAATGAATAATTAAAGAGTTGGTGGTACCTTCACACCACAGATATGATTCATCAATAAAGAGATACTAGCTACCAATATGTACAATGACCTGGATGAAACCCCAAATAATTATGCTGAGAGAAAAAAGCCAAACCTCAAAGGTTACAAACTATAGAATTCCATGTTTTAACATACTGGAAATGACAAAGTCATAGAAACAGAGAATAGATTAGTGGTTATCAAGGTGAAGGAAAGGGTGAGGTGGGAAAAGAGTAAGTGTGGCTATAAAACAGCAGCCTGAAGGATCTAGCGTGGTTAAAACAGTCTGCAACTTGACTGGGTCAGTGCCAATGTTGCGGCTAGGATATTGTATCATATGATAGTGCATCTTGTGTCGTATTACAGGATGTTCTCACTAGGGGAACCAGGATAAAGGACACCTGACTTCTTTCTGTATTCTTTCATAAAACTGTGCCAGTCTACAATTATCTCAAAACTTAAAATTTCATTAAAAACAAAGTTACACATAAACAAATTATGAGAACACGTCATAAAAACTGAGGTCTTGTCTGATTCCCCAGTCTCACTGCGGGTCTGCCCATGTGTCTCCCAGCAAATACCCACCAACGGCAGGTCTGACACCCTCGCAGTGCTGGTAACGTTAGGCTCCCCCTCGGCTGCCCACACTTGCCTGCCACCTAACCCAATGATAGGTCTTCCTATTTACAGTTTCAAATCATCTCTTCATACTTGCCACTCAAACCCTTTCTCTGACTTTAGTCATTCAAAGATTTCCCCCAACAACACAAGTTCTTTCTCCTACTCCCTACCTGCGGCCACTCCTTTCCCTCCGACCATGGGGAGGGAAAGGGTCTCCAATGTTCCATTGAGCTGGAGGGGCTGGATGACCTGGAAAACCTGGAAGAGGGGGTATAAAACTGAAGATGATGTGAATTTGGTGTAAATCATTTAGCCTCAGTAACTGAAAATTTGAAAGTGAGATGTTTTCTCCCTGCTGGCTATTCACGAATCTACCCATTTCTGTCATGAGAAGATTTGTGAACAGCACAGTAACTGTGTTCCTTGCCATATATAGGCTCCTGAACATTTCTTCTTCCTGGAATCATGCATGGCCTTTTCCATCCAAAACTGAAGCCACACGAATAATAAACATAGGGAGGAAACTTGGGAGACTTTCTAATCTTGCCTAGTAAAGGCCCTACTGTTAAAAAGTGAAAATTTATTCTTAGAAAAATCACCGCTATATTCTCCCTTTCATTAACCTGGAGTGACAGACCCAGACACTCACTAAATTGATACTCTGATCTGCGGCCTGGCATGCATCGCATCCACTGCGGTGCTGCTGGGAAGGTGGAGACGTCCTGACTCCATCAGCCCTGTTTGAAACAGTGACACACAGACAATGGTACCTGTGCTCTGGTGTCAGCCAGTACCGACAATGGTTCTCACTGGAGAGATCTGAATGACTGTCCTTGGTTTCCGGAAATTTCCTTGATGGCTGGCCTGTGTTTTCAGAAGGAGCAGCCAAGGAAGCTGCACTGCCCCCTCCCTACCCTTTTTTACCTCCAGGGTAGAAAAACAATCCAGGCGCACTCCTGCCCTGCCCCAGGCACTCAATCACTTTAAGAAAGAATTAAAAATCAAAATAAAGAAGGTGTATGTGGTTTATTTTAATGGCAAAAACAAGGAGCAGGGGAAGAGTATGGATGCAGTAAATTAGTTCTTTGTCTTTAAATTTCCTGATGTCAAATCTAGGAAGGACAAGACAGCCAACCCTATCCTTGCTCCTGCCCCATGGCTGATGAGAACCTCTTTCTCTTTGGCCCTTGGCCCCTAGCTAATGATACTGGAACAAGGGAGGAGAATGGATCCCAGAGCCCTGAATTGCTCACGGGCTGATCTCAGAGGAAGAGGTGGCCTCCCCTGCAGAGCCTTGCTCCCACCGTCCCTCCCTCCCCAGGCCCCCTCCAGGCTGCTCTGCCTGGCGCTCACTTCCCCAGCTTGTTGTGGAGGCAGGCACTGTTCTGACCTGACCCTGTGGGCATTCTCCACGTCCCAACATCACAGCAAACACACCTTTGGATTTACTCTTTGGAAGGAAGCAATTATAAAACCAACTCATGTGGTACCAATGAAGCATGGAAGAAACGCTGGTCTTTTAAACAGCATGTCTCTGGGCAGAAGAAGACAAAAAGAGCAGAAGGAACAAATACCCCCAGGTCAGGGACCCACTCATCTGGATTTCTGCTGAAATCAAAGGCACTTTTAAAAATAAACCCAAGAACCACCCTAAGCTTGCTTCCACCCGTTTTCTCCAAGTTCCCCCCACCTTCTGGAATTGTATATAATTCTATTTTCTAATTTTTTGTGTGTAAATTTTATAAAAATCTCCAACCATGTTTAGGAATGTTTACTTGAAAATGTCTTCCCTATTTAAGCTGAAGTATCTTTGTCTCAAGAGATCATAAAACAGTAAACATGTTCCCCAATCCCCAAAGGGGGTGAGATTACACAACGTTTCAAACCCCTGGTCAGCCTGTTACCAGGTTTCGCAGAGGACAAGCTGTCAGAGTACCACACAGAAGTAGTTTAAGATGGAGCCACAGTTTCTATGTCCATTAACATTAACGCAGAGGACTCCTTCACCAAAAAAAGAAATCAAATTATCCACAGTCTCCCCAGTTGTCCGTGTCAGTGCTGGAGCCAGCCAAACTTTCAGCAGCTGTTCTCACCCCCCCTCTTCCTGCCCCCCTTGAACCTGCACTGCTCTCGCTTCTGTTCCCAGCTCTCTTCACACCCAAGAGATGACTCATTTCGGTGGTAAACAAACAAGAAGATTCTCGAGGTTTGAAAATTTTCAAATCAGAGTGTTAAGTGAATGCAGAAGATTATACTTAAAATACCTGTCACAACTCAGGTGACATCTGTTTCAAGAGCACAAATAATCCAATATTTTGTCGTCGCATCATTCACGGCTCTTCGAGAGAAAACAGAAAGCAGAACAAGCTACACGTGAAACCAAATAAACAAATTTGGATTTAGACAAGAGGGACAAACCAGGCTATTTTAAAATCTGAAAATCTAGTCACCTTGCTTGCTTTTGTGAAGTGCACATATTTTGACAAACTTTTAAAGCTTGTATTTTCTGAATTAACATGGTGGTCCAAATGCCAGTTGATTTAAAGTGACAAAGAAGAACGCATAGCTGCTCTGTTATGTATATGCTATATGTACAAAAACTACACATTTGCACACACATCTATATTTAAGCTCTATATAAGTGATCAGACAGGACTTCTTAATTTGTATGATTAAACCAACCACACGCATTAAGTCAGAGATCAGTAAAGGTCTTTGGAAAATTTAAAGTAGATAAATCATAAATAGTATATTTTGCCTCTTTGTATTTCATTTTCTCTTTGCACAAACAAAACCAACTAGAAATGTATATCTTAAAGGCTGCCATGCAGGTTGCTGAGCTGCATGATTCTATAGCATTCTATCACTCCGATACTCATATCAATATTTAGAAATTTGCTCTAGAGGGAGATTGATTTACCATATGTAGTGATAACAACCATTACAAACTCCCAATATTTCACAAACCATGATATAAATTGACTTTACTTCACACTCCTGGATGCCATTAGGCTCCTCCGCTACCGGGGAAATTGTTGCCATGGTAACTGAAAGGGAAAAAGCACAGGGAGGAAAAAAAGACACAAAAGCTAACGCAAGGAGATATCTATGGAATAAACAAAATACGGGCAAGTGCTGGATGTCATAACACTTTAACTGCTTCTAGACCCACGTTCTTCTAGAGACGCTGTGGGCCCTGCTGTCCAATAGATCGGACAGGAAGGAAAGTCTGGCCTGAGGTTGGGCTTGTCAACATGGCCAACAGCCGGCAAGGCTGCCTGCTGGTTCCCGTGTGGATGACACCTTGTCAGTGGGGCCTGCTGAATCTTTCTTTTGCCACGGAGGAGTCTGCAGACCTCTTGTGGGCATGGGTGGACTCATTGAGAGTACAGCCAGCAGGTAGATTGGAAGCCAAGCTGCTCGCGGGAGCTCCAAATCCCTCTTCCCAAGGCAGCCACCATCCCTGCTTCCGCCACACAGAGAATTCTGCAGTGGGCGCCCAGCACCGACAGCCGCTCAGTCCAGTTAGGTCACCAGCTAGAAGGTCTCTAGAACCAAAAATTAGGTAGCGCATGCTTTATCTTTTTCTTCACGTTACTGAAGTAAAATATGCAGCTAATGCAATTTAATTTTTATTCGATTCTGCATATATGGCTTTTTTGGAATGAACTCAGGGGAACACACATTACTTATAAACATATACTTTTTAATTAATTTTTCTTTGTAATTCAAAGTAGATGTCTAATGCATTCATGAAACGATGTGCACTCCCTCTGGGGGGCAATTTTAATACCTGCAATTCCCTAGCTTGTTAATCAAAGACTTTTTAGCCTTATAGATAATTTATATCTGCTTAATGTTCAGAAGGTTAAAATTGCAGCTATATTAAAAAAAATCCTTACCTCTGACAAAATCAGAAAAGATAAAACATCATGGAAATCCCTCAGAAATGGGAAATGATGGAAATATCTTTTCTTTCTGAACTGCTTTCCATGAAAATATTTTGTGGCTTTATGGGGGCAGAACAGGGGAGCAGCTTGTTTTTTCTCCATGGGACACAATGAAATTGCTTGGCTTAAAATACAACAATGGTCAAGAATCTCCATCTCAGAACAGGTGAATTTCTAGTAGATTTGGATTTTGCAAAAATATATCTTTTTCCTTCTTATGAAAATATGATTGGCAAAAAAATTACATGGAAAAAAATAGATTCTGCAAGGCCTCAGCCTAGGTTTAGTCTCTCCGTTTTCCTAGCCCTGCGGCTCCTGTTGCTGCTGTCCTGTCACACTGATGCGCCCCCATCACGGGCTCAGTTCTGGCTGGCGCACAGTCAGGCCAGGTGAGGAAGGTGGTTCCCACTGCACCCAGGGCAGTGGCTGTGGGCACAGAACTGTGGACAGGAGGGGTCTGAGTCAGAGAAAGAAGAAGGATGGGAACACCTCGTTCTTTCTCTCTATGAGTTTGCTCCCTGCCACGCACAGCACAGCCCCTTCAGAGGTGTGCTTGCTTGTGTGAGAGTTTGCACACACACATGTTCACACTTGGACACACACACACTTTTCCTTGTGGATGCAGAGTGACACTTCAGTTTAAGGTGGTAGTTTTACATTGGGGGTGAGGGGTGGAATCGGGCTCTTAGAGACAGAAGGAGGTTGAAGAACTCCCTGAGTGACGCCTCACGCAGCGTGGAAACCCCTTACAGCGGTGTTTATGGGGACCAGTCAACTGAGGCTTAAACTCTCCAGGAAGGGAAACTCACAATTATATGACCAACCTAAGGCGTTGCAGGATGGCTTAAATTATTAGAAAGATATTCTTTATATTAACCTTGTATCGTATCTGCTTTTTAAAAAATTCTAATAGTATTGTACTCTGATACTAAGTAGAATGGGGTGATTTTTTTTTCCCTTAGGCTGACAGTCCTCAGTCATAATTGACTGCCTATTGGTTTTCTTGAGCTAAACATTCTTCTTTGCCTTGTTTGTTTCTCCCCGATGTGGCTTTAAGAATACTACTGTCTTGGTTGATGTACTTAAGGCAATTTGGCACCCAAACTGGTTACAGCACTTTAAGATACAGTTATTACTTACGTACTTGAGAATGCAATAAACTCTGTTTTCGTTTATTAGTACAGTCTTTCTTAATGGTGCAGTGGAAGATTCGATGTGGCCTTATTTTCACAGCCAGGTCAAGCTGCCAGCTCACATCAAACTTGTAGTTAATGCTCCTAGATATTTTTTTCCTACTTGAAGTCTGGCCCTCCCATTCCGCTCGGACTTTCCGAAGCTAACTGCAGATCATTATGTTTATCACTGTTGCAATTTATCTCACAGGTTTAAGCCTTCCTTTTAGCATGTACATACCATTTTCAATCCTGGCTCCATTATTTTAGTATTCACTGTTAGCCTTGGATTTTGAGTCAGCCACAAAGTTGGACAGGAGGAGAGGCATGACTCAATCTCAGTCATCAGTAAAGTGTTACCCAGGCACTGTTGAAGAACGGGCACCCGGGCTGCTACTGGAGAATTCTGCTGATGTAACAAGAATATATATTCTCTGATGTTTAATCCACTCTGAGTCCACCTTGCTGTGCTATCGGACCACAGCTCTAAACTTCACCCATTAAGGGAAACAATGAAGGAGTTGTATGATTGCTTCTTGAAATTAAGGAGTACTCTGTTTCTCATGAACTGTTTAATGTGTATATCAAAAGAAAGATGTAATTAGTTGGATGTGATTGGTGCAATTTATGTCGCTTTCAGTATCTTTTTCTTCTGTTTACTCCTTAACTTTACTGGCCATTTCTTCTTACTGTCATTTTCCTATGACACAATTCTCTTCCTCCCTAAGAATTATGTTAATAGTTTTATCTGAACATTTTTCTCCCTCAATTTGGAAGCTGCTTGCTAATACAAGATAATCTCTTGCCACATGCCTCCTTCCTGATCGTTATACTGCCAGTCTCTGATCGAATGTGTTTCAGTATCACAGCCTATCACCGAGAAAGCCAAGATTTATTTAACATGATGTCTTTGAAACTGATGATATCACCTACCACTTCAAGTTCTTTAACAAATAATTTTTTGTTTCAAATATCCATGCCATTTCCTTATATGAATCTGCAGAAATGGCAAGGGCTAATGGCTTTGATGACTGGATAAGTCCTCTGTCCTTGAAGATGTCATTTTGGGGAAGAAATCTCATGCTTCCAACATATCAGCATGTTGTTTGCTTGGCTGCCTCTTCTCTCTGTGGTAGGAATTCTGCTCCAGTTTGGCAGAAACTCAACTGGCTGAAGAGACCAGAGTAGAGGAAAAAGCAGGTTGAGGTAAGAAAGGCAGAGAGTGTCTCTGGGTACTCACCAGCCACTCTGCAGCCGTGCACTAAGGCCATGGGAGCCAAACACAGGACCTCACGATTCTGCCCAAGAGGCTCAGACGTCCCTTCTATGTTTGCACTGCAACAGCATATCTGCTAATTCAGAATCCTTGTTTTTGTTCTGCTCTTCCCCATTTTCAACGTGATACCATGAGCCTTGTCTTAGCACATCCAACTCACCACCTCATATCCAAGCTTCCCTTCAACTACCAAGTTTAACATCAAGTTTACCATAGAAATTGTTTCTTAGGTCTGTTTCTTAGATGATGTTTCTTAGATGATATTTTGAGAGGCCATTTTGATGTTGTGGACATTTTTTGTCTCAGGGTATGAGAGATAAAGTAAGGACCAGGGATGGAACAATTATTACTTGGTAATTATTTGTTTACATGAACATTTTCTTTTTAAAAATATTACTTTTTATTCCTGTTCATTTTATTACAGTTGTCCCAATTTTCCCTTGTGACCCACCTCTGCCCACCCCACCCCACCATGCTCCCACAGTCAATCCTCACACCATTGTCTATGTCCATGGGTCATTCATACACGTTCTTTGACTGATTCCTCCCCCTTCTTTCCACCAGTCCCCCCTCTCCCCTCTGGTAACTGTCAGTCTGTACAATTTCCATGTTTCTGGTTCTGTTTTGCTTGTTAGTTTATTTTTTTCTTAGATTACAATGAGATATCACCTCACACTGATCAGAATGGCTATTCATTAATGGCTGATTCATTAATAAATCAACAAATAGCCAGGGCTGGCAAGGATGTGGAGAAAAGGGAACCCTAGTACACTGTTGATGGGAATGCAGACTGGTGCAGCCACTGCGGAAAACAGTATGGAATTTCCTCAAAAAGTTAAAAAGGAACTGCCCTTTGACCCAGCAATTCCACTGCTGGGATTATACCCTAAGAATCCAAATCACCAATTCAAAAGAACCTGTGCACCCCAATGTTCATAGCAGCAGTATTTACAATAGCCATGTGCTGGAAACACCCTAAGTACCCATCAGTAGATGAATGGATCAAAAAATTGTGGTGCACTTACACAACACAACATACTATACAACAATACAACACACCGGAAAGGAAGAAGAAACTCCTACGTTTTGCGACAGCATGGTTGGAACTGGGGACTACTATGCTAAGTGAAATAAGCCAGTCAGTGAAAGACAAATACAATATGATCTCACTTATAGGAGAAATCTAATGAACATTTAATTTTTTGAACCAGAAAATACCAATGCAAACAAAAGTCTGTACCAAATGGTTTCTTAATACTTTTCCCCTGACTCTCAGGCCCCACCTGGTATCACTCCACACACTTCTTACCCAGGCCTAGCCCTAGCAACTTGGACGTGAATCCCAACTCCATTTAGATAATTGTGGGAATCCAATGAGCTGATTTTACACAATTTGGACCACTCCTAGTTTCTTTGTTCTTATTACATAAAAGGAAGAAAACAAAATTCTTCTTTATGTTGCTCCTCATTCCTTCACCAGCTCACACAAGAGCAGAATGTGGGACAACCCATGCACAATAAAGACATTTGAGTATACAAAAGGTTGTGGGTTTGATTCCTGGTCAGGAAACATATGAAGGCAACCAGCCAATGTTTCTCTCTCAAATGAATGTTTTTTTCCTCTCTCTCTCTGCTCCTCCCTCCCTCTCTCTCTCTCTCCCTCTCTCTCAATATAATCTTAGGTGAGGATTCAAACAAATAACATAGAAGTCTTCTTTAATTCCTTCACTAGCCACATGCAATACAGCAATAAGTCCTTACAAATATATCCCAAGTCAGCCCCCTTCTATCTATGTCCACTGCCACTATCATAGTCCAAGCCACCTTCAATCCTTAATTGGGCAACTTCAATAGCTTTCTAACAGGTTTCTCTGTTGCCCTCTAGATCAATTTACATTTTCCCTTGTTCACAAACCCTTTGATGATTTTCTATGGTAGCGAGACAAAACACTGTGCAAGTGCTTTGCCAGGCCTGTTCGGTCCCATATGATCTGGTTCCTGCCAACCTTTCCATCTTCATCCCCTCGTACCCTCGCCCGCCCCGTCCATGCTGTTTCTCCCATTGTTCCCACTGGCCCAAACACTTCCCACCTGCAGGGCCTTTGCATTGACCCTCTTGCTGCCCGGAGCTTTTTTCCTTCAAATCTTCACATAATAAGTCCTTATTATTCAGGTCTCAGTTCAAAAGTCCTTTCTCAAAGGTGGCTTCCAACACCCTACTTAACATTTTTGAAAGTCACTCTTGATGTCATTGTGTGTGGTATTTTCTTCATTGTACTTGCTACCTAAAATTGTCTTATTTATTGAATTACTCGTCTACTCTTTTATGATCTGCCTCTTCTCACTAAAATGTAAGTCCCATGAGAACAGACCTAATCTATCCACTTCACCACCACATCTCTTGTTCCTAAAAAGTGGTACTCGGTGGAATTGTGATGATTGATGTAATGCAATGAAAATCCACCTCTTGCTTAATTTCTAGTTTTTACTTATTTAAATGAGTTTAAATATACTTTGTGAACATTAACAAAATGCCTAAAATCTTAGCTCACATGATAGTACAGAATATTATTGACTCAAATACAAATTATTTAGCTGCTGAAGCTAATAAGCTAACAATTATTGATTATAACAGGAAAATGTTTCTAGTGAACATTTCACTAGAAACCATTAGAAAACATTTTTAATCTTCTGTAAGAAATTATGATGTAAGGTTGTAACATGATATGAAGTAAGTTGAAGGAAAGAGAAATAGACCCTTTTTGTGGTAGTTTCTTTATTACATACTTGCAGATATCCCTTGAAAAACATTAACAGTTATATAAAAATCAAAAAAAAAGAAACATGTCCAGGTCATGCTTTATAACTTGGGAGTCATGATTTAACTGGAAATAATCCCCAAATCCATATTGGAACATTAGTGTGCACAAGAACAAATTCCTAAAAATCTATTCATACACCTATAAATATGTAGCTGAGAAAAGCTCAGCTTGAACATATCTACCAAATTTGAATGTTCAGTCAGCAGTGCCCATTCAGGTAGAGTAAGCAGTAGATTAAAATCCCAGAACACTAGCAAGGACACCATCAACCAACTTGTTGGGCCTATAAAAAAGGCAAAACAATTAAAGATACACTAGCTAGCACTTATTAAATAATTACTATGTGCCAGGCACTCAGATCTTAGCACTTTACATGTATTAATTAATTAAATTATCAAAATAACTGTATAAGTGATTATTACATGAAAACCATCCTATTAAACCCCCAAACCAAGAACTTAAAACAACAGTTATCTATTATTTATTGCGTTAATAGTTTTCTTTGATAGCTTTTCTCTGGCTTCTCCTGGTCTCACTAATGTAGCTGCACTCAGCTGGGGGGGTAGGCTGGACTCGTTGGTCTAAGATGTCTTTCTCATATATCTGACACCTAGGCTGCTCTTTCCACAATCCAGGACGTTTTTAACAACATGGTGATTTCAAGGGAAAAAAATCTGCAGTGCCATTCGTATAACATCATTTACACTGCATTCTGTTTGCCACAGCAAGTCACAAGTCCAGCCCGGATTTAAGGAGACGACACCTCCGGGTGAAAACAGCAGCTAAGTCACATTGTGTATGTCGGTGTCTGTGGAGTGGCAGAGTTTGTGGTCCTTAGACAATCAACCACAAATAGGCTTTATTGTTATCTCTATTTTACAGATGGGAATCTAATGTAAAGAGAGATGTAATTACTTTTCCAAGGATGTAACAAGCAGTGGAGTTGAGAGTTGAACACAGGCTCTCTGGCTGTGGAGACTACACCTCCTAAATGACCTCTGAGGAGGTCGTGAGAACGGGCTCCTAGGACTCCAAGGTAAGCGCCCTTCACATTCTCTACCTCCATGTTTAATATTTAATAATAAAGGAATTAGAGTAGAAGATCCCAATGTATTGCCCAACCTGCAGGTAGTATAATCTTGAATTTTTATGTGAACATTATATATATTCAAGATTATATATATATATTTCTACATATATATTCAAGACTATATATTTCTACATATATATGACTACATATATATTTTTATATGACTGAATCAGTTTCTCCACCTATGTAAGTTTAAACAAATAACTTTGTCCATACGTCCTTATTTCTGCAAGATGAGGTCAGTGGCACCTAACCCAGAGTGTCAGTGTGAGGATGTATATCTGGAAATTAAAGTAACCAATTGATTTAAGGCATTTTGACATTTTAAATCTATTTCTTATGTCTCTAATTGGCTGAGAGAAATGTAACAATCAGCTTCTTTTAAGAATTAAAGCCAGACCAGATTTTTGGTACTATATAAACAATAAGAGACTGTCAGAATGCTTATACTGAGGTGAACTTTTTGTGTGTCTTGTAGGTCAGACCGAACACTAGACTTTTCTTTGTTGCCTTTATATATGCTTCTGTGATGGGTCTTCTATCTCTTCTTCAGGTTACCCAGTCCCTCGTTTCTATCATAAACAGCACCATTGATTTCATTCAGCCACTCCTTCTGCACATCCCCTCACCCGAAGACTCAGAAGTCTAAGAGCGCTTATCTACAACCTCATTCTGTACACACAAGGGCCCCGTGTCTCAATTCCTTCTTCAATATGACTGTAGCATTAAAAAGCATTTTGCAGTGTATCTGATGAAGACACAACATAGTAATTTTCCCAATATAGGAAAGCCAAATTTTAGGTGTTTGAGGGGTGAGAAGAAATTAGTGAAAAAACTTTCAGACTCAGAAGTGGAATATGAGTGGTATGAGGAATGTTATGCAAATATCTCAACCTTGTAGGAAAAGGTGAACCTGGGACCATATCAGTAGTCAGTTTTCAGAAACTGCAAATTTGTGGGATAAACAGCAAAAGCAGATATGAGAAATAAGAAAAAGCCAGGATAGAGGAAGTCTTACAACCTTGCAACATCCAACGTCTTCACTTGGTCAACAAGGCCCACCGTGCCTCTGACCCATCTCCTGCTGTTCGCACACCACACACCAGCCACCTTGGCCTCCTGATGTGCCTTCGACACCAGGCATGCTCTACCTCAGAGCCTCTGCTTTCTTCTTGTCTCTTTCTGGAATGATCTCCCCAGATATCTTTCTAATTAACTTCTTCATCTCTTTCAAGAGTTCACTCATTTTTTTTTCTCAATGATGCTGCCCCTCGCCATCCTATTTAATTCTGAAACTTGTTGCCCTCTACTTCTAGCACTTGGGACCCCCTAACCCTGCTTACTTTTAAATTTCCCAAAGCATTTATCACCTTCTCATGTATCGTGTCATTTAGATGATCTAAGTTAAGAATTTAGGATCTAAGGAGACATGGACTCTTAACTGTTTTAAATAGATTGCCAAAAATGGTCCGTATTTTTATCCCTCCCTGTATTAGTTTGCAAGGGTGGCCATAGCAAAATATCACAGACTGTGTGGCTTAAACAACAGAACTTTGTCTTCTGGCAGTTCTAGTGGCTAAAAGCCCAAGATCAAGGTGTTGTCAGGTTCAGTTTCTCCTACGGCCTCTCTCCTTGGCTTGCCGATGGTTGCTTTCTTGCTGTGTCCTCACGTGACTTCCTCTGTGCACATGCAACCCTGGTCTCTATGTGTCATTTTCTAAGGAAAATTATTTTTTTCATTGCTCTTAGGAAGAGAGGAAATGAGAGAGAAAAATATCAATGTGAGAGAGGAAGATCAATTGGTTGCCTCCTGCACACGCCTGGATGTACACACCAGGAGCGGGGATTGTCCACATGTGCAGTGGGGATCGAACCCAAAACCTAGGTATGTGCCCTGACCAGAAGTCAAACACGCAGCCTCTTAATTATGGGACAATGCTCCAACCAACTGATCCATACTTGCCAGGGCTCAATACACATTTCTTAAAGAAATAAATATAAATAAGTCCTTGTCCTCAGAGGGTCTCTCTTTTCAAGATCCATTATCTGTCTCTCACGAGGATGACTTTCTCAGGCTTAATATGCTTGCATTTCTAAGTGGTTTCAGTAGCTACCACCTAACACGTGATAGCTTATGGTCTAATGGGCTTCTACTCTTTGAGCAGTTCACATTTCTTAAGAAAATCCCCTAAAACAGGAGAGTAGGTGTGCTAAGCCGATAAGGAAAGTGGTGGGGGACATCTCTGGGGCCTTCCTGGGGCATCTCACACTTCGTTAGATACAGGTGACCCCAGTCCTCCCGTGAGAGGGGCTGGTCCTCATGACTCTGGCCTAAGGCTCTAAGGAAACTGGAGGTTATAAGGGAGTGCTTAAGAGGAAGATTGAGAGCAATTTAAGTGAATGAAAATGTAGGGAAACCTCTTTGGAGCTCATGTGATGCCAAACGTCACTTTTCCATGCTGTTCTCTAATTCTGGACAAATCTCCTCCTCCCCACTCCGCTTCACCTAGTTCACCTCTATTCTTTCTTCTAGTGCAAACATACCTTCACTGAGTGGTGTTTGGGAAGATGAGGGGCAACCTTTTCATGTGTCTCCCAGCCTTACTCCAAATCTTATACATACTCATAATAACTCATGTTTTCCTCTACAGCAGAGGTGGCAAACATGAGCCCCCAGGACAAATCCGGCCCTCCACCTTGTTTTTTCCAGCCCTGCACCTTGCTTCTCCCCAGCAGCGGTGCCAAGCTCCTTGCCCCTAGTTAAGGAGTAGTTACACTTATACAGTCTTAATATTATATTCAGCCCTTTGAAGGTAACTGTGAGGCCGACTTGGCCCCCAGTGGAAATGAGTTTGACACCCCTGCTTACAGCATTTTCCACAGTGTGTGGTTACAAATGTGTGTGATTAATGCTTAGGGTATGACTATTTAGATCAGTGTTATAGTCTTAGAATCTAGGACAGTGCCCCCAGTACATGTTAGCATATCATAAATATTTGTTCAAATTGGGTAGTAACCAAATATTGTTCATTACGTTCCTTTCGCTTAGTAACAGATATCACAGATAGAGAGAAATCACAAATGAAATTAAATACTGATGAAATAAAACATCTAAAAAAGTCTGGTCATTACCAAAGAGTTTCTGAGCTTCCTTCCTTAAGAAAGGTTTTCAAGAAACATTATTTTGTAAGTTAGATTGGCAAATTGTTTCCAAGAAAGCATTCTGAAAATTTATATTTCTGTTCTGAAATACAAAGTTCTAAATTAATGTGCTATTAAGGCTGTGCCAGCTTTCTCTGTGGAATAAAACTTCAATAACATCCAATTACCATTATCAATCAGCCTTTGGTAATCCTGTTATGCCACTTATACTATCAAGCCAGGAGACCAAATCTAGAAGAAAAGGATTTAGAAACAAAGTACATCTGTAGATGTTGAGATCATGCTTAGATTCTGAAAAGGAGAATGGATGTATTCTAGCATCCGAGCTCTTTGCCTTGCTACATTGGATACAAAATGAACAAAACAGTTGTATCAGTTTTTTATTGCCATGATAACATGTAACAAGTACAAAATTATAATATCATATTTCCATTCATTAATAAAAGACAAAGTATGAAAATGCTGTTTCATGAGCTTCAAGGGGCCTTGAACACAAGCTTGGCAGGTTTGATTCTGAAGGGGAATTCAATGTAGAGGAATAGCATTTGAGGCAGCCCTGTCACGTAGGAGTAACTGGAGAAAGTGAGTGTAGCCGGAGGCCACTGAGCCTGAGTTGAGACTGCAGTGGTCCACAGGGCCCAGATCACGCCCAGCTGGGAAGACCATGTTAAAGGTATGATGGGAAACTAGTCCATATTTTCTGAGCTATCACTCTGGCTAACAAGTGGAGGCTGGACTAGAAGTCAGAATAAGTGGAGCTACTGCAATGGTCCAGCAATACTTACCAAAGGTTACAGGGGAGAGCCTGACCACAGCTGTCTGCTGTTCCTTTTTCCCAGGCAAAAAAAAAAAAAAAAAAAAAGGAAACTCTCTTGAAACTAGCAAAAACTTAAAGGTAACAACAGACAAGACTTGCTGAGACTTTTGCTTGGAGCTCTAAATACCTAGCGATGAAGGCTTGTCAAGGAACCGTACCCCATTAAAAGAACTTGTGAACCTAAGCAAAACTCTACTGCCTACCATTACCTTGGCAATATCACTGTTAATAGACACTGGCTGAATGAAGGACTAGCTGAATCAAGGGTTACAATGAGAGACTCCACAGAGCATGTTGGAAGTAGCAGAGGGAGCCATTATCTTCTCTAAACCTCTACTTGCATGACTTGCGGAATCCAACAGTATTTTTTTCATTTTTAAGCATTTGTACAGATGTACAATCTATATGCTGAGACATCAATTAAAATAAACTGTAAAAGATGCCCACTCTGCAAAGTGTGTTCGCCTCTGGCACGTGTTCCATTTCAATACTGGCATAACCAAAATAACTAATGTGGTTGCGCAGTTCTAGGGTCAGCAACTTATTCTCCCTCCATTTCTAACTCCCAAGGCAGACAGCTTTAAGATGTTACAATAAAGAGAGCTAAAAAGAAATTGCCAGTTCTTTTGTTGCCTTATTCAATCTGGAGTATTCTACTTAATCATATATTCCTCTAGAAGAAATCAACTATTTGAAGAAAAATATATTTCTGGTATCTGAATGCTGTCTTTCAATTAGGAGCAAAGATCAAAGAGGATGCATTTTCTAATCTTCGAACATTAACAATGTCCCTTGTACTGCAAAATGGAATTACTGAGGGCTGTTATGGAGACCCCTGTAGTTTTAAGCATTTCAATAGACTGTCTTAACATAGCATATGAAATTAATTGTACCATATTTAATATCCTTCAAATAAATAGGAAAGAACAAGGTATTTAGCACTTGGATATTTATTTTAAACATTTCACCAAGTACATGAAGCTTTATAACATGTCAGAAATATTTAACACAGAGAAGCTATCTTACCTACACTCAGCATTTCCCCCCAATGTTTGTAAATTCTGTTATAAGAAAATTGGACACTTTTGTCTCCAAGCAATATTTGCTAACCAGTTCTGGAAAAGGAGAGACGACGGATGACTGCTGGATCAGCATGTGGCCAGCCAAGGAAATGAAAGGACACTCACAGTAAGTGATTTTAATCTGCTGGTCATTGTCCTGTTCAGGATGTCAGATTTCTTTTATAAAAATTCAAAGGAAAAGGTTCATAACACACAAGGGTGAAATATATAACTTCTGTTTTATGATTTGCAAAGAGTCTGGTGAATTTATTCCCTGTATTTGAAAGATAGCACTTGGTTACCCAAAGAGAAGCTTCTCATTTTTGTTACTGCTCTTTCATTCCAAGAGGATTCTGGTGTCTGGCTCATCTTTCCCCTCTTCCTATTGTGCCCAATACTCCTGCCTCTTAATCACAGGACTCTTTGACCAAAAACACATTTACAGAAGATTGAGATAACACATTCTGTATAAGAGGACTGTGTCATCTACATTTTCCACGATTCAGCCATGCCCTTTGTTCTTGGACATGATAGAAAATCTGTTTTCACTCTCAATTGCAAAGTCAGCATGAGTTAGGCCAGATGGCTGTTGACCTCAGGTGATAGAGAATGGGAGGGATTCCCAACTGTTCTCATTACTCTGGGCAGTAACCTCCTTTGGAGCAAGAGCCTCAAGAAGCTGACACCTAGAAGACTTACTTTCTCCTTGAACACTAGATGCTTTGCTGATCGTGTTTACTGATGGACATAATGGCAATGCCTTGTGCCAGTGCGTGTGCATGCATGCACGCGCGTGTGTGCATGCGTGTGGCTCTTTGTTCACTGTGGTCAAGCTGATGGTGTTATAAATGTCTTAATCAGTAAGCTATTACAAAAATTTCCCCATTTTTATCTCTGTACATAATACAAAAATAGATCATAATAGATATTCTGTGTGTGTACATGTTTGAATGAATGATTAAATATAAGTGAATGTCAGTCACCACACCTTACATTATCCATTAGCTAGTTTCAGAAAAGGTATATACAGAAACATAAAACATTGTCAGCACTATCTCAGTTTGTTTCCCAATAGTGGCAATGAGATAGTTTTTTGTTCTTATCTTCTTTTGCTAGATGAAGAATCTGGTATCATGTAACTAGCCAGTGGGAGAAATAGGGCTGGATTAATCCAGTCTATCGATCCAACTCTGATGCTCAAATGTTTAACTACAATGTTCAACTGCTTTTCCTTTGTTACCATGGGGAGATAACTAACAAGGGTGCAAATTATATCCCCAAATACATGGGATATTTTACCTGTAAGTTTTCTTTCACAGCCCATGCCTGTTCACTCTTCATTTATTTATATGCTTTAAAGCAATAAATGGCTATATGTGAGATATATCAGTATACTTGCTATAAATTTGAGAGAGCTGATGAATGCTTGCCACTGGTTGGATACGTGTATTTATTTTTCTCTTCTGTTTTTATCAGGCTGCCTTTTAGATCTGATCTGATCTGACATCTCCCCCCCAGGACATCTGAGTGTGCAGAGTTATCAGTTCTCTGTCGATTTCCTATTGACTAGCCAAGGAAAAACTGGCATCTTGCTGAGATGGCTCTCTAGCTCTCTGTACTGCATATATTAAATGAACAAAACTGAAATAATTAGGTCACTGGAGCAAGTGTATCCATTTATTGGGCCACAGATGAAAGGATATTTAAAATGTGTCCTTCATTATGGAATGTATCTGAATGCAGTGTTATGTCACATGTTGGTTGAAATCACAGACAGGACAGCACTTTTTCGCCTCACAGCCGTACACTTAGAGCTTCTTAACAAGACTGCATTCACACACGAGAAAGCAGTAAGTAGAGTTTTGCTGCTATGATGATGTTAAGACAATCCCCTTTCTTTACATGTGAGTGCTATGAATCTGTCACCTGGCTCAGCACAAGGAACCATCCCTCGGGTGGAACAGAGTGGGATCAACCTCCATTATGAAGATAGAGAAAATTGTGAGGCCAGGTCTTAGCAGGACTGAGGGACTGAGGAAGTGACGTATGGCTGTTGCTTCTCATCACTCAAAACTGACAGTGCAGTTTGCTTTCTGGGCACATTTGTGCAGGAAGGTCAGCCCCAACTCAAAATGAATAGAAATGTCCAGTTTACTCTCAGCCTCATCTTTATCCCCTTTATAGAAGGACTTTGCATAAAGCTAAGAACTCTTCTTTTCATACTGTGCGTCTCCTTTCCCTAACATATCACTTACCCATTCTAAGTATGTTGGTTATCATGTAACCAGTTTAAAAGAAGGATATATTTTGCTACACATTCAGAAGAGAACCATTATGTATCTTTAAGGCCTTAGATTTTTCATCTTAAGGAATAGTGTAATTGGGCAGAAGGTTATTTACTAGATACTTTTGAAAAGACTAAATAATAGCTTTTTAGCATATCCTACATTAAGCAGCATCAAAATGATGCATGAAAATGGTATTTGACATTGACTTAGTAACTATCTGTGTGGTTATAGGATTTTAATGTGTCTGCCTATATTCTAGACTCCATTCACAAAATTGTTTGATCTACTCAGGGATATTTTTACTTGAGTTTATATTTACTATTTGGCAGAAACCCCATCATTTCATAATCATCATTTTAAACTACCACAATTGATATGGACGCATGTTAGATTTTAAGGAAATTAGCCAATCAGTAATCTGAAGTACAAAAAAAATAAAAATAATTTTTGAAGTATTTCTTTTGTATTAAGAAAACTCACTTCACAGTTCACAAATTTCTCACTCTTATTCTTAAAACTGTTTAAAGATGGTGCTTTTTCTCTCTGAATTAAAATAGTTGTTTGCAGTGAGAGCTGGCTGGAAAGAAAAAAGGCCTCTGCCTTCTGGCTTTAGTCCAATAAAAAAAATAATAGATTCCAAGGGTCAGCTCTTATATATTAGTTTTAGCTACTTGGAATGCGAAGAAGTTTGAGGCCCTACCCAGGCTCCATGGAAGAAGTGTTGTTACCAATTAGCAATATCTGCCTTGGGAGCATAAGTGAGGAGTAAGTTCCCAGATGCAATATATGTGTCATCTGTGCTTTAAGGCTTTTCTTAAATATCATAAATTTTACTGAATTGAACTATACAAAGATAGTTGCACAAGTAAGATTAAATTATTCATATTTATTGAATATTGCATTTTGAAGATATTTAAATTTCATTTCTGCTGTATGGTACAAAATGTAAGACATAACAGAAATCTCATCAGTTTGATAATAAAAGCCTTTGCATTGCACTTTCCATGTTACAGAGCACTTTTTGTAGGCATGATCTCATATGTGCTCCAACAAACCTGTGGAGTAGGTATTATATTTTCCTTATTTATTTAATAGGGTTGGACTAAGGCAAAAAGAGATGCATTAACTTTTCCAAAATTATACCCAGAATGAAAACGCTTGCCTCACAGAAGTGGTATAGTGAGGTTGTTGAGAATATCTAAAAATATTCTGAAAGAAATATATTCTCTAAACCTAAGGAGCCTGAAATCAATCTGAGAAGATGCTCTCTAGTCCACCCAGGACACAGTCAGTACATGATCGCTCACTAGATGGTCCAGCCAAATCAAACTACTTGTAGTTCCATAAAAATTACCTGGTAATTTTTTACATCTGTTTCTTCGCTCTGAAATGTCTCCTTGCCCATTTTTATCATCTAGTTAGCTCCTATGTTATCTTTCCAGACATCTCAGGCTCAGGCATTAGTTCCTTTTGAATGCTTTACTTGTTCCTTCCCAGAACTGGAATTAGGTGCTATTTTCGATGCATCACTTACCTAGGGAATATTCTACCACAGCCTCACACAAGAAAGCTTTCACAGAATTCTGAGTGTTCTGGGCCATATGGGATTACCCTACTTTAAAGCACAGAAAGGGATACCTCATTCACTCTTTTCAGCCTCTCCTGAAAATTCCCCATTTCCCAGCTCTGTGTGGCAAGTGGAACACAGAAGGGCCTAGCTCCTGGGGGCCAGCTGGGGAACCTTTCTCTCTTCCACTCTATGGAGTGGGATGGGATTTTAGACACGAAGTCTTTTTCTTTTCTTCACTCCTTCTCTACTTCCAGAGATTGGCTCCAAAATTCAGGGTATTTTTTACTAACAGTCCCCACCTTCTAAGTCAATTTGAATGAAAACTCTGTTAAATTATTAATACACACAAGCCATGAAAAGTTACATCAATGCTCACTCTGCTGCTATTTTTGTAGGGGTGTTTTCTCTAGGAAGAACTATTGACGTGGAAGGAAGTCGGTGTTCTGGATTCCTTGGCTGTAACAGCATCTAATAACAATAGATTCCCTCCATTGTAAGACTCCTTACACAGATTTCTATTATTGTATTTAAAAATTAATTCAAACAGAGTAGGCCTTGCAGCTGAAAACCTACTAAATCTTTTCTCTTCAGTATTATGTTTTTAGTCTTTCACTTATTCCTTTTGATTCAATTGATTACTTGATTTAATAACTTCCTACATGCCATCATATCAAAGTTGTCGAATCCGTTCATGGAAAAGTACCAGAATACCTCCCCGGTGGTTTTGAGGCAGTGAGATAATAATCACATGTTTGTTGGGAGGGTCACTATGGACAGCTGCTATCAGCTACTGTCGTACATCTTGTTTCACTCTATCATCATGATGTGTAATGAAACAACAGTGCTCATGTCAGAGCCAAAGGGCCGAGATACCAAATCTGTCTCGTCACTATTTCCTTTCTTTCTATTAAATTTCCTCAAACTTCAACTGTCTTTGCAAATATAATATATTCATATGTACTAGCCTAGCTAGGTTCCACCATGCCTTTACCATGCTTGTTTGCGTATTATTTTCAACTGACTAGAAAAGCAAGGAAGATTAATATTGTGAGGGATCCAAGACTGAGAATGTTTAAGTGTCCGTGCTAATACACAGCAAAAGTAGTCACTCTAGGTGACTGAAAAATAATGAACTTTTGAGTAAAGAATATAAAACTGGAAATATCTGCTTAATGGAAAGGTGCTGCAGCATACTGATTAGAAGGTCGTTTCAGAAGTTGCTGCAAAATTGTATCCATTTAGGCTTTAATCCAACATAGAACTGTAGACAGATACCAAGTTGAATTACTAAAAAAAAGTATTGCAAATTGAAGGTAGGATTACTACAATAAAAAGTAAGAATACATTTACCCATAGAGAATACAGAGCATGGCTAACCTTGTTTTTAAATCAAGATATCAAAATAGTTTAAATGGGCCACCTGCTGGGACTGAAATAATTCTGACTTTCAAAACAAGTTCTATGAAACTGAAGATAAAATTATCTCTAGGAGTGGTGAAACAATTACACTAGAACCAAACTGAAAATACAGAGGCTCAATCAATGTTTCTGTATTAGAAAAGTAGAAATGTAAATTTTATTTCACAAAATAATATAAATGTGAATATGTTTTAAAATATCTTGCATCAAGATAACCAGGGAAATAAAGGCACAATTAAATACTTCCCAAGTGAAGACTACAGAATCCTGAATGAAACAAATCAGACCACAGCAGGAAAATCAATGGAACCAAGTTAACTATTAGTTTTTCAGTTTTTGAAACAACACTGGTATATTTTAAGTTAATTGTATAGGAATGACCTCTCCTGCTAACCTCAAGACTAGCACTTGTATGAATAACAATGTATTGAGAAAATCCTTAGCCAAACTGAAAATGCATTGCCTCAAGAATAGAGCCTAAAATATTGCAAATTTTACTTAGTTTGCACCTAAATAATTAAAATATAAGAGTTCTATAAAAAATTTTTGTCTCAAAGAGAAGAGGCTAGCCGTGCTAGTATATAATCAGATGTATGAGCAAAGGTGCTTTTTTGATTCACAAAGAGAAATTTTCCCTAGGGAAAGTGTAGGTGATAAGGGTTCTTTGTGTCTAGACAATTGCTTTATTATTTTTTACTTTCATAAAAAGGACAAGTGGCTGAATTAATGTATTCCAAGGTAAAAAAAATCATTAGGAATTAAAAAATTTTCTCAATTAATTTTGTAATTTCCTGAGATCTCAGAATTCTCATTCTACCCATTATCCTTTATACCTAGATCAAAATATTTCACCCATATTATATCCATGGAATCTTATCTAAGTACTCAGCTAACTAATTAAACTTCACTTTCCTCCAGACATTTTCCCAACCAACACAGATTTTCTTTGCTGTGGTTGCTCTTTTTTAGATAAATCTCCATTGTTGGTTATCATTGATCGCTACAATGCAACAGTGTGCACATTAACAAGCAGCCCCCAAGCACACGTCTACCGACAGTGTGAGAAAAGAGCACTGAAAATGTCTGGGTATTTCAGTAAAAATACAGTACTTTTGTTCAATTTTATTTATATTGATTCAATGGTTATTTTTTCCTAGGGTCTACTTTGTGCAAGCCACTTTGATTACTTTTTTACTTTAAATAATTTTTAAATGTGTCCCTAAAAGTACACAAAATGGATAGATAATCCTAACTCCGACTATCAAAAGTGGGGCCACTCCTGTCCTTTGCTGCGGGGCTTATCGTGGCCTCCATGGCCCAACAAATGTTTCTTTAGAGCAGCACCAGGCTCCTTATCTGGCTTATATGTCTGTGAGGTCCAGTGCAGCTGGGGCTCAGGAAATGTCGTTGGCTGGACTAACCTACATATATGGACCATGATATTGCAGATTAGGATGGAAAATAAAGTCCTAGAGCTTGCCCCCAGCTTCCTCCATCTGCTCTTTCGAGCCCCTCCATTCAGAATGTGGTCTGGAGAGGAGGGATGGGTAAATGAGAAGGAGCATTGACAGGACATCTCTCTCTGCCTCTCAGACTGAATCCTGAAGCAGCTGCTCAATGCTCTTTTATGTTGATTATCTCTCTGAGCCCCTTAATCCCCCCAACATCTCCATGAGGCAGGCTGTACTATTATCCTCAGTGTACAAATGGGTAAAGGTGGAGAAAATGAATCATCTGTCCCTGAAAAGCTGTGCTTATCTCCTCGTGGGCTGCATTAAGGCTACCTGGTATTTGGTTTAATCTCAGGGTGAGCCAACCAAAGCGTCCGGGGGGAAGAAGAAATAGGAAAAGTACATTTATGTTTTCCTGAAATGAAAGGCCTGCAGAGAGTCCACAGCTATCTCCGTCCCTGGTAAGTATATAATCTTGAGTAACTCTCAAGGCACCTCTCTAACCTTAGACAGAGGGGTAGAATGTGAACTCCTACCGATTTTCCTTCTGACATTTTTCTAAATCCTTTCTACAAAGGAAATTGTATATTCCATTTCTAAACCTCCGAGTAATTAAGTAGGGATTTGGTAAACTCAACCTGGTCAATATCGGTCTCTCCAAAGAGCCCATCTCAACATCCGTGCTTGGTTAATGCCCATTGCCTTCGCACGGTCACTCAGCAACAGTTTCCCCAGAACCTACTGTGTTCCCTACGCTGTGTTTGACATCAAGAGTCTGTAAAAGGGGTAAGCTTTCGGCACCTAAGACATTTATTTTCTATTATCTTAAATAACTAAAAATATGATATAATAAAGACTTTCAGATGTTTTGAAGGGTGTGGAAGGGTTTGGTAGAGAGTGGAGCATGTGCGAAGGTACAAAGCTGTGGGTAAGTTGCTTGATGCTGTCATGGCTTGAGGAACATTAATAGAACCCAGAGAGGAGGTAGAAGTAGTTAAGAAGACAGGAGCTCTGATGTCAAATACAACTTTTATTCTAAAGGTCCTGGGGAACCACTGAGGGATTTAAAACACAGGGATACATTTGCTGAAGGTCACTCTGACAGCATTGTGCGGGATGGGGTGGAAAGGGGAGGTCCCGCCCACTAAGCAGTAACTGCCACAACTGTGACAGAATTAGAAACTTGTGGACTCCACCATTGTATGTGAAAGTTACTTATAAAAAGGTAATTTCTCTGCTCCTTTTAGAACCATGCATACTAGCATAGGTAAACGAGTTATGCATTTTAGTCATATCTGATTATACTTATACTTCATGCCATATCTTTTCTTCCAGTCAATGCTGGTTCAGAGTTAGAATGTGTTCTGCCTTCTGAACCTCCTGTTATCCAATTTTAACAGTACATATATGTGCTATGAGAATAATTATATATTTCCTTTAAAAATTATATGTAACTAAAGACAAAAATTGCCAATGTATATGAAGACAGAAATTAGATTGGAAGGTTATTATATACTTTATGCATGTTCATCCAGATATTGCACATTTATTTGCATTACTATTGCACATTAAAAAAATGTAGTGATCATAGCATTCCAGCACAATTTGCTGTGAAAGAAAATGTGTTTTAACCTGTAAGAAAGCCAGGCACTGGGCAAGGAACCTTGTTCCTTATTCTCCAGGTTAAGTTTAGCATTTATAAATAGAAATATAGATTTTATACATGGTCTGATTTTTTTAGCTCAAGTTTATTATGGCAGCACCTAACCTATATTTTTCATATTAGCAATTAAGATTCAGGAAGATTAAGTAATTTGCTGAGGATAGCGCTATAAGGAAATCAGTGCAAAATCTAACTCTACAGTCCATATACTTTTTTCCACAACAAACACTTTATTTGAAAAAAGCTTTATATTTTACAAAATGCTTCCATTTACATTTTCTTATTTGATCCATTTCATAGATGTGAAAACTGAGTACAGTAGCCATGAAGCTATTGTATTACTTCTAGGAGTAAGACTAAGAAGCGCTCCACACAGAACTTAAACCCCATCTTCAGAAGAGAGATTTTTGCATCCTTTCCTTGACATCTGGTCCTCTGGGATATAGTTCATAAAAAATAAAACTGGAAAATTATATCATATTTGCCTTTCTCTACAAATACCATATGATTTCATTCATATGTGGGATGTAATGAACAAACTGAACTAACAAGTAAAATAGAGACAGGCTCAGATGGAGAGCAGGCTGACAGCTCTGAGGAGGGTGGGGTTAGGGGTTGGCGTGATCAAGCAAAAAGGAAAAATGACTTATGGGCGTGACAACAGTGTGGTGATTGAGAAGACAAGGGAGTGTAAAGGTGATAAATGGTAATGGAAAAAACATTTTTAAAGCAAAAACCCCAACAACAATAACAGAAAATTACATGAAAGTGTGTTGAAAGAGGAAGACAGAGAGCTCAGGCATTTTGACTTTTCTCCCTGTGTGATTCATTCTTGAGATTTGCCCCTGTATATGAAATATTCCTTCTGGAGCAGTCAGTAAAGAGTCCTCTTGCATTAAATGCTACAAAAGAATGAGGGTTGAAATACTGAATAAAGATGGAAAATTTTAGAAGAGGCACTGGATATTTGTGTTTTATGTAAACAACAAGCTCTCCATGTATCTATGAGAATTTGCACACATAGACACAGACACATACATTGAGTATATATTATGTCATTCTTACCAAAAATTCTAACCGGTGAAAAGAACCAAGACTTTAATAAATTCTATAAGTCAGCTATTTATATTTGTAAACATAAACTATGCAACACTAAGAAACAAAACTCTTAGTCTTCCTGGGTTTTTTTAATCCTCAATCATAAAATAAATTTGATTATCTATGTGATGATTTTGAATAGCTAAATATTCTAGTGGGCCTTAATGAGAGATGCATACTAAGTTGAAATTATATTGTGAAACAAACAAAAAAAGTATAGCAACATTAAATGTATCCCCATAACAAAGTATCTAAAATATTAAAAATTAAAAAGAGCTATGAGTTTTAGTGCTGCCTATGACACTTTTGAATTTTTCCCTTAGGCTAGCCTTCTCATGCTCCTTATCAGAATTTCCTCAAAAAAGTAAAAATGGAACTGCTTTTTGATCCTGTGATTCCATTGCTGGGATTATACCCTAAGAACACTGAATCAGCAATTCAAAAGAACCTATGCACCCCAATGTCCATAGCAGCACAACTTATAATAGCCAAGTGCTGGAAACAGCCTAAGTGCCCATCAGTAAATGAGAGGATCAAAAACTGTGGTACATTTACACAATGGAATTCTACACAGCAGAGAGAAAGAAGCAGCTCCTACCTTTCAGGATAGCATGAATGGAACTGGAGAGCATTATACTAAATGAAATAAGCCAGATGGTGAAGGACAAATGCCATATGATCTGACCTATAAGTGGAAACTAATCAATAAAACAAAACAAGCAAGCAACATAGAACCAGAGACATGGAAATAAAGAACAAACTGATAGTAACCACAGAGGATGGGGGAGGGGATAACTCAGAAAAGAACGGGAAGGGTCATCAAGGAACATGTATAAAGGACCCATGGACAAAGCAATGGAGGGTGTGGGAGGATTGAATGTAGGAGGTGGGGGTGGGTAGGGTGGGGGAGAGCAATGGGAGGAAAATGGGGACAACTGTAACTGAACAACAATAAAAAATAAAAATAAAAATAAAAACAGGAAAAAAAGTAGATGGTAATTTCTCCCCAGTCTACCTCATGATTTGTTTTAGTAAGTGATTTGATTTACATAAAAAGTGTTTTGAAAATTATGGAATGCCCCAGTATGATATGTTGGTATTATGGCTATCATTTATTTATTTAGAATGAACTATTCTGTACAATATGATCTGACATAAAAATTTGATTTTTAAAGAGGATAAAAAATGCCATATTTTGAATTGATAATGGCCATGAGTCAAGGTGTGGGTATATTAATCCAATAGCAGTGATAACCCACTTAAAAGAAAGAACCTCTTGTTTTTGATACTTATATATGGAAATACATTTATGTCACAAAGATAGTGCCCCATGATTTATAGTTCCTTCATCTTCTCAGTTGTAAAGACTTTCCACTCTTCTCCACTTCAGCAACCTACTGAAATATTACTGTTACAAATGCATTGGTTTCTGATATCTTAATTTCCAAAAGCTTCTTCTTTTACACAACTTTCCTTCCTCAAGCCCCCATTTTTCTCATCCCTGAGCACCTGTTTTCTTAATATAACCAAGGCCTCCAGTTCCTTGACCCTTTGTTTTCTAGTCAGTCAGTTTCTTGCTCCACTGTTAAGAAATAAACCCACGATCCATATCTAAAATAATTCACCATTGTTTTTATTCTGCTCACTTTTCTCTCTAGCTCAATGATCTAGCAACTTTGCATTGCTAAATGAAAACAGTGATCCCGTTCTCTAGCTACAGGTAAACTGCACCACACCTCTATAGCTGCTGGACTACACAGGTTTATGTCACAAATAAATTATGTTGACCTAAGAGGTGCCAGAAGTCCGAATTTGTATGTGAAATCTTCTGACTTTTACACATTGGCAGGGAATTCACAATTTGTTAAAACACTTTGAACTACAGAAACATGTCTTCAGCCATTTTGTAGTTCTAACTTTAAAGCAACCAGAACAAGTTTAACTAAAACACGTGTACTGAAGAGCCAAGAAACTAGAAAAAAAGTACTTGAGGGTCAAGCAAGGGAGTCAAGAACTGAAATAGTTCACAGGCAAAGAGAAGAATGAGGAAGAGGTCAAGAGAAGGGAGGGCTACAAATGAGGGCTGGTCAGCGGTGTCATATGGCGTGGACAGGTCAAGCAGGACAAGACTGAAATTAGACAATTGGCAATTAGAGGGTCATTGGTGACTTTGGTGAAAACATTCTCAGAGTGTTAGGGCAGAAGCCAGATCATAATGGGCCAAGAATGAGCAGGATTAAAAAAGAGAGGAAAAAGAGAGAGAGAGCATGAGAGATCAAGCATAGATTACTTTTTGCAGACATTTAACTATGAAGTTATGGAGACAAATAACATAGTGCATCAAGAGAGTAAGACAATACAAAGAAAACTGCTTTTATAACATTTTTATTGAAATATAACATACAGGGAGACATATACAAAGCATAAGTATTGTAAATTCTCCCAAAGTAAACACCCTTGTGACCACCAAGGTTTAGGCACAAAACATTAAAACAAAACCAGCTCCACAGAATCCTTCCTCATACCCCCTCAATCATGCCCTCTTTGTCATGGTTTCCTCACCTCCACAACTTCAGATTAGTGCTGTCTTTTATTAATTTTGTGTACATGGAATTAGAGTATGTAACCTTAGGTGTTCACTCATACACTCAAAAGTAACCTTAATAAAATTCATGTTACTGAATATATCTGGTGTTTGTTTATATTCATTGCTGTATAGTGTGGATAAATTACAGTGTATTTGACACTAATTTCTAACTTGGACAATTGTAAATAATGTTACTCTAAATACTTTGTATATTAACATTTTGCATATGTTTTTATGCATACATGCATGTTGAATAAACACATTATTGGAATTATTGGGTCATAAGGTATGTGTATGTTCAAATTAAAAAATGTCATTCTATTTTTCAAAGTAGTTGTACTATATTTGCTTGCATTTTCAAAGTAGTTGTACTATGTTTGTTTGCATTTTCACCATCAACATAAAATTTCTATTGTTCCCTATTCTTACAAAACTTAGTAGTGTCTTTTTAATATTAGCTACTTGGTGTTCTGGTGTATCTCATTATGACTAATTTATATTTCCTTGATAAATAGTGAAGTTTCACCATTTTTGATACATTTGTTGGCCATTTGGATATCCTCCCCTTTTTGAAGTGTCTGCTCAAGTCTGTCCATTTTTTTCCATTAAGTGATCTGTATTGTTTATTGTTGAATATAATAATTCTTTATATATTCTATACAAGAACCTCTTTTTAGTTATATGTTCTCACCTTAAACAATCATTTTCACTCTCTTATTGGTGTTTTTTGATGACCAGAAGATCATGATTTTACACTAAAATCTGCCAATATTTTATCTTTAAGTTAGTTCTTTAAAATTCTGTAGCTGCATAGTAAGTTTTGATATCTAGTGGAATGTAGCCTTTTTTTTCCAAATGTGCCTTACCTGGTTTTGGCCACTACTACACTTTATAAATTTTAAAGCTAGGCTGTCAGCATGTACACTTGTGTGCACACAGGCACACACAAGTGACACTTTCTGTCATTTTGGTAAGGATTTAATAGATTTTACAGATCAACTTCAGAAGTCATCTTTCTTTAACGTAAAGTTTTCCAATTTATAAACATTATATATATACACACATATATACATACATATATATATATATATTCATCTCTTTAAGTGTCCTTTACTTTTGTTCAATGAATTTTTATAGTTTTCTGTAGGGAGCTCTGTTGTAGTTTGTTAGATTTAGTCTTAGGAAATTGATGTATTTTTCTCTGGGAAAAACGCATTTAATATATAAGTTTTTTCTTCTTTCTTTCTTTATTTTTATTATTGTTCAAGTACAATCGTCTCCATTTCCCCCCACCACATTCCCATGCCCCACTCTCAAACCCTCCCCCTTTGGCTTTGTCCCTGTGTCCTTTATACACGCTCCTTGATGGCCCTTCGCCTGCTATCCCCTATTATCTTTCTCCCCCCTTCTCTCTGGTTACTGTCAGTTTGTGGAGCAAGACAGTGCATAGTGGAGGAATTTCATGTATTTTTGATGCTCCTGTAAATTGTATAATTTTTCAAATAGTATTTTCTAATTATTTGTTAGTTAAAACCTTTCCAAAGTCACAGTTTAATAATTTATCTACACATTAAAAAATTTTCTATTCAAACAATCAGATTGTTTCAGAGTAAGGAGAGTTTTAGTCTTTGATTCTAGTCCTTATTGCAGTATGTCTTTTCTGCTTTTTTCAAACTTAAACCTCCATAAAATGTTGAAAAAAAGAGTGACGGCAGCCATTCTTCCCTTGGTTCTAATCTCACAGGGAAAACTTTGAACATTTCACCTTAATTATGCTTACATTACTTTTCTTCTTTTTAAGGATTGTATTTATTTATTTTCAGAGAGAGGGGAAGGGAGGGAGAAAAGGAGGGAGAGAAACATCAATGTGTGGTTGTGTCTCACAATCCTCCTACTGGAGACCTGGCCCACAACCCAGGCATGTGCCTTGACTGGGAATCAAACTGGTGACCCTTTGTTTCACGGGCCAGCACTTAATCTACTGAGCCACATCAGCCAGGACTATATTATTAATTTTTAATCTTTCCTCTTCATGATGAATAAATGTAAGGTTTTGGCTGCATCTCATGTGTTTTGATATAAAATAATTCAAAGTAGTTTTTAAACTCTCACTCTATTCTCTTTTAATGTATTAGCAATATAGTGTTTAAAGTTTCTAAACTTTAGGAATTTTCTAGTTATCTCATTTTTTACTTTTACTGTAACCAGAGATTATATTGAGTATCATCTCAATTATCTGCAATGTGTCAATTTCACTTTATGCTGAAACATATGATTAGCTTTTGTAAAAGCTTCACATGCATTTGGAAAAATATCAATTCTTCAGTTTTGGGATGGAATATGTATGTCATTTATATCAACTTTTTAAATCAGGTTATTTAAATCTATACATATACTAACATTTTGTAAGATTATCCATCAGTTATAGGAAGAAGTATGTTAAAATCTTCCTCTTTGATTATAAATATGTTTCTCTTTTTAGTTCTGTTCATTTTTGGTTCATATAACTTGAAGCCACAATATCAGTTACATGTTAATTTAGAATTACTATAGATTTTCAATATTTCTTAAAGATTTTTCAATATTGAAATTATTATATTTTCAATATAAATATTTTATTATAAAAGTTCATAAGACATTACACTATCAATAGTCAATTATATAGTTCAAATAATTATAATTTTTATCCTTTATTCCTCCTTGGAATTCCAAATATTCATTTTATATTATTTTCTTTTTACCTAAAGAACTTTCTTTGGATTGCATATTCTGGTGAAAAATTCTCTAAGGTTTCTCTTCAGCTGAAAAGGTTTTCACATCGCCTTTATTTTTTAAGGGCATGTGCATCAGGTGTAGACTTTGATGCTGGCAGTCAGTCATTCTGTGTCAGCACAGTGAGGGCAGCCTTCCTTTGTCCTTCAGTTTTTATTTTCTGTTTTAAGAAATTGACTGTCTTATTCCGACTCCTTTCAAAGTAGCACATCTTTTCATCAATGGATATTTTTAGAATTTGTCTTTGTATTTGGTTATCAGCAATTGTTTTATTCTTCACGTAGCTGTGATTATTTTGTGTGTGTCGATCCAGTTAGAATCAGTAGTAGAGTTCACAGGGCTTCTCAAAACTCTCGCACATTTCTTTCCTCAGCTTTAGAAAGTTCTCAGTCATTATCTTTAAGTATTGCCTCTAATTCAAAATTCCAATGACACAAACGTAAGTCATTCTCACTCTGTCTCTGCATGTTTGCCGTGTTTTCTTTTTGGATTCTCCGTCTGCTCATCTCCTGCTGTTCCACTGTGGCTATTTCCTTTTGTCCTGTCTTCTAATTCAGTAATTCCCTCTCCAGCTATGTCTCTTACGCTGTTATTCCTAATTACTGAATCCTGAATTTTGACTAAGGAATGTTTCAGTTTGAGAATTTCAATTTGTTTTCTATTTATTATTTCCGGTTTCACATAAAACTTACTAACTTGTTTTTATTTGTATGATCACATTAGGCATAACAAGCTTAAAGTCATTGCCTAATAATTCAATCATCAGAATCATCTGCGGATCTTTTCCTGTTACCTATTTTTTTCTTCTAACTTTTTAATCAACTTTGTTTCTTCCTTTTCTTGATTATTTTTGTTTGAGTGCTCTCCATCACATATAAAATGAATAGAGATTATTTAAAACCTCAACTTACCTTATCATCTGTCAATGCAGATTTACCTTTATTTCCAGCAGTCGGCCACAGGAACATTAGCAATCTCAGATCATCTTAATATAATCAGGGTCTGAGATAACTCAGAATTGGGTTTTGGTCACTGTAAGAGCAGATCTATTTCTACCTAACCCTTAGTCCTAAGATATTGACCATGGGTTTTCAACCTAAAGCCAGGGTGGTACTGCAAGAGTCCAAGTAAAAGATGATGGTGGCTTTGACATGAGAGGTAACAGGAATTTGTTAATAATGGTCAGATTTGAAATATGTTTTGGAGATTGAGAGAAAAGGATTTTTCTGGTAGTTTAGAGATGGGATGAGGTGAAAAATTGTTCCTAAGTTTGTGACATGAGCAATTAAATACCATGTATTGAGATAAATGAGAATAATAAAAGAAGTTATTTGGTGGATGAAAATCAAGGATTTTACTTTCACATGGAGAACACACAATCTTTTCTTCTTCAAGCTACCTCTGGAGCACATGTCTGGAGCATCATTCAGATGGTGGCTGCAGGCTTGGCAACTGCCCATAGTCATCTGAAGTTTGAAAGTCTGATGACTCCCCCGGAAGTCACAGATTTGTCTTCTCCCCTTAAAATGTCTGCTAATTCAATTAAGTTTGTTAGCAAATGGAAGAAACATGGTACTTTGTATACGTAGTATGTACCAGGTTGTAACTCTAAGAAGTATGCCATATATTATTTTACTATTATTTGCCATGTATTAGTCTCATAATAATGTATAATCATTTCATTTTAAGGGATGGATAAACAACCAAGGCACAGAGAGGTAAAGTACCTTGTCCAAAGTCACACAAAAAATCAATGAGGAAAGCATATTTGCAGCTAGGTCTTTGGGCCTCCTTTTCAGTTCATTAGACTAGCTTTAATATTCTATAAGCCAAAGAAAATATAAAAGTAAGCCTGAAAAAGAGATCAGTAAGGAATATGCAAAACAGTTTATTTTATATTCAGCAAAATCTAATAGAGTCTGTTCTTCATATTTCTTTCCATTTTTCTGTTTAGAATCATCTTGGAGATATGGCTGATCTGAACCTAAACCAATGTGTTTATTTTAAACGACAGATCCCTAGGCCTCAGTGCCTTCTTTCTCCTCTGGCCAATTGATGGGCACTCTTAGATCCCCCTTAGGACCAAGTACAGTCCTGGGCACAGGATAGCACTAAGAGAATATTTGTGGATGAATATTAAAATCAAAACCAGTCTGTAGCGTGGCTTCAAAGGCCTTCCCTTCTGCAGCTGTCATCATGTTCTTGACCTTCTCAGCCACTCCATCCCAACCCTTCTCTCACATGGAAAAAACACAAATTTTATTTGGAACATATTACGTTATTTACCATGACATACACTGGGACAACAACATGTCTTTCTCATCACATCTACTACAGAACATAGCTTTCCACAATCCAGTCCTGATAGAACAGGACTGGATCCATCTTCATCTTGGACGTGTAGGGCCCTTCTTGTTCTAATGTCCCTGAGACTGGGATTGTGGCGCCGTGGGCATGACCTGATGCACATATTGCTCCCTGAGAAAACTATTCATTCCTGTCTTCTCAAGTAACTTCTGCTAGATTAATTGTTACACTGTGGCTACTAGAGAAAGAAGGGAAATACAGTCAAGACTGGGAATAAGAAGGAGAAAGATTATGACATAGATTTAGTTTATAGATGTTCAAAACATACAATAGAAGTTGAAGAAGTGCCAAGCTGGAGATCCAAGTGCCATCTGCCATGGATTCGTTAAGCCCTGAAAATAAATCTGACTTAGAGGCACCATCTCAAAGAACATCAAAGCGTGATGAATGCCTGCAAATTTGAATTGACAGAACTGTGAGGTCATTTTGTGTTTTTTTTTTATTTTTTTTGTAAGCAGAAATCCACAGGGTCTTGTCCATTTTAAAATGTTATACATATTATCTCATTGTAGAGAATTACCTGAATAGGATTTCCCTGCCTTTAGGGACTGAGAAAAATGCATTGACCAAGCGTAGGTGTTACATGTTGAGTACATTTCTCACCCACAATTAATTCAGACAACCGAGGGTTCAAAATACAAAGAGTTTACTTTTCCAAAGAATTTGGAACATTTACATTTTTTAAGAAAAAATCCTGCTAAAGACCCACTTTAAGTACTGATTCTAAATTTAGATTAAAGATATTTTTTAGTATTTCAGTTTACATAGACAACTTTAATGAAACAAAGGGTTTAAAAATAGTAATGACTTTCTTCATTACTATTATGCTCCATTTTTCAAAATTGTGGAGGGGACATAAGAGGGTAACTGGTATCTGTAGGAGAGTATGGTAAACTGGAGACTTAGGAATAAGAGGAAAATATTATAATCGTGATGAAGTCTATGAGCAAACTTGCTTGCCAATTCACTCAGGTTATAAAATGGCCCTTTTACAACATACTGTTATGTTTTCCATATTCAAATGGGAATATTTAAAATTACATTGGATAAAACGTTGTACATTAGAATGGTATGCTCTTTGTGACAATATAGGACAAACCTCGGGAGCTGAACTTCCCAGTGCTTCCTCTCCCCTGCCCACTCTTCAGGATAGCAGAACTGAGCTCAGTCTTCATCGCACAAGGTCAAATCATGGGTTTTCTGTTTTGTTTATTGTCTTTTGCTTATTTGTTTTTATTGTTTTGCTTTAAAAAGTTGAAGTTATATATTTATTTGATGGCTGTATTAAATGTGACTCAGTAGAATCATGGAGGAATTGGGGTTTTAGGGGCTGGGTAACAAAAAATAAACTAGGCCACTCTTCAAATTTGATCAAGTTTGGGAAAGTCTGAATATCATTGATATTTGATTGCTTATGGGTGACCAGTTTGAATTCTGCTTTGAGCCTCTGTAGGCATTCATCTGTGTCATAGGATAACCATTTGATTTTTTCTTGAAAGCAAATGAAACTCTCCACTTTACCTACCTCTTCAATTTAAGGAAAAGGGCAACAAAGGGGGGTACAGGAACAATAAATATTTTCATAACCAGTTTCCATCTGTTCAAAGTAAGAAGAAAAACAGATAACTTGCTGGGAAAAAGCTCACTGGAGCAAAAAGCAGATAAACAAATATTTGTGCTTTTCATGATAACTATATGTGAAATATATGTATATATAACTAATATCTAAAAGGGAAAACTACATGAGCAAATAGGTCTGGAAATCTTTAACTATCATGACCAATTCAGAAAAAAAACATGTGTCTGTAAGACAAGGACTTTAATGAATGCAGTTTGGGTTATATTTATTTTAATCTATTATAATCAAATCTATTATTGAAAATCTTAAGTCATGGATGAACATTTCCTGCTAGTTGCATATTTTACAACTGTATCTTTTTAAAAGTTGTATAAAAAGGGGGAAATATTAACAATTAATTTTTCTTTTTTAACAAAATTTGTAAAGATCATACTTAATCCATCCCAAAGATCATATTATAGGAAGGTTATAAGGTAGTTTTTAATTATTTGTTTCATGAGACTCTATATGCTAGTGAGAACATTTTAAAACAAAAGATAATTTGACATAAGGCAATACTGGCAATAGATGATGGCTTTTGCTGAAGACACCTGGAATGAAAGGACAAAGAAGTTATACAAGACAAAATGAATTTTATCCGCAATGTAACATTCAATCTGGATCTTCTCCAGATGTTTCAATGATAAAGGGTAAAAGTATTGGATTATTATTACATAAATTTAATTAAAAGAGAGAGTAAGATTGAAAGACTAAGTAACAAATTTCTATCATATGCTATAGATATTGGGTAGTTTAACTTCCAGATTTTTAAATGGACTACTTCCCCCCTGCAATATACTTGGAACAATTGCTTTCTCATTCCACTGGTAAAAAGTTCAAAAAGAAAATTTTTCTGTGCCCTGGCCAGTATGGTTCATTGGGTTGGAGTATCATTCTGTAAAACTGAAAGGTCACGGGTGCGATTCTTGGTGAGAACACATGCCTACATTGCCAGTTTGGTCCCTGGTCAGTGTGCATAGGAGAGGCAACCAACCTATGTGTCTTTCTCATATTGAAGTTTCTCTCATTCTCTTTCGCCTACCCTTCCCTTCTCTCTAAAACCAATAAGCATGTCCTTGGGTAAGGACAAAAAAAAAATACTTTTGCAGTAACTTGTATTCATTTTTCTTAGAATACATGGAAATCTGGGGGACCAAAAAACAATATTTTACATCTAAAGTATAAAAAAGATAGCAAATTTCATGTCTCTGTACACATGCACACAAATGCATGCAAGCACACATGCAGTTATGCACGTTCACACACATTCGCCCACCCTTGCTTGATGCAAACGTGGCCTACAGCCCTAATCTTTTCATTGCAGGAGCTTCCAAGGCAACGCAGAACTTAAACTTCCCTCACAGGGGCACAAAATACACAGTTGTCACTCTACAAATTTTATGTTGTGTTTTCTATGGTTATTCAGTGCACATTTAGGGTTTGTTTGTTTTGGGGTTTGTTTTTTTTTTTACAATACCTAGAGTACTTAAAATAAGTAATAAAAAAATCAAATAGAAAAACCCATCAATTTTTTCCTGTCAATATACTAGCCTACAGTTTTCCAATAGAAATATAATGCAAACTACATATGCAACTTTTAAATTTTTAGTAATTACATTGCAAAAATAACTAAAACTAAAAAAGGGGAAGACGGAAAATGTACTATAATATATTTTACTTAATCCAAGATAACAAAAATATGTTTATTTCAAAATACAGTCAATAGAAATATTATTGAGATAATTTCATGCTTTCTTTTTCCCCATTGAGTCTTCAAAATTGAGTATGTATACTAGCCTTACAGGACACCTCACTTTGGACCAGTTCCATTTAAAATGCTTCATACCCACATGAGATGTAGTTGTATGAAGACTATTGCTGATTCCCAATCTCTCTCCTAACCTTCTGACTCCTACTTCCCAACTATGTTTAATATACCATAACTGATGTTAATATTTTTGTCCTTCTCTAATTTTATGGCTTTGCTGCTTAGATTCCTTATTTTGGTCAGTAGTTTTATTATCCCTACTCCTATCACTGTTCAAATTGGAAACACGAAGGGTATGCCCTACTTTTCCTTTCGTTCATTTATCTTCAACTGAGTAAGGTCCCAATCACCCCGAGTTTGCATCCTATTTTAGTTTCCACACTGTCTCAACTTTATTCAAAGCCTTCAACATCATGTGCCTGGATAATTAAGGACTCCTAACTCATCTCTACCATCCATCAGTCCCTATGACTTCAAACCTCTCTCAACACTGAAGGGAAGCTGGTCTCCTGAGTACGTGCAATTAATTAACTTAAAAAAATTAAAATTAAATTACATTACTCATTTAAATAAAGATGTCATGCAAATTCTTTGGTTATATTTTTATTAAAAGAAAACACTTGTTGCATTTCCTCATGTACTATGTGTCAGAGATCTAGTGGCAAACCAGACATGCTGTCTTCCTGTTCTCAAGGAGCTGAGAGCGTAGTGCCCTATGAGATGCCCAGGAGGACAAGAAGAATGCTTCTAAAAATATGACCCCACACCATATGGCCGGCATTCCCTGAGCAAGTAAACCCCTGACTAGGTAAATTAAGTTTTTAAAAAATTATCTTAAGTGACCTAAGGCTTTCAAAAATAGTTTCATCAGAATCATTGGAAGGCTAGTCAAGCCTTTCCCCCCCCCCGCCAGACAACTAATGAACATTCTAATTTAATCACTGTATAAAGTGACGTTTTCTATATGAACCTTTAAAGGGAAGAAAAATGGGTCTCACTTTAAACAACAGTGCCAATACCATTTTCTGATTATATTTTATCTACAAATTGTAATAGTATTGATCTGTAGTCTCTGTCATTTTATTTGTTTCAGTTTTCTCATTTCTGCTTAATTCTAATCCTCATTCATTATATTGTTTGTGGCCTGTTTTCATTCCTCTAGAAACTTGCCAAAAATTACTTTCGGGTTATGAGAAATAAGATAACTTTTAGGGGACATATTCTACTCTATAAAATCCATATGAATCATACTACAAATTTGGATTACTATTAAGACCCTGAGTTGTGAAGTTTTGAGTTCCTACATTCGATCTGTGGGATCTGGCTGTAGAGCAGGAAATAAAGAGTAGAGGATTGTGCAGAAAGTTTTTTATGAGCCAAGCCGAAAATGAGGAACATCACTTCAACCAAATACATCATTGGCCTCAATGCAGTCACATGGTCTGAGGATATAGTCTTCCTGGGATGCCAAGAATGGGTTTTTGCATTAAAAGAAAACTACGTTACTCCTGTGTATGGAAGTGAGTATTTTTATTCTCAATTTATATATGAAGATAGGAGGTACTAAGTAGCTCATCCAAGGTTGCATAGCCACCAAAGGGGTAGAATTCAAACTTAAGTAGTCTGGCTCTAAACCATTTCATATTCCTACACATTGTTTCAGGCTAATTGTTTCTTTCTTGGACCTTATCAAAATAAGAGGTCATCCTATCCTCACTCCCTAACCTTTGAAGTAATTTATTTGATTGATGAATTTGAAAGACGCACCCAAGCATGCTTGAGTCAGTCCCGATATACTTAGAGCAGCCCATCTTCAGAATGTTTTTCGTCATCTTCCCGCTATCTGTGATGTGCCTGCCTAACCAGGGACACTTACAGTTCCACAGGAGGCTGGTTGAGGAGTGGAGGTTTGTTAGGGTGTGAATACTAGGAGGACTTGGTCAGGGATCCAAACCACTTTCCCAAGAAATTTGCACTAATACAGCTGATGTCTTGATGTCTCTCCATAGCAATCCTTTCTCTCTAGTGGTTCCAAACTTCAGAAGAAAATGAATGGAAGATAGCTGGTCTTATAGTAATTTATTATTTTATTTATTTTTCTAAAATAGTAGTTTATTAGTATGCAAAAGAAGAAATTCAGTGTATGCTTAAGTTGACTAACTTCTTCCCAGAAGGAAATGTAGACTTTGGAAAGTTTAAGACAATCAAAAATAACTCTCTCTCTCTCTCTTTCTCTCCACCCACCCACACACACACGCACACATAAAATATAATACTTGACAATTTTATTTTTACTCATGCTATGTAATTTTGATTATAACCAATAATGGAGCAGTACCTTGAAATGAGTGGTTAGAATCATAAATGATCCCAAGAAGAGCTTTGTCTTTCTTCAGAACACACAGAAGCTTAACACCTTAGGATACCCTGGTGACAAATGCAGACACACACACAGAGGAAGAAACTGAAACTCAGAGAGAACAGACTAGGCAAAACATTTGCGACAAAAGGGGAATGAGGACAAAGGCCTCCTGGGACTTGGTCCAGTTTTTGTTTAATCTTTGAGAGCAAATGCTTTCTTTATTATGACTAATTTAATTCACTGCACTAAAGGAAAATATCCCAATATATACTCAATAGCAAAGGGTTAATATTTCACTTCAGTTAATCCATGAAGTGAAAATAAGTACATTAATGAGGACTGGATTTTAAATTATTTTTAATGAATATTTTTCCACAGTGGAAGGCAAATATGAAGACAGCTCGAGTGACATGCTCTAAGTCATAATTTAAATGCAAAGCCAAGCTAGAAAATAAGCTAAAAGTCTCTCTTTACCACTTGTAAGTACAACATAATAAAATGCATTATAATAGTGTTCCAGTTGTGTATCATAAAACCATAACACACCATAGTTATTACATGAAAAATAGAGTAACTAATATTTTGCCTAGTAAAACTATAGTAAATTAGTTCCAGTAATAACAACACCATAATAATCATACTGAAAATAGCTGAAAGTTATAAACTGAATATTTACTATGCTAATAAGTATAGTTCTACCATAGATTTCTTGTATACAAAAGCTAAATTTACTTTAGTAATTGCATTCTCTTTTCTTTTCTGCATAATTATAAAAATGTAAAAGTGAACATTTTTATCTGAAGTATGAATGCTTTGAATTTGCTTTTTTTTTTTTGCCATTATTAAATGATTGGGAAGAGTATTTGGAGAAGAAAAACACAAAATTTTGACAAGAGCAAATATATCTACCTGTGGAAGACTGGTGGCTAGCTTATAAGATGTCAAAATCAAAAGGTGAGTTATTGTCAAAATGTTAGCAAAAATGTAGAAAACAGAATAATCTGAAATAGCTGATCTTAATTGAGGAGAAGCTCTTTAACCTATTTTATGTCATCTCCAGGAAAAGTCTCCCCATCTTTTCTCAAGTGGTGACAGGACCAAGGCACCTGGACTCAGCCTGCTGTTCCAGTCCTCAGACAGGGTAAGGGCTCATCAGGAATTTTAAAGAAAAATGACCTAATAGGGCTTCTTGATGCGCATCAGGGAACTCAATACACCCTTGACTGGCAATGAGTCTAGGAAGAAGTCAAAACAGTTTCTTGGCCATGATTGATCTAAATCTTTTAATATGGACACTTATTATGAGTATTTGGGTCAAAAAAATTAACAAAGGAAACTTCAGCTTCCACAGAAAGTGAAACTTCCTCTCTGTCATTGGCTTCCACCTGCCCTTAAACTGGAGTTACTGTGCCGTGACAGAGACTGGGTAGCTGTTCCCCGGATTTATTTTCATTTCCCAGACACGGAGTTCAGCTATCTATCTTCCCCAGCCTATTTTTAATTAGGTGGGGGTCATTTGAATCTGCTCTGGTCAAGGGAGCATTTGCCACTTCCAGGGTCGCCCTCCCTGGAGCCCCCGTGTGCCATCCCTCCCCCGGTTAGTAAAGACTGACTGCACTGCACGATGAAAAGAGCCCCAGTTCCTGTGTCTGCTGCTCACGAGGGAGCTTCCCAACAACCTGGGCTGTAATGTGGGCAAGGAGTTCATCTGCATTGGATTAAGCCATTGATAACTGGGTTTTTGTCTTTGCTGTTGCTACAGCACTTAACCTTCCCTGACATAGGAATCTCAAGTTCCAGTGGCCTCTCTACATTCCATTTTAACACCATTTGTAGAAGTAGTAAAAGAAAGTAACTTGATGGTAGTTCTATTCTTGGTGGGGGTTTTGTTGTTGTTGTTATTGTTGTTGTTTGAGAAATCTCTCTGCTCTTTTCCATAGTGGCTGCACCAATTTCCGATTCTACCAACAGGGTATGAGGGTACCTTTATCTCCACATTTCTTATCTTTGGGGTTTTTTGTGGATGATAGCCATTCTAGAAGGTGTGAGGTGATATCTCATCGCAGTTTTGATTTGCATCTCTCTAACAACGCTCCCTTTCACGTGCCCGTTGGCTATCTGCAGCTGCACGTCTCCTTTGGAAAAGCCTCTCTTCATCCCCTCTGCACGTTTTTAAACTGGAGTTTTGTTGTTGCTGTTGTTGCATTCTTTATATATTTTGGATATTAACTCCTCATCAGATGTATGTTTGGCAAATACTTTTTTTCATTTGGTAGGTTGCCTTTTCATTAGATGATGATTTTCTTTGCTGTGCAGAAACCTTTTAGTTTGATATAGATCCATTTGTTTATTTTTGCTTTTGTTTCCCCTGTTGGAATCAAATCCACAAAAACATCACTAAGATTTATGTCCAGGAGCTTTGCACCTAAGTTTTCCTGTGTATATTTTATGGTTTTAGGTCTTACATTCAAATTTTTAATCCTTTTTGAGTTATTTTGTGTGTGCGTGGTATAAGATAGTCCAGCTTCATTCTCTTGCATGTGACTGTCCAATTTTTGCAACAGTATTTAGTGAAGGGTCTTTCCATTCTCTATTGTGTGTTGTTGGCTCCTGGGTCATAAATTAGTTGTCCATACATGTTTGGACTTATTTCAGGATACTCAGTTGTGTTCCCCTGGTCTGTGTGTCTGTCTTTCTGACAAAAATCATACTGCTTTAATTATTATAGCTTTGAAATCAGGGGGTAGGATACCTGTGGTTTTATTCTTTTTTCTCAAGATTGCTTTGACTATTTAGAACGTTTTGTGGTTCCATACAAATTTCAGGATTTCTTTGTTCTATTTATATTAAAAATGCCATTGATATTTTGATCCAGTTATTGTATTTCTGGACATTTATCTGAAGAATACCAGACCACTAATTTGAAATGATGATGTTCAGAGCAGCATTATTTACAATAGCCAAGATATAGAAACAACCCAAGTGTCCCATGACAGATGAAGGGTCAAAGAAAATATGACATGTATATATAAATGGGATACTACTCAGCCATAAAAAGATGAAATCTTGCCATTTGCACCAACATGAATAGGACCTTCAAGGTATTAAGTGAAATAAGTCAGACAAAGAAAGACAAATACTGTACCATGTCACTCATATGTGGAATATAAAAACAAACAAAACAAAACAAAAACAAACTCATAGATGCAAACGACAAATTGGTGATCATCGGAGTGAAAGGGGGTGGGGGAAGGGCAAAGTGGATAAAGAGTGAATGGTGTAACAATTTATGGAAACTAGAGTTTTGGTGGTGAGCACACTAGTATACACAGATGTTAAATTACAATGTTGTACACCTGTAACTTATAAAATGTTATAAAACAATGTAAACTCAATTTAAGAAATAAAATATAAATAATGTATGGACAACAATGAAAAAGAAAGCAATTTTATGTTACTTCTTACTCTTTTCTTCTATCTATTCCTTTCTTCCTTCTTCCCTCCTTCATCTCCTTCCTTTTTAGCCTCCTTCCTTTCTTTCTTCTTTCTTCTCTTCTCTTCTAATAAAGATGGGTAGGTAGAGGGCTGTAATTCTCTTTTACCACTTATTTCCTTGTTTTTCTTTTCTTTTGCCTCTCAGTACCATCATTGCTTGTGTTTTTAATTATATTTAGAATAATACTGTGAACTTCAATGTGTAATGTTTTGACTGTAACCTCCTAAGAACCTCTGCCGAATATCTATACAAATCTAGCAACAGAGATTTAAGCAATAAAAGGTTTGCGTGAAAACTGTCTAAATAGCTTAAGGATGTATTGCAACAATGAAATTCCTGTTACTTAACAATACTTAAAGTAAGGCAGAAAAACACCAGTGATTTTAATTTTGAGCTCTACAATTCCTAAGGCAGAAGAAGAGTTATGTTTCATTATGTTGATAGTTTTCTTCCATGATTTTCCTGCCCACTGCTTGTTGTTGGAACATGCATTGTGCTGTCTCCTTCAACCCAGGTTTTGTTTTTGGGGTGTTTTTTTTTTTTGCACACACTTGTGTTATGTGCTTCCAAACCATCTTGTTCACTTCTTATGAGAGAATTAACACATACAGCTACTCAACTCCAAAATAACTACCATATTTTATATGAATTGTTTCAGAATATTCCCCAAATTGAAATGGATCAGTTCACTGTCTTTGCATTGCCTTTGTTTTCCTAAATAGAATTCATCTTCCTGTCCCCTCTGCAGCCTCTTACCCGGTATTATCCAGGAGACGCAAATACCTATCAGGGTCTTTCTGCTCTTGGTACATTTCCCTCTCAGCTGAAGATTTGAGACAAAGAAAAGCAGTCAATCCTCAAGTGCAATATGTTTATGTATGAGACCGGGCTTATTCTTTTTTAATTGCCTAGAAGGGAATGTATCTTTTAATAGAATTTGTCAAAAGCAAGTTTGAGTTAAATAAACTTTGGATTTCATTGTTTTCTACGTTGCTAATGTGAGGGGACCTGGCTGATCTGATTGTCAGGCATCATGGGAGCCCTTCGCCACTGCTGTTCGGCTGGTTTGGGTTGGAGCGGCGGGAGCAGCGTTGCTGAGATGAGAGGTATCTGACCCGGGTTCTTCCGTTCTCCCTCCCTCGCCTATGGCAACCACTCAGGGTGACCCTGGAAGTGGTCCCGGGAAGTGACACCAGAATCCTTCACACAGTGTTAAATGCTGTTGCTATCAACTGATCAGATTAAATCTTGAGTTAAAACCTGCTTCCTTATTATGGCATTGCTGAACCCAGGTTTTAAGATCAGAAAGGCCGATGTTCAAATCTCTGCTACTAACTTGTGGTTAAATAAGAGGACAGCTGGGCTCTGCTCCTTGCTGTCAGAAGGGTAACAACTGGCCTCTAGAAGTGAGCCTAGAACATGGTACGTGGCTGGCATGTATCTTTCTCCTTGCTTTTCACAGCCCCCTTTCGGGGAGAAATGTGGTGTCAGAGGGTAAGTTTGTGCCTGGGTCAGGCACCTGCCATTTCATGAATCCAGAGCCCTGACTACTTCCCCTTTATTGAAATCTGCATGGATTTGCTGACTTCTTTTAATAGCCAGCAATGCAGAAGAGTTTTTCCATTGAAATGCTGACCTTTCACCACCGCTTAGAGAGGGAGACTGTCAGCACCATTGGTTGAAGGCTGGTTAGACTTATATCCATGGAGCTTATACCTGTCCTCCCAACAATTACAATCACTTCCCTTATGGGCACTTCTCTTGCTACAGCAAAAGCACATGTCCACGTTCACATGTGCATGCACATGCACAGCTTCAGCTATGGGCATGCTATGGGTGTCAGTTACCGAAAACAATGTCCTGCACATGATCAGATATGACATACATGTTAGTTCGCTTGTCTTTCTAGGTGCATCTATTGTTTATTGATGATTGCTCTCTCTGGATATTTGTATTGTTTATTGCTCTTCCAACAATTTTACACTTTATCAAAGGGGCCAGATGTGAGGGGTGGGTGTTTCATCCAAACAGAATTCAAATGAACTCCACCTAAGGTGGAGAATTAAAATGTTAGGTACTATTACATTTAAGAATGGAGATCTAGGATCACCAAGAATGAGTGTATTAGGGAGCTCTTTTCTCAATATATTTTCTTAATTGTGTAAATGTAAGGGGTAAATAGACACCCCTGGTATTGAGACAATAAAGAATAAGAATGTTCAAGAATTTTTTTTTTAGATTTCTATACCAAAAAAACATACCACCCCATCCCTAGGCCTCGAACAGAGACCTGGGGTCTATGACTAATTTACAACAGATACTCAGGAGTCTTCAGGAAGAAGATCCATCAGGGTGAACGCAGATCCTCCACTTAAGGTCCAATGGTGAGAAAGAGCGATAATGCTCCTAAAATTAAATTATCTGGAGGAAAGGGAGAATCTGGGCTAATGTTCTGCTGTATCTATAAGTGATTAAGCATTTATTGGAGAGAGTTTTGCATGTTTCTTTGTTTGTCACTGCACATGCCAGGTTCTGGAAGCTTCTACCGACCCAGCCATGCTGACACGGTCATTGGAGCCCAGGAGTGTGAAGTGGAGAGAGCTGGGATGTGGGCACGAGTCCTGCGGCAGAGCAGACCAGGGGCTTTCAGGTCTGCGGTCTGCCTGAGTGCCCTGGTGGCAGCTGCAGGCAACGGCAGTGCTGGCACTGCAGGTTTTCCTTGGACCAGGTGTTCAAGGTGGGACTGGCTCTGCTTCAGAATGTGCGAGCCCCTGAGGGCTCTTGGGCCGCTGATGTGAGGGGACTTCAAGACACAATCTACGAGTTCACTGCTTATGTGATAATTTCCTTGATCAAATGATTCATTTAAAAAATTAACATAGACATTTATCAACTGAACTTGTGAAGCAAGACATTGGATACATTTACACCTACAATGTCATCTATTTCCCTCCATTTTCTGCTCTAAAACACAGAAAGCAGAAGTAAATCCATGCTTCCATAAATAATGAACATCTTATTTACCATAGTCAGTAAAAAAAGCTAAAGAAACCACTCCAAACTCAAATGTGTAAAATTTATCACTACAGGTAGCGAGGATTCTATATTCATAATGCTATAAATACTTAGATCCAATCCATAGTCATTAGCACTGATTCTATACAAGGCAGTACATAGGAGACTTTAACTTTGAGAGGTGGTAAAGAATTAGGAAAAGCGTTGATTCAGGAGCCCAACTGCCTGGTTCCCATGGCAGCTCTACCTCTTTCCTGCTTTGTGCCCTAGCTTCTCTGGTGTTTGATGTCCTCGGTGGGAAGTTGGGGTAATAACAGTACCTATCTTAAAAGATCTGATATAAACATTGGATGACTGCATATTGTAACTTAAAGCTCTTAAAACAGTGCCTAACACACCAAAATAATAATTACTATTGTCATAGTTACTATTTCTAGTAATAAGGGCAGTAGTATTATGTTCACTTAACTTGAATAAGGAAGTAACACTAGACATTTCACAGATAAAAGGAATTACAGACTGAAAAGAGTATTTAAAAAAGAGAGGAAAAACATCAAAATGGGATGTAAAATTGAAATTACAAAAATACTAATTTGAGGCAATTGACAGGAGAAATTTATCGAGCAGTGTGTTACAGATTTACTCCGCATGCAAAATAAATTCTTGGATCAATACTTCCAGGAACAACTTTGTAAAGCAGAAGTCTAGGATTCATTGTGTTTCTCTTGGAGTCCCCTCCCAGTGTGATTATGCGTTTTTTGGTGTTCCGATATGGGATATCCACTGAACACCACATTTCTCCTTCTCTGCAGCCACAGGGGTGGGGGATGCAGGAAGTTAGCCTCCAGCCACCAGTTGTTAATTACTGAGCAAGATGATAATGAGCAATAATTACCACACTTCACAGAAATGAAATATAGTACAGTTTGCTATTTTGATTGTATTAAGGAGGCATGGCCTCTGGTCTGAGCACAAGCAGGAACTCGTCACGAACATCAGTGGAAAAGCTGAAAGGAGTGGTGATTTCTCTGTGGCTTTTGGCATTAACATCCTCTTTGGTCTCATTCTCCTCTACAGAATGACTTCAATCAAAAGTTACAATGAAAAAAGGAGAAATGCAAAAATACAGTTTTTGTCATATCCTATAAGGGAAAAACAAAGAGCAAATTACATTTTTTTATAAGATGGAGATCATGTTTACATTGTATCAGCCAGCACTAGGGTGTATTCCATAAGGGTGTTACTGTAATTTAGCTGTCTTTGCTTTTATAAGTATTATCAAACAACAAATCTGACAATTGTTTTCTCTCTGGTGCTCTATTTATTCTTTTTTTTTTTCTCTCTATGAGAAAAGGAATTCAACTGCTCGAACAATTGCTGGCTCAAAATCTAGATTCCTCACCTGATTTTTATTTTATTTTTATTTTTGATACACATCAAAACCTCATACAAATGGTTAGCATGTCCCAATTCAGAAGAAGCCAAAATGTGACGTATGATCCTAGCGCATACCGATTACTGGGATTAGTTAATAAATCCTTCCTTTCAGGCTAGCTCAGACTTTCTAAAATTGGACTCATTTTTCTTCCCTTATTTTTTCAATTGGCTCTGTCTGCTAATTTTAAATTTTTACTTTGCGTGGGGAGGGTAGGTAGTGGTTTTCACATAAACTTTCAACGACACAAAGGAGAAACTGCAGTTTGCAGTTTGGAAAAGCTAGTGCTTCAAATTAGCAACTGCATCCACCATCAGCAGCTATGATGAGAAACAAACCCCCGCCTAGATGACCAATGGCACCACGAAGGCCGAGGAGAGGCGAAGGCGCGCGCACGTGAAGAAAGCTGAACCCTCCCGTAGCAGGGAAAGGAGAGTCCTGACGGTGTTGAGGAAAATGAACGTGCTACATCAAGATTTTTTAAAATGGGAAATGATGCTTATTCATAGAAACGCAAGTGCCAACAGCATTGGGGGACTTTACAGAATTGTTCTGTGACTTTGTGATTTTATACAGGGTCTTCCACTGGGAATCCATTGTAGGGAGTCATCATATTCTGGAATGTATACTGGGACAAATGACTTAAACTGACTGTTAGAAAATATGCCATTTTTCTTTTGCTTTTTAAACAGTGTTTTTATTCTGATTATGAAAGTCACACATTGAAGAAAATCTAGAGTTTTCAGAAGAAAATAAACCGAACAATTTCCCAATCCAGAGGTAACCTTCATTAGTTTATCTTTTGTCCTTCACGTGTTATATGTGTGTGCATAATATTATAATGCAGAAAAACATTCTGATTGCTTTTAAAACTATATTTAAATATAGAAGTAATAGATGCTTATTATAGGAAATTCAGAAAATGTGGGAGAAATTTCAAAAAAGAAAAATCACTCAGAATTCTACTACCCATAAATTTGGGTATCTTAGTCCCAATTATTTGTTTTCTTTATAGATATATAGCTCATACTTACATCTTATTTTAACCTACTCTTCCTATTCAACAACACATCGTTTAGCTAATATATTGTAGGATGGTTGAGTTACCCGAATGGCCACTTACTACTACTTTGTAAACAATAAATTTCTTTCTCAGTTGAGCACTGTGTGCGGCTGGGAGTGCTGTGTGATGGGATTGCTAGTCTACAACTAGCGAACCGAACCATGGGGACCATTATGGTGCTTGCATCTAACTCAGCGTCAACAACCTCAGCCTGTCTAGCTGCCACTGACTGAACGGTTGACAGTAAAATGAATGGGAAGAAACCTGACAAAATAGCAGCAGCTTTCAGCCAGAGTAGCCAACTTTGGCCTGAACAGGAAGGACTGTGTTCGGCCCTCTCTCCTCTACAACAGTAATTTTATTTAACAAATTACTGAAGAAAATAGCAGGGACACTTGGCATTTTGTAATCAAACACCATATTACAAATGTCCCTAGGGAAACATATTATTCTTTGGAATTAATTGCTACTTATAGTAACTTTACAGTTTACAGAATAGCTTTCTGTTCCCAAGTTCTGTAAATGGAAAAATAAATAGATATAAGACAGTAGAGGAAATCACAAGCAAAAACAAATAAATAAAAAGCAGAAATCCTTAATTTTCCCCTTTCATCTCCATTTAGAAAAGAGTAAAGCTAACACCAGGAAACTATGTTAAGAATGTTTTCCTAAATAAGACACTTCATTGCTCACATATGTCACAAGTTGGCCACTCTTACAGAAAAACTGACTTTTCTAAAGTGTCTAAATGGTCAGGGTATCAAATGTAACCATTCATTTAATCAAGTCTATCAAAACAATTTTAATTTTCACTGTATCATTAAACTGGCCACTTGTGATGATTAGCTATAACCCAAAAGAAAGAGGATGCATGCATGTTTATGTAAGTGTATAGGACATAAATTTTACATTTTGTTGCATTTTTTCATTAAATCAGACAATTTTTTTAATCAAGTAAACAAAAAATATTAACTATATCTAACAATATTACCAAATGGTCATAGGTTGTTGATTCGGTAAATTCCCAGTGGCAAGGGTTACTGTGTCAAAGGTGGGGGTGTGTGCTGTACATGTATGGTATAATTGTTTTTTCCATTTTCAATGCACATACATCTTCATGTTTGAAAAAATGCTGAGCTATCTACAGTGCTGCAAAGTATCAGCTCTCCTTTCCTAAACCTGGTGAACAGACACAACCCTAGGCTCTTCTCCATAGAAGTCCTGCTGAACAATATTGCTAATACTGACCATTTGCCTAAACCAAACAGCCAGTAAATAAGTTTAAGGAAAAAATCATACTCCTTTTCTTTGATCAAAATCATTGGTAAATTCAGTCGAAATAATTGAACTAGGATCCTCAGATAGATAGCACTCTAAAAGTCTTCATAGGCTTTACAGAACAGAGACATTTTTATTTTAAAGTCATAATATGCAGTGTAAGAGAAAATGTAAAAGTATCCTCACAGAAATAGAACTCAACTAAAAATACACAGCAGAGATGTAGCCATGTGGAAGTGTTTCTCTCTCTCAAACCCCAAGGGTTTGAAGAAGAAAGCTCAGAATAATCGGTGTGCGTGCTGCAGTGGGGAGAGCAGCCCTTCGGGAAAACTGTGGCTAAGTCAGGATGCGTCCGGTTCAGTGATTTTTCCCTTCTTCTCCCAGAGAAACAGAATTCTTGAGCTACAAAGAGAATAAAGAGAGCTAGATCTATTTCTGCGTGGTGCTCAAATGCTAATTATTCTTTGTTCTTTTTTAATTTCTAAATGATTTTTGGTTTTCCATTACAGTTGACATATACTATCATTAGTTTCAGGTGCACCGACCCCAGTGATGAGACATTATGTAACTTACTAAGGATCATCCTGACAAATCTCGCACCTTTCTGACTCCATACATAGTTATTGCAATGTTGCTGACCATATTCCCCACGCTGTACTTTACATCCCCATGACTATTCTGTAACAACCAATTTGTACTTCTTAATCCCTCCACCTTTTTCATCCATCCTCTAAACCCCCTCCCACCTGGAAATGGTCAAAATGTTCTCTGTATCTATGAGTGTTTCTGTTCTGCTTGTTCATTTTTATTGTTTTTAGATCTAATTCTTGATAGGTATGTATTTATTGCCATTTTATTGTTCATATTTTTTGTTTTTTCTTTTTCTTCTTAAAGAAGACCCTTCACACTGCTGTTAATGGAGCATGGGCTCTGTAATGACATAAGCTGGGTTTTAATTCCAGTATATCAGCTGTGTGACCTTGGATTAGCAAATGGATTTCCCCTTTCTTCCTTGTAAAATAGAGATAGCAATACCTGCCTACCTGTTAGGACAGATAAAAGCAGTGAGTGACCCACTGAAGGGGAAAATAGAATAGTACTAAGCACCTGCTAGATAGTCAACAAATGTTAGTTTTGCCCTTTTCTTTTTCAATATTCTTCTCTATATACTGACACCTGGGTGTCTGCATATAATATGCATATAATATACTTTAGAATTTGGGCATTCTTAATTTTTAGTTTTATCAGAGAAGTTCAGAATGTTCCCTTAGCTTGTTTCTGTTTTCCTCATAATTTCCTTGTTATTATTTAACTTCAGAGCATTTATCACTACTTGATATATATTTGGTTATTGGCTTTCTACTTTCTCACATCAATATTTCCACCTACAAGATGGCAGGAGCTTTGTTCAATGTTGAATGTTGAGAAGCAAAAAACATTCCTATCACATAATGGACACTATATATTTGTTGAAATAAAGAATATATGGCTTATGAATTTGTTTTATCTAAAGCTTTTTCCAGCATTTCCTTTCTTAAACAGTAGGCAACAACACACCCAACTCTGTAAATAAATATGTACATGAATAGATAGAATCATAGCATATACTTCTATAGCTCCATATAAGATTAATAGTGCCCTGAATATAATCAACATTTAATCAATATTTGATAAATACATTAAAGAGCTTCTTATTCAACCAACATATATGCATGAGTACATCTTCCAATGACAGAAATAAACTTTCTTACTTTTTTATAGAGAAATATCTGCTTATTGTAGAGATAAAATACCAGAATCATATTGCCTAGTAACACAGATTCATAATTTACCATAACAAGTACTGTAGGAGTCCTGTAAAAAAAACTATAATCCGACATTAATTTGTCATTCATACATGTACAAGCCCACAAATATATTGTCATCAATGTTTAGGTGTGTTATGTGTGCATATGTGAATGTGCCTGTCAAGTACATCTTGGCTGTCTATTTGTTGAATAATTCATTAATATATTCATATATGTGTATATAAAACAAGGTATAAAAATGTTTAAACATTGCAGATCGATACCATGAATGTTGGGATAAATGGTATGTGCCAAATGTCAGTGAATTGAATTATGAGGAAAGAAGAAGGCTGAAATTTGATTAAAATCAAAGATAAAATACGTGAAACGAACTTAAAAGAAGAAAGACTATATATCCTGTTTTTGTTTACCCCACTAATACATTTTTTTCATAGATGAGAGAGAGAGATGAGAAGGTTTTACATGGAGCAGTAGACAAGGAATAGTGGAAATCTGAGTGGAAAGCAATGCTTGCAGAGAGAACATGGCCGCCCTCCCTCCCCCACACCTCAGCATTTCCACTCTGCCAGGCTGGAGCCGGAATCTTTTGCAGAGACCATTACAGTATCAGAAAGTAACACAATCACAAAGGACAGAAGAAAGGCTTGATCTACACTGCGAGGCTCTGAAAGGGCCCCCTGGGAGGAATACTGCGGCAGCACTAAGTCAGAAGAAAAGACCTACCCAGCTAAACTGTCATGTCTGAGAAGTTCTGAAGCTGGCTGGGAAAAACATTTCTCCCCTAAAAGGCTTTTATTTACTTCATTTTTTAAAGTTAGTACAAGAGATAATGCGGCACATTTGTGTAATTTCATCCTGAGGCTCGACTCTTGACTATGGACTCTCAGATCTCACACGTGCATTCTCGTCCCACCGGCTCTGGGAAAATAGGTTTCTCATGTGAAATGCATTTCAGAGGTTATCATGAGCATTGGTGGAGAAGACAATATTGATAGATAATCCAGACCTACGTGGGCTTGAGTGCGCCTGCGCGCGCGCGCGCGCACACACACACACACACACACACACACACACACAAGCTGGGAGGCTTCTCTCTTCCTTCATTTCATGGGTTATAATATCTTTACATAGCTCCAGTCCCATATCACCTTATTCTAGCCCATTCATTTCCCCCAAGAACAGTCTGGGATCTTCCAAATTGGTGCCACACCTTCTCAGTAAGGAAACAAGAAAAATCCGACAAAATAAGAGTTAACATCCTGTAACACTGCCTCTCCCATGGTCCCCACATGCTCTCTGTCTCTCTCTCTCTCTCTCTCTCTCTCTCTCTCTCTCTCTCTCTCTCTCTCTCTCTCACACACACACACACACACACACACACACACTGGACATACAATTATTTGCCCCAACTTACAATGGAACTCTGGCTGTGTCCTGGGCCTTTGTTGATGAGAAGGCCCAGTATATTTGAAATCTAGAAGCTGAAAGAAAATAAAAATAAAAGCTAGGTATTCAAAAGAGCTTGAAGGAATTATTGCCTTTTCCTGGATCAGAGGTAAGGAGAGCATTCATTTATGTGGCTCCCTCCCCCACAACAGGGCTGTGAAAAGTATCCTTAAAATGGGAAGATAGAAGAGAGGGAAGGAAACGGTTAAGGAAAAATGGACAGCTATGAAAAGATTTACAATTTACTTTGGAAATAAATCAGAAAAGGGAGGCCCCATCCGCCCTTTGCTCTGAAGGCGCTAGGATCCCACCCTGAATAACGTGCCTCAGCCCATTTCGATCTGCACCAAAATTAACAAGCAGTCAGCCACTTTTTGAAATATTATCTTTGTTAGCTTTACCACTAACAAAAATACACTTCCAATTTTTCACATGCACACACGACATCTATTAAAGCAATCTGGGAAATTAGTTTGAGATAAACTGTACAGCAATTTTATTCATAGCTTCCCTGTATCTCACACTGTTAATCTGCATCACAGCTCACTAAATAGTGCCTAATGTTTATTGCATTTAACTGAATGTATACGATTCTGAGGGTACGCCAGGGACCGATTATCATAATTATACATGTTTCTATGGAAACCCACAAGTCTATCAGTTTTGATTCATTATATTGTTATACCTTCTAGCACTTTCTAATTATTAGGTGCCCATAAAAAGTCTCAGTCTTGCTGTTACTATAGAAATGAGCTATAGACAGGCCTCAATTGTTAACCCTTAAAGGACCAAAACATATAGACTCAGGCAGCTGGTAGATACTCATGTAACTGAAATAGATAATAATTTCATCTATTAGTTAAATTCATAATTAAATTGTGGTTATTAATTTTTGAAAATCTTTTAGTTGAGAAGCTCATGGATGATTATCTCAGATTTTGTAACATTGTCCTGACTTTGAGGTTCCTTATCCCTGGTGTATCCCCTCAGGTATGATAAAAAATTCACAAACACCAACACAACACTGACTCGGGAGCACCCAGTGAAAACCAGAAGTCTTTCAGGACCGATTTCTGAGTTCACAGATAAAGACACATTTGCCGGTGTAAACATAGAATTGTATGTTAAGTGATAAAACAGATAAATCAGAATATAATAGTGAAAACTCAAATGCACTGAGAGTCTTTAAATCAAGCATCTAAAATTGCTTCTCAGCAATATGGCCATTTAGGTATAATTTAATATTGCTACTTAAATTGCAATTTGTAATTTAATATTTTCATTTTACTTTTTCTCCAATGTTCACTAACAGAATCCTGTGAAAATTGAAAGGGACCGAGCAGCTTCATTGTCTCCCTAACCCTCCTGCTATTATAGTTTTCAATTAGAAGTGCCTTTTAATTTAGATCAGGAAAGCTCTCCTGAAGTGACAGCTCGCCCTTCACACTGCATATCTATTTATTTCGGAAGTCAACACACCATTCAATAACCTGAGAGCAGCCCTGATTGCTATGCTAATAGTATTCAGAAATATGTCTACACCGATGGAAACAAGTAAACTAAAGCTAATTCATAAAGTGAATAATAAAAGGCGGAGGGAAGCCTTTCATACCTTCCACTACTTCAGCTGGAATCTTAAGCTTACAAATTTAATTTTTTCCCTCCCTTAGGGAAATGAACACTATATGATAACCAAACTGAAATTAGATTTTACCTAATATTACAGCCTCGCCTATTTGACGCCGCTTGTTTTATTACATAAAGCTGCGGTGGGAAGCAGCCTAGACAATGACCGTGTATGTTAATGCGTGTGTGATCTAGGAGATGCTCGCTCCAGCCAGCCGAGCTAAGTGCATTTGGCTTTTTGAGATGGGGGAGGAGAGGGAAAGCAATAAGCATTTTAAGTGTGTGCCCACGTTAAAAAAACAACCACACATGTTAGGTGACCACTTTTTTCACAGTGCAAGTCCAAACCACCAATGCGCATAGCTGCTCTTGCCAGTTAGGAATAAATCAAAATGTAAGCAACAAAAGATATAGGCATTTGCATGTTGAAGTTCAAACACTTTTAAAAACAGACTATCGATCAAAGCATTTGTTTCCAACTCTTACATCAGCATTAACATCAGAGCAAAGTAGATTTACCACTAAATAAAAAATTAAAAGTAGATTAGGAGTAAATCAAATCAGATAGTTTTAATACTCCATTCATCAGTACATGCATATATTACTGCATGTGTGTATGTAGCCTGAAATTGATTACATTTAATTCACATTAAAATTCTCCTTCTCCTCATACCCAGGTATGGGTTACCCACAATAATTGAACTATCTGCATATTTTAACCTCCCCATAAAAATTAAACTAATCTTGAATAATAAACATCTTATTTTGCATCTTGTTTATACTTTTCTCCTTATATTTATCAATTAGTTACTCCACCCAAATCACTAGCACCCTCCAAAACTCTATAAAGCTTCTCCATACATTTCAACCTAAGCAAATATATATACATATATATACACACATATATAATCTAACAAAACATGTAACTAAAAATATGTTAATATTTCTGAGCCAAATGACTATATAAGAACAATTACACCAGGGCCAAGATTTCATATGCTCAATTCATAAAGCTTAAAAGTGACAATAAAAGCTTCTGAAGGCAAGCACAACCTGGTGTGTGCTTTTTGAAGATACCTAAAGATCACTGTTGAGTCAGTGAATCCTGGAGGGGGTGGTGAGATGGGGGTCAGACATAGAGGTCACGAAGGTGATTAGGCAAAGAAAGCAGAGAAAGTAGTCATTCAAGCAGCAAACACATTACCACCTGGGATGTCATTTATCTCCTAGAGATAGAGTCTAGTGAGGCCCCTGAATGGTAAAACTATGAATTAATTATATTCCATTCCTCCCCCCTCCCCCAGTGAGCACAAAGTGCTCAAATTTTCTTTTTGGGTGATAGAAGGGAAGATGGCTTATCATTCACAGTTGGATGTTAAAATCCCAGAGGAGATAGCTAATATAGGGTGGAAAACCCTGCTTCACGAAGGCAACCTTAATACAATCGTCTCAGCATTAAACAGGAAGACTCCAAGCAAGGAGAAGCATGTTTACTAGATTCTAACTACGTCCCATTGTTCCTGAGTCACCTAGCATGGCTTTGCCTGCCTGTGTGTTCTGCTCCTCCTCAGCTACCTGCAAATTGCTTATTCTTACTTTTGAAATCTAAGACTCTCTAAACTCCTACACACACACACTTTTTCTCTTTTGTCCAAAATGTCATATATATCTAGGGTTGCCTCACTGTCTTTGGGATTTTCATGCTTATGCAAATTCCCCATGACCATGTATTAAAAATTTGATTTTCTCCTGTTGAAAAAAAGAAAGCCCCTGATGACAAAAATCCATGAACTATACCATCACTATCCATCAAATTGAAATGTTTCAGGATTCATATTTATTTGCTCCACTTTGCCACTGAAAAAAAATGTATAGTCAACTAGAGAATGTATAAATTTCTGGGTTTTGATGCTTAGTGAGTTGTGATTTCCTTGAGCACAGAACAGTTGTTTTGAGAAGGAGGGCCCAGTGGGGGAAGACAGGCTCACAGACCCACACAGGGGGCCTCAGGCATTGTCCCCAGCCCCAGGTGTTTCTTCCCCAGGACAGCACAGCCAGGCCCTTCTTTGACAGAGGGGTCAGCTAGCCTGGTCTCCGAGGAGTGTCAAGGGTGAAGTGAGAAGATAACATTGTTTCTGTGGGGTTTTATTCAGGGGCCCTTGGGCACTGGCTCTTTTTCCAGTTTAATTATGAGAAATCAGAAAAGGAAATAGATGGCTTGCTCCCAAATTAGGAAATAGCCAGTAAGTGTAACAGAGTGGGGCCAGATAAGGGAAAATAGATTCTGATCCGACTGAAAGAAGACGTTCTGGGGAGGAAAGTGTAGGAAGGGAAGGAAGACAGGGAGACTCACCTAAGCAGCTGCAGCAAGTAAAAATATACTCATCTACACTATTCCTTCTAACACCCTTCCAGACTAATTTTCTTCCATGTACAATTAACACAGGCACATGTATGCCTTTTAACTATCAGTTGCCAGATCTAGACAAGGACCAAGGTGCTGGGCAGCACTTACTACAGAAATAAAGGAGTAAAGGAGTTACTCTTGCAATAGATAAGGTGTGATCACTATACAAGAGGTATGGAAATATCTTAATGTCTTGATTTTTCTCAGTCCTCATGTGTTATTTCAGTAAAATCCTATGTTGCTTACATATGAGGGACACCAAAAATTAAAATACTTTAGTTTCTCTATTTGAGCATATAGAAAAAATATAGTTCTCTCTCTCTGTCTTTCACTTTCTTTGGCTTTATCAATACATCAGCAAAACGCTCATTATTATTATTCATTCTGGAAAGCAGTCATTTCAGGAAGCTAATCAGAAATTCTCACAATTTATGTTTCATTTTTATGCTACTTGGAGTTAAAAAATGAAAAATCACTGGTATCACCAAATCTTTGTTTGGGTGTCACTGTCTGCTTGATAGAAAGAAGTTCCTGAAGGTTCTACCTACTGCATACATATATGGCACACAGGTGCTCCCCACCAGCAAGTGGTTTGAATTCTGTTTCAGAAGCAGTGCACGTACGCTGAACCATTAAATGCATAAGGTGTTTAGTGCAAATCAGTGTGTCAACCAGTAAGTGCTCTGTAACTCAAGGAAGAGTGGGGTGTTTAGTGAGGGCTTAGGATTACCAGGGACTTGAACCTGGACTATTGAGAAGGTGAAGTGTAGCTAATGGGAGGGAGAGGCAGAAATATGTTTGAGAAATCTGAAAATTATAATCACCTGAAGTGGATAGTTTATGTAGATGGACATAAAGCAGGGAGACCGTTTTGTGTTGACAGGTTGGTTAAGGAGTTTGAATATTATTGTATTGTAATAGAAAGACATTAATGATACATTTGAATAAAAGACATAGCTTGTGTTTTGAGGAAGAGTAAGTTGGAAATCATATGCCAGAAGATTGAAATGAGGAAAGCCTGGCTAAAAAGCCAATTCGAGACGCAATATTGCTACAGGCAGGAGTGTACATAGGGAGAGGACAAGGAAGAAGGGTGATGAGAGAGAAATGAGATGAACACATTATGTGAGGAGAGAAAGGGATAAAGGGTGAGCCCAGGCACCAAGGCAAAACCACCAAGGGAATGATGGGAGAAATCATTGGGAGAAAACATTGGGAGAAATATGTGTGGGGGCTGGGTAAGAGGACTACCTTGATTGTTGGTGTATGGTTGGAAGCTGTGATAGAGTCCAGCAGGCAGTAGGACTAAAGATCAGAAAATTATCTTAAGAGAGAGGTCATTAATTTTTTTTCTCATAGTCATGCACATGGTTATTATTTTGTGTTTCAAAAGAACAAGCAAGTAAATGAGTATGAACAAATTAGAAGAATTGAACTGTACATCTGATATGATATTTGACACAGAGGAATGAATAAAACTTACAAGAAGATGTGGAAAGAGAAAAGTAAATAAATAATAATTAAATCTTGTGATTTCCATCCATCTATAGACAAAAGAAGAAGTAAAATAAGGAAAAAATAAGAGTCACAAAAGTGAAATGAGAACAAAGACAATAGTATGCCAAGAAGAGAGAAAAGTAAAACAATAGCCCAAGCTTAGGTATCAAGACTGAAAGAAGTTTTAGTGGTAGTGAACGTGTGTGTGTGTGTGTGTGTGTGAAACAAGAAAAAGGAGCACACCTGAAGTTGCAGGAGACGACAACAAGGAGAAGGAACGGATAAACATTGCACTGTGAGAGACACAAGTAGATGCCCCCAGAGCAAATGCTTAGGGAAGGGAACGTGAGAGTCCCCGGGAATTTCAGACCTAGGAATGGTGGGCCCCCCTCTTCTGAAAAGAAAATAAGAGAAAATTGGTGGTAATCCTAGAAATATTTTGAGGTTTAAACATAATATACATAGAACAATATAAGTAGGGATAAGGGAATACATTCCAGATGGGCTCAAATTAGGAGCCACATGGATGGACTAACCAAGCTTTAAAGGAACAATTGAATCAGGCCAAGAAGTAAAATTAATGTTGAAGAGTGAAGGATCAGGGACCTAGTGTTGCAAATATGATCAATAGTGACCTGGAACTTTACTGCCAAGTAAAGCTTTTATCTGCAAATTTTGGATACATACCAAGTGGAAATAGTAAGGCAAACAAAACAGAAAAAAAAATCATCTTAAAACTCAGTCCAATTAAAAGCATATTTTTTGAACATTGATTACATGCTTGGCACTGTATTAGCTATTAGCAGGAAAACTTTAATGGAATTCTAGGACCTGGAACTTGCAAAAAATGAAAATAAAATTTGTGCCAGTTTCTTAAAACTCTAAATCTAAGCATCTTTTAACCAGGTGACTCAAGATGACAATGCAACTGGCCTCAGGTAACCCCTCCATTCTTTCCCATATTTAATTATTGAGAGAACTTTTCCATATTCAAGTATTTCTAGCAAAGAAAATGAAAAAAAAAAGTAAAAATCAAGGCTTACATAAACTAAGAAGCTACTACGAATAATGCCACTGTGCCACCAAATGCCAGAGAGCAACCGTGTGGGCCCGTTCCTGGATGCCTTCCCTCTCTCATCAGTCCCGATGGCTGGAGTTTTCCTGCCGACCTGCAGCAAAGCACCAGCAGGAGCACGCTGATGGTTCTGCAACAGTGAACACATAGTCAGTGACCACCGTTTTCAGAATGGTAGCTATGTCATTTCATTTAATCTTCGTGTGTCATTTCATATTTACGAACCAGGTGTTACCCTCATCGTACAAGCAAGGCAGCTGAAGCTAAGAGAAAGGCAGTAACAGCCCAAGGTGACTGAGTCAGTAAGTGGACAATCACTTATCAAATATAGCTGCATCTTTCCCCAAAGTCTGTGGTTTTTGTTCCCTATGCTAGAGACCATCTTGGTTGCATATCGGAAGAACGTGGAGAAGTTTCAAAACATAGCAATGCCTGGGCCTCATCACAGACCAATTGAATCAGCGTGCTGTGCGTGGGGAACCGGCATGTGTGTGTTAGACCATCTTCCTGGTGATTCCAACGTGCAGTCACCATGGCGAACCAGTCCTCTGCATCGGAGCTGCCATAAGCCAGCACCGCTCGCCTCTCTGTTGGCCCCGGACTTCCTCAAATTCAGTCTACTTTTGTATTTGAGTTTACACTGGACAATGAGAGCAAAAATTATGTCTTTGTGTTCTTATATTTTTCAAATCCTTATGTTTTTTCTTAATCAGCAATTGTCCTTTCTAGCTGAGAGTTTATGATTCTGTGATTAGTATGTAGAACATGTCTTTTCTTTGAAATCTAAATTGAATGTAATATATATTAAATATACAGATTTGTTATTCTTGAAAAATTATAAAGTATCCACTATTTTTCCAGCATTATTTTAGGGGGTGGGGATGTGGTAAGGAAAAGGTAACATAGGCTAGTAAGAAGAGTCAGGATTTGAATCCAGTGTTTTACCTCTAGATTCAGCCCTCTTTCTACTCGCTTATACTCATACACAGTATAGTTATGTAGCTCAAATTATTAGGGGAAAGCTATTATAATTCTATGATTGTCTATGCAAACATAAAGTATATTACATTATATATTCTGTATGTGACTTACTCCATCTGCTCCAAAACATTTTTCTAGTATTCTGTCTATTCTAATTCCCTTTCCAACACAAAACCTAAAATTCTCACCAATCTTTTGAAATAGAAATTAAATATAAAAAATGACTCGTCAGTAAGGATTATTATTACCTGCCAGTTACAAAAATACCTGATTAACAGCAGCTGAAGCAAACCAGTTCTTTTCTACCCAGAAATCTGAAGACAGGTGGATATTAACATGGGTTCCACGGTTCACAGATGTCAGAGTCAATATCTCTGTTACTCTCATGAGCAGAGTGACAAGGTGGATGCTGCAGCACCATCACTCACATCTACATTCAAGGCAAGATTCAAAAACAAAGGGCTGTCCAGGCCAGCTGTGTGTGCCCCTTCCATCAAGGAAGCAAAAACATACCTTTAATCCCCAGCTCACTTCAGTTTACATCACATATAAACTGTGTTACATGGTCATCCCTAGCTGCAAGGAAGATGTTGAAAGTGTCTTTTTTCACTTTTCTTGTCTCATTAGATAGGCCCAGAAGAAAATGCCTAGGCTCTAGTCACACAGCCTTGAGAAGTACTGTTTAAAATATGCTACATTGTAAGGGGATGTGAACCATAAAAAGCTTTAGCCTTTCTCATCTGCTCATTCAGATTAGTTTATTAAATAAACTGAATGTTTTCTTGGAAAGCTCAGAGCTTCAAACCAAGGAAACCTGGAGTTTTTAGACAAGAGGAGGTCAAATGCTAACGATAGCTCTCTGCCTCCGGAAACATCAAAAGGGACTAAGGATTTCAGCCCCTGTGATGGGTGATTCCAGAGGCAGCTGCTCCTGAACGCCGGAGCTCCGAGAAGAGGTCCGTGGGAAGGGGGTAGAGCCCCGACCGGTCTCAGTTGGCTGGGAACCCATCAGTGTTTCTCCCTCACATCAGTGTTTCTCTCCCTTGGTCTCTCCCTTCCTTCCTCTCTCTCTAAAAATAAATAAATAAAATCTTTAACAAAAAAAATCTAAAAGGTAGTGGAAACATGAAGACACAGTTTAAATGAGAGTTTGTCTGCTCTCCATGTAAACTGATTCTAATATTGTAAAAGCCACTTCATTTTTAACAGTTTTATTAAGATATAATTTAAATATCATATAATTTACACATTTAAAATGTACATTTTAATGGTTTTTGAATATTCAATGATATGTGCAAATATCATCACAGATGATTTTAGAACATTTTGATCATCTCAGAAGAAACTGTAATAACACCTGTCAATCCTCTATCCCCTCCAGCCCTGAGAAACCACTAATCTTTTTATCTCCATAGTTGCTTATTCTAAACATTTCATTTAAATGCAATTGTATTACGTGCAGCTTTTTTTGACTGGCTTCTTTCACTTAGCACTATGTTTTCAAGGTTTATTTTTGCTGTGGAACGTGTCAATACCCTATCCTTTTATTGTGGCTGAATAATGTTCCCCGGTATGGATATATTCCACTTTGTTTATCCGTTCATTAGTTGATGGACATTTGCGTTTCTACCTTTAGCTATTCTAAACTTGTTGCCATAAACATTCGTGTACAAGTTTTGTGCAGACATGTGTTTTCGTTGTTCCTGGGAATATACCTAGGAGTGTGTACTTTATATTAACCACTTAAGGAATCACCACAGTGACTGCATCTTTTTACATTTCCACAAGTTATGATTTTTATATATCCTCACCAACACTTACCTGACTATTTTTATCCTAGCCATCCCAGTCAGTAAGAAGTGATACCTCACTGTGTCATTGATTTCCATTTCATTGATTTTAATGATGTCCAACATCTTTTCATGTGCTTAGTGGCCATTTTTATATCTCCATTGGAGCAACGTCTATTCAGGTCCTTTGCCCATATTAATTGGGTTATTTGTCTTTTTATTATTGAGTTGTGAGAGTCTTTATATATTCTTGTACAAGTCTAATATTAGATATATGATTTATAACTATTTTCTCCTATTTGGGGGCCATTGTCTTTTGACTTTATTGATTGTCCTTTGAAGCACAAAATGTTTTTAATTTGGATGTTGTCTAATTTATCTTCTTTTGTTGTTGCTGTTGTTCATGTCATATCTAAGAGTTCACTGCCAAATCCAAGACCATGAATTTTACTCATATTTTATACTAAGAGTTTTATAGTTTTAGCTCTTACATTTGAGTGTTTGATTTATTGTGAATTGATTTTTGTGTGCACTGTGAGCTAAAGGTTCAACTTTATTCTTTTTCATATGGTTCTCCATTTGTTCAAAAGACTATTACCTGTCCATTCAATGGTTTTGGCACCGTTGTTGAAAATCAGCTGGCCATGGACACATGGGTTTATTTCTGAGCTCTTGATTCCAATCCATCAATCTATATGTCTGTCTTGGTACTGTCTTCATTACATTGCTTTGCAGATAAGTTTTGAAATCAGAAAGTGTGAGTTTTCCAATTTTGTTCTTCCTTTTCCAGCTTGTTTGGGCTATTTTCAATCCCTTGAAAATTTATATGAAATTTGTATGTAATGAATTTTAGAGACCAGTTTATCAGTTGCTACAAAGAAGGCACATGGGATTCTGATAGAAGTTGCACTGTATCTGTAGATCAAGTCAAAGAACACTGCCATCTGCCCTGGCCAGTGTGGCTGAATTGGTTAGAGCTTCATGCAGTAACTGAACGGTTGTGGGTTTAATTTTAAGTCAGGGCACATACCAAGGTTGCACTTTGATCCCTGGTCCCATGGCAGGCAGGTGCGACCCCGGGGTCCAGACACCTACTATTTCCATCCTGGCGCCCACCAGTCCCCCGTCTGGGTGTTTATGGCAAGCAACCAATCAATGCTTCTTTCTCATGCAACGACAAAAATGTCCTCCTGTAAGGATTAAAAAAAAAGAACATTGTCTCTTAACAATATTAACTCTTCTCATTCATAAATTGCTATTATTATTTTAAAAAACATTTCATATTGTTTCTTTGTTTGCCTTTGTTCCATCTGTTTTCACTTTAGTGCTCATGCGTGAAAACAGACTTTAATAAGGAAATATAGAATTGAAGTACAGTGGTATAGACAAGGAACCACAATTAAGGAACAGAACATGGTTCCTGTGAATTTATCCAGGTAGAACAGTTCCCTGAAAGATCAATCTTATGTTAGAGGCAAATCCTAGAGGCATTCCATTCAAGCGCCTCATTTGGGGTCATCTCTTTCTTGCACAAGCTGCAGCCCCTGGGCTCCCTTCCTCTTTAATGCTGTGGCTGCCATGGCAACAGTTCAGATGGGCTGGAAGAGAGAAGATGAGGCCTCTCTCTGGAGCCATCATTAGGGCTACTCTGGCCAGCAGGGGGTGCCAAGAAGAGCAGCCACGCCCCCCTTCTGTTTGTAACTATTCTCACCCACCCCCTATGAATGCCCAGGACCTGAGGGGTGGCCTGTGTACTACTGCAAAAGGGGATTGTGAACTCTCTAGACAGGCTTTTAAGAATTTGTGAGGATTTCACTAAGAATTCATGTCAGAACACAATTTACGAGTGATTAACTAGAGGAAAAATTGAAACTTTCAAATTTTAACAAAAAATATATTTCCAGAAATCTGAGTTCATTCTCTTACTTTCTATGTACTTATTTTTATTTTTACTGCACAGATTTAATTTTTACATTTCCTGTACTCAGAAGATTCACACATGTTAGATTTTCTCCTTGTGCACAAAGTATTGAACATCCTAAGGAATCAGTAAGTGTTTCTCAAGTTGAATTCAAAGGCCCAGTGTCTTGGTGCTGAAGAAAATCCAGATACTATTCAGTGCATAGCAGTGGTTCACCTACTAGTGCTTTCCTAGCACCACAGTACGAATTTCAAGAGGACACAGGGTTGTTATTTCACAATTCCACTTCATGCATGCACTAGAATATTTTGCCTCACACGTAAGAAGATGAACACTTATTAAGTTATAATGTGATGCCAAATACACCTTAAATAAAACTGTGAAGAACGAGGTAACAGCCTCCTATCACCCTCCCAGAACAGCATCGTGTGGATAGTGATGGATTTATATTTCTGGATTTAAATCATGTGCGATAATTTGCACATCTCTGGTTTGTGAGCTTAAAATCTCCACATCTTTGAGGCCTATGACTGGCAGTTTTCACCTTCACAAATTTTTGGGTATGCAACCAATGCTGCATGATGCACATAGTTGACTAAATATTTATCAATTATTCATACAGTTACTCAGCAGATTAATTATTGAACAAGCTCCCACAAAACTATCTTCCTTTGCCACAGCTAATTCTCTGTTGCTCCATTGACATATGTTCTGGGAAGGAAGGGAAATAGTCAACTTAGCAAATTTTATTACTTTCAAGGTTACACATTTGAGTGCAAGAAAGCAAGACACACGTGAAAGCCTACATCACTGATTTGGCTCCCTTAAAAGATTGTTTAAAGATATATATGAACTTCCTAAATTTTTCCTTTTTAAATAAATTTAATTTTTAAAGTGTATCTCAACCTCTTAACTGGCAAAATATATTCTTTAAGTAGCTAAAAATAATTTGTTTTGACTTATTACAAAACATTCTCCTGTGCATTAACTCATTGATTTTTCCACAGTAAACCCAAAATTGTGTCTTTATTCCCATTTCATAGAGTAGGCAAATGAGGTTCTCAGTTTACTGATATCCCCAAATTAAGACAGGTGATAAGTAGCCAGATTGGCACTAAAACTTGTGTTTTATCCAGTATATAATAGTTTGCAGATTAAAGAAAAAAGTGGAAATATTTGCTATTTGGATAATTTTTTTTTATTTTAGCAATGTTTTAATTGCTAAACATGATAGTTTACTTATAAATGGTACATCTCTTAATTTTTTCCTAACAATAGTATCATAATCTACCCATTTGGCAGTCTCCTTAAAATCTTTAAGATATGAATTCAGAACCCTTGTATTCTGAATTAGAATTATACTAGCTCATTCTTCCCTTGTTTTTGATAGGCTATATCAAAAAGAGGTTAATGTTTCCAAACAACAGAGAAGAAACAGAGGAGAAGGAGACCTGAGACCTTTGACCTCTCCTATGGACACTGTCCTGTGGCACTGGGATGGTCAGAGGCGGGAGGAGCTGGTCTCCTGTGACCAAGGGATCACATTATCACTACCAGTCATCAGAACTTAGTGACTTTGAAGAGGGTTGTAGAAGTAAGAAGAGGGTTTGGAAAGGAAACCAACTTTCGTCACTATGCAACTGTGGCATAGTTTTAAGTCACAGGGCTTTTGAAACTTTACATGGGATTTGCAATCTTCAGAAGAATATCAGCTCCTTTAAGAAGTAACTTCTGCTTTCAGTTTGATCTATGTAATTTATATCTTCTTCACAGAAGAACATATCTTAAGATACCATGTATTGTGCCTCTCAGCATTTCTATTTTCAAATCCAATGCAGCGTTCTTATTTCCACTCCTTTCAATTGGGTCATCGAGTTTGTTTCCTTTAAACATTCTCAACAAAACATGATAGTTTACTTCTAAATGCTACATCTCTTAATTTTTTTCCTAACAATAGCATCATAATCTACCCATTTGACAGTCTCCTTAAAATCTTTAAAATAGGAATTTGAACAATAGTCTTGGTGTCATAGTAAATAAACATATTGAAACTAAATACTTTAACTTCCTTCCAAATTATCCTTCTGTGAAGAAATGCTTAAAAGCAAACTCTTTTCTATATACATGTCAATTAATATTTATTATAAATAGGTCAGAGTTTCACAGTTACTGACCAACCATTAATCGCTAATGTATTGTTTCAAATAAGTAATAATATAGGCTACCACATTATCAGCAGATGTGCTCATGCTGTAAAACACGGATGGTATATTTAATTAGTTGTAAGTAATACAAATGCTTGACATAACTCTTGAGATTCAGATGTGGAGATGTTTTGTGAAAAGCTTTGAAATCCACTGGCAAAGGCCATCTTTCGTTCAAGACAAATATGTGGGCAAATCAGCAGGAGTCCATTTGGACTTCCAGAGAGTGCCCTGGAGCTGTCCACGGGACGGGGCTAGGAAAGGCAGCCACAGATGGTCCAGGTACACAATTATTTCAGCCTGAAATGCAGCAGAGCAATCAGACTCACGTTAGAGCATTGCGATACTGTGTATGACCCAGAAACTGCTTCATGGTGGTTGCAAGGCCACTTCAATACCCTTTGAAAATTATGAAGAAAGGGCGTTTTCTACACATAACAGGAGACGATTCAAACAAGACAAGGAATCATTTATTTAGTCCTGAGATATAAATGACATTCCTAATAGCTACCTGGATGAATTGCTAAATTAGTGGCATTTTACTCCGGAATATTTAAGCTCTTTATCAAAGAATGTAGGTTCAGACTTTATGGATTTTCCTAGGATTTACAACTCCATACTGGAAAAGCCAACACCATTTAAAAATCAGCTATCTACCCCCCAATAGAATTGCCCTCCTGGTAAACTGAATGGAAAGGGGACAAAATCCTTTGTAGTTTTAGCAATATACAAGGACTGACTGTCGTAAAGGTCAGGTATAATATGCAAAAACAAATTAAAAGGCAGACACTCTATTGGACTCAGAAGATTCCAGCAAGCACTGGACACCCATGGGCATTGGTTCAAAATGTGTTTATTGTGATCACAGCCCAGATGATGCTGCAAGCACTATTAAGGACCCTATTCACTACCATCTTCTTGCATTATGTATGCAGTTATTGTTTTGCATTATGTACTATCTAAAATGATACAAAAACATTTTGCTGAAAAATAAACCACTGGTTTTATGCTTAACACCAGGATTACAAAATGTGATGTCATGAATTATTCATATCATTCGATTTAATGTAATCATTTTCTCCTCAGCACTAAGCCTCTCTGAATAGTGTCCTATACAGCCACTGTTTTGAAGAACTTAATACTAGGGGGAGAAACACCTGGCATTAACTGACAGTGAATTAGGGTCATTGTCACTTTGGGGGGGGGGACTGCAATTTAATCTTTGATCTTCTGTACATCCTAATTCCAAGGAGCATTTGTCAGCACTACAAAACGAATGAATCTTAGAAAGTTATAGAAATATTGACCTCGTCATTTAGACATAGACATACATACAAGGGAACACACATTCATTAAAAATTTGAACTATAGAATGGGATTCATCTTTGTTTCTTTCAGAGCAATAATGTGATACAGTGATATAGTTTGGATATGCTTACACTAATAGCAAATAGATTTTGATACACATTTATAACTTATTTAGATCAAATATCTCAAAGAATTATGGACCTTAGGACAAAGTATGTTGAGAAAGATAAATACATCAATGCAACTTAGGCTACAGATTAAAGTAATTTATCTCTAAGACAGTTCCCCAAAAAACAAAAGCAAGAAAAAAATAGTTCTTCTGAATGTTTGAAACTTTATAGAGAAAAGATGAACATTGGCTTAAGATTGGTAGAAGCAAAGTTTTAAAATCAGAAACTGTTTGCCTATCTTTGACCTTTTATCCATGTTTTAATATAATTAAAGCATACCAGAATGTTTCCATTACTCTTAAATTAGAAAATGTATCAATTCTGGGATTGAATACATGATCATGTTATAATGAGAAGAGCAGATCCCAGAAAATCTGATTCCTAATCTCAGCTCCTGAGCTTCTAAAATGATGATATTACCTACCCAACCACCCTCAGGATTGTGCAGAGAGACCCAAGTGACATTGTAATGTGGTGTAAAATATGTCAAAAACTCAGAAGGGATCCACAAAATGAGGAGCTATTACTTAAAACCATAAAGAAAAAAAAAACTGTGTGATTCATACACAATTATAACCTACAGAATCCATAGAATGGATAAGTAAAGATACTTATAGCTAAGAAAGGTTAAAAAGGGGAATTCAATTACTAAGAAAAAAGAAAAACAGAGCAATTGAAGAACAGAGTTGTATCTAAATCTGCATGGAATAACTCATTCATACAGTTAGTGAAAGGAAGAAAATTTTGGACTCAGTGTCAGGAAAGATCACAATTTCATTCCAGAACAATCTTTATCTCTCACAGCACCCAGAATAACATCTTGCACACAGTTTTGACTCAGCCACTGTTTCCTGATTGATAGTGAAGAAAGACGGCTACCCTGGTCAACCCAACAATAATTGAGCATTCATTTTTTATAAGGTCACTGTAAGATCTGTCAACTGCTCCTCTACGATAACAAATGCTTAGAAAACGTATAACTCAGTCTTTACCAAATAATAACAAATGGACAATGTTCACCACTTTCCAAAAGGGCAATGAGGTATTTTAAGCACTGGGGCGAAGTAGTAACAGAGGCAGAGTGGTGGATGGAAACTATTCCTTAAGTTACTGACCTAATCAATTGACTTCTATACCACTCTCTTGTCTACTAAACAGCCTAAATAAAAGAACATTTCTCTTTCCCCTAAATAAAAAATATTAGGCATTCTGTCTATAAATCTTAGAAACATATTTCAACTAGTCTCATTAACATTGTGAACTGGGCCAGAAGAAACCGTGTCATGTTGTAAGAGCAGACTTCCTTTCACTTCAGGATCGCCTTGACCTCCAGCAATCACATCTTGTGCTCCTATCATGGCTTTCACTGCTTGCATGGTGGCCACCAAGTCTGCCAAGAGCCTACGGGCCCAGGATGGTCCCCAGAGACATTGAATGGGAAGCCTCTGCAGTTGGTTTTTAATTTGCTCATTCACACACTCACAGCTTCAAACAATTTTCATGTATTCAAATCCAAAAAAAATATTTTTTCTTTAAAAAAAAAAAAAGATTCTGGAGAATGGAGAACCAGAGCCAGTGCTTTAAGCCTCTCTGCGAAGCTACAGCCTAATTACTGCCTGCTGCGTGGTGCCGTTAAACACAATCAGTCAGAAAGCCTTAAAGATACAATATCCCTTTTCACGAACTGTCTGCTTGTCAATTCCAAGTCACCCCCCTGCTTTAAATCAACCAACCACAGAGCTGTTATGAACAGCAACTGATTTTCCATGCAGTGCTGCAAAACAAAATCACACCGTATCCTATTTTTAATGGCCACAGTTTTTCAACTGCATAACAAGAGTTAGCTGGCACTGCTGAGCTGAACGGTATCAAAAAAAATGGGTTCAAGTAGAAATAGCATGGAACCCTTGAAGTGAACAAGTACAGACCCAATTACAAGTGCATTGTGATGCTCAGTACCAATTACATCCAAATAACAGTGAAGCAAATTTCCCCTTAATAGTTATATTGTAGACATCAACTTCTTTTATTTTTGTTCCTCCAGGATACAGCTTGATACTTAAAAGAGAAAAAAAGGCTGAATCATAAATAGTATTTTATTAACACAGAGTTTATCTATGCACAAAGTCTTTCCTATTATGTGAGCTTAGAGACATGGTACCCCATCACCACAGAGAGAGGGCTTCTCCTTCTTTCTTTCTTTCTTTCTTTTTTTTATCAGTTTCCATATATAATCTTCACTCAGATTTCCCTAAGTTTAGCAGTTCATATAACCATGGTACAATAAGTAAAACAAAGAAATGAACATTGCTATATCACTATTACTAAGTTACAGACTTGAATCAAATTTCCCCAGTTCTTCCACTAAAGTTCTTTCCCTGTTTCAAGATCCAATCCAGGATCCTATGTTGCATTTATTTATTATGTATCTTTATTCACCCTTAGGATGTACAGGTTCCTTTGTCCTTCTTTGTTTTCTGTGACTTTGAAACTTTGGATGAATAATGGTGAAATATTTTG